>OY728131.1:1475805661-1476254661 GCA_963277665.1 Viscum album | reverse complement strand
ATAAAGAAGTTGAGAATATATAATGGTACCAAATTCACAAAAAATACTTTTGAAACTTATCTAAGGAAGCATGATATCAAACATCAGTATAGTGCTCCTTATACTCCACAACACAATGGAGTAGTAGAAAGAAATAATAGAAGCTTGGTGGAAATGGGAAGAAGTATATAGCAGAATACAAACTTTCAAAGTTCTATTAGAGAGAAGCTGTTAGTACTATTGTACATGTTCAAAGTAGATGTTTATTGAGACTGGAAACCAACATGAATCCTTATGAAATGTTTTATAACAAAAAACCTTCATTTAAATACTTTAATGTTTTTGGGAGTCCATATTTTCTCAAAATCAAAAATCCATTTTTGGGAATGTTTGATGAGAAAGCTGAGGAAGGAAATTTTATGGGTTATTCACCAAATGGAAGAAGTTACACATGTTGAAACAAATGTTTACAAAAGTTGGTGGACTCATATGATGTGAAAGTAATTGAAAATAAAAGTTCCTTAACAAAAGTTGTTGAGAATGCTGTGGAGGATAAACTGGAGAATTTCAACAATGGTGAAAGTAATTCAAAACATCCTTATCAAGACTCAAAAAAATCACGTGATGAGGAAATTTTAACTGGGAAAGAAACTTTGAAATTTCCTACCTTACAAAAACATGTTGAAACCAAAAACATTTTTGGGAATCAGAAGGATTCGGTTCAGACAAGAAGAAAGTTGAGATTAGATAATCAGACTTCACTTATCTCAAAAGTTGAATCAGAATTAGTTTCAGAAGCTATTAAACACAAATAATGGGTGGATGCTACGAAGGAAGAATTGGATTAGATTGAAAAGAATGAAACATGAGAACTTATTTCATGGTCAGTAAATAAAAATGTTATTGGAACCAAGTGGGTTTATAGAAACAAGTTAAATGAACATTGAGAAGTTTCAAGAAACAAATCCAGGCTTGTTTGTAAAGGCTATGCACAGGTTAAAGATTTTGATTTTGAAGAATTTTTTTCCCTAGTTACAAGATTAGAAGCTATTAGAATGTTTCTTTCAGTGTCCTCACATCGGAATTACAAATTTTATCAGGCAGATGTAAAGTCAACTTTATTAAATGGTGAGATTGAGGAAGACGTTTACATTGAACAACCTTGTGAGTTTCTAATTGATGAGGATGAAAAAAAAGTTTGTAAATTGAAGAAATCTTTGTATGGACTGAAATAAGCATCACGTGCATGATATTCTAAGCTTGAAAATTGTTTGAGAATGCTGATTTTTTCTAAAGGAAAAGTTGATAGCAACTTGTATATAAAAGGCATTGACTCCAAAACTCTAATTGTAATTGTTTATGTGGATGATATAATTTTTGATGGGGATATAGAAGATGTTTGTAAAAAATTTGCTGAGGAAATGAAGAAGAATTTTGAAATGTCAATGTTGGGAGAATTAACTTTATTACTTGGCTTACAAGTTTAATAAAAAGAAAAATATTATCCCAAGAAAATCATGCCAGAGAATTGTTAAAGAAGTTTGGGATGATAAAATACAAAGAAGTTTCAACTCCTATTTCAGTGAGCACAAATTTTGAGAAAATATGAATCCAGAACAAGTGTGAATCAGAAAAATTTTTGAAAGCTGATAAAAAGTCTCCTTTACCTTACAACCTCAAGGATTGATATTGTTTATGCTGTGACTTTGTGTGTCAGGTATCAAAGTAATTCAAAATAATTACATATGTTTGTAGAAAATAGAATTTGGATATATGTTAAATGAAAAAATTCACATGGGTTGTTATAAAAAAGAAATTATGAGATGAAGTTTCAGGGTTATACTGATGCCGATTGGGATAGAAGATTGTAATGGTAGAAAATCAACCTTAGGAGGAACATTTTTCTTGGGTGAATGTTATGTGAGTTGGCATAGTAAGAAACAAAGTTCAGTAACTTTGAGCACAACTGAATCTGAATATGTTGCAAATAATTAGGCTTGTACTCAAAAGTTGTGGATGAAAGTTAAACTAAAAGACTTGAAAGTAAAAGTTTCTAAACCATTGAAGATCCTTTGTGATTATCAGAGTGCAATGGATCTTTATAAAAATATTATCCAACATTCAAGATCAAAACACATTGTTATAAATTTTTTACTTTATAAAAGAGAAAGTTGCTACTGGAGATGTTTTACTGGAATACATTGCAATAAAGTATCAAATTGCTGATATCTTTACAAAAGAAAATCTGAAAGAAATGTTTGTGGAATTGAGGTTACAACTTCATGTTCAGCCTTCTCCCATGTCTTTCTAAACCTAATAAGGAAATTCACCCACCGTTCTTTGGATTATATTGATAAAGGGGGAGAGAAAGTAAAAACTTTGTACTTTGTAATAAGTTTTTACTAATCTTTATTTTATGAATCTTAAGCTGTGGTTATCATATAATGGGGGAGAGAAAAAGAAAGTTAGAAAGGAAAGAATGAGGGATAGAAAAATAAAGTGTGAATAAAAAAGTGAGGAGATTTTATCTTTACATGACCACAAAATTTACTTTCCACCGAGGGATGAAATTCCTTCAAAAAAATTACTTTATCTAGTAGTGTGGTGTCAATACACTCTCTTTTGAGAAAGACTATGTTTTGATAAAAGTCAAAAAGTTGAGTTGTAAAAAAATTATAAGAGTTTGAAAATTTGTTAACAAGGGTTGTCTACAAATCCAAAGGGGGAGATTGAAGAACCTTTGTGAATTGTTTTTAACAAAGTTTTTGTATTTGTTGAAAACTAACCTTTTTGTTGAAGAATGTTTTTGTTTTTTAGGAATTGGACCCAGTCCATCGTAATGAGGTTGTTTTCTAGACACAAGTTTTTGAACCCATGTTTTCGTATTGATCTACACTAGACACAAAATAAGTTAGGAAGATGAAGTTGTTGATTATACACTTTATCGTATTTAGGTCCATCGACATGATAATTTAAAATCATCAGATTAAAAATAATCGGGGGGGGGGGGGTATAATTTATTATTTGTTGGAATTATATATTTACTGTAATTAGAGAAAAAATGAAGTTTCTGAAGATTTTTGAAAGAAGAAAGTGAAGTTAGGAGTTATAAAGTTTTCATAATTTTTAAACTAAGTTAGGCGATGGTTTGCTGATCAAGAAGTTCTCACAAATCATGAAAAATCTCATGATAAATGATTTTGATGAAATTATGAAGACTTTTGAAGAATTTTAGAGTTTAAAAATGAGATTTACATTATAATGGAAATTACATCATAATGAGCTAAGAAATAAAAAGATCCCACTGAGCCCGAGAAATGATAAAATCATACTGAGATTTTTCTACTGAGATTTTCATACTGGGATTTTTCATATTGGGATTATCATACTAAGATTTTTGTATTGGGATTTTTCATACTGCGATAATCATACTAAGATTTTTGTACTTAGATTTTCGTATTGGGAAAATTTTACTGAGATTTTCATACTCATATTTTTGTAATGAGATTTTTTTATTGGGATTTTTCATACTGGGAAAACCGTATTGATATTTTCATACTTTTTTATACTCAGATTTTCATAATAATATTTTTGTACTAAGAAAATAATAATTAAGTATTCATAATGAATAATTCTTGTTGAGAAAGAAAAATATTGTAATGAACTGAGAAAGAAAAATATCATAATGAGTTGAGAAAGAAACATATCGTAATGAAGCTGAGAAAGAAACAGATCATAATGAGCTTAAAAAGGTATAGACATTTGAAGTGGTTAAACTTGAATTTCAATTTTGCGTAAATCTCAGAGAAATCTAAGGAGTTTTGAATAATTAAAAGTTGAATTTTTAAATGAGAGAGATTTTCAGAGATTTTGAGATTTGAGGAAGTGAGGAATATTTCCAAGTTTCCTGCCTTTGATATCTGAGTCGCCTAAAAATAATTCCTCAGATCATTTGTTCATTCACAAATTTTCACATACACACAAATGGAAGAGTGCTAGAGAATTTTAAGTAAAAGTTCATATCTGATTGAAGAAGAATTTTATTTAGCATTCTAGCAGAAGTTTGAGTTTTGCAGATTGAGAATGAATTCATTGTATTGAATTATTGTACTTAGAAAATCAGATCTAGGATCCAACATTATTGTACTCAGAAAATTAGATCTAGGATCCAACATTATCATACTCTAAAAATTTGATACATGATCCAACATTATCATATTCAAAGAATCGAATCTAGAATCATTATAATCATAAAATCGGATCTAGGATCCAACAACATTGTATTGATAAAATCATATTTAGCCAAATCGAACTGAGGATTTAGACTGAGAAATTGTGGAGAATATTCAAAAAAGTATTTATTATTTTGTTTGGATCAATTTTTTATAAGAAAACATTTTAAACTGATGGGAGTCAGTATAATCATTCCTATCAGGAGATAAAAAGTGTCTAACGGGAGTTGGCATAAGTTGTATTCTCTTCTTCTTAATAGTGGATTTTTATAGACCCATGAGAGTGGCTATGGATAGGATGTAAATTCTCACACCAAGGCAGATCCTTATAAATCTTGTGTTCTTTACTTGCTTCCTAATTTTTCATGCATGAGTATTTTCTAAAAGTTGATACGGAAAAAAATCTTAAGAGGTTGCAGGGTTTAAGTTTCTAAATGTTTTGAAACTTATAAAAAGTTAACAACTGATTCAACCCCCCATCTCAGTTGTTATTTATTCTTATAGAACTTCAATTCTTACAAAATATTTTTATGAAATTGAATTATTTGTTAGTTTTTCTTTTCTTTTAAACTCTTAGAAAACATCATCAACCTGTGGTGGGTTTGTGCTACCTTAGTGAATGATGATGTTTTATTTTTAAATTAATCCTTTCATGGATATTATTAAAAATGGATGTAATAGAACTATTATCAATAATTAAATATGTTTTATTTATAATTTCAGAATAATAAAATAGTCATGATATTAATGATATTAAAAGTAAAAAATTGAAGTTATTTTTAAGCTTCTAAAATAACCTTACTAAGATTTTCTAAAATTAGAATTATCTATTAATCTATTGAACTTCTTTTCTTCTAAAATGATATCAAACATATACTTTGAAACCCTTGGAGCTTATGGAACCATTGTACTAGGATTTTTAACCATTACCATTATATTGAAGTTGTTTTGGAATTATGGATCGAGCAACCTCAAAACGACTAACGTAAACAAAATTAATCCAATAAATGAATAATACATGAGAAAAAATAATAAATAATAACAACATGAACATGAAAAAGGTTATAAATAAATTTAATTATTAATAGAATTTTATTATTTAGGAAGTAGAAAATGTACTAATCAAGTTGGTATTTGAGGTAATAGGTTTTTCTTCAAAACACTTAGTTTCAAGTTTTAAAGTATTTTTATAAACTCTCTCTTAACTATTATTTAAGAATTTTCATTCTCTTCTCATTTATATTTATTTATGTTTCATGCTTCTCTTTCATTTTCCTTTAAATATGGAATTTTATAATCCATTCTTTAAAATTAATTTTATTTTTATGGTTTAACTGAAAATTCTTGTTGTTATGGGTTGAAATGTAAGTATTTATGAGTTTTATTCATGCTATGGTGAAATAAAATATCCTATATGTTTTATTTATGTTATGGCTTTGGGAAATAATATATGATGATTGGTGGACCTAATATATAGCTTTCAAATGCATTGGACAATGATTTATTCTTCGGAGAAATTATATAGGAATCAACTAGTGAAGCTATTCGATTGTAAGGGTGATTATGAATATAATGACCCAAGAATCTTTCATGGATCATCTATGCTTTGACTATGAGTTTTTGATCTTTTAATTGGTTAAGTTATTCTATTTATTTCATGGTTGAAGGTAAGTTTATGAACTTTTAAAATTTCAAATTTTTTTTTTCATGGAAAATATTTTTCACGAGTTTCATGTTTTTCGAAGAAACCTTCAAGAATATTTTATTATATTTATGATTTATTATGAGTTAGTTTTATGGAACTCATTGATCAAAGAACTTTATTTTATTATTGAATATAAGTTTATAATCATTTATGATCTCAAAGGCTATTATTTAAAAGGAATTTTTTTTCATGGGTTTTCATGTATTTCAATGGACTAATGAGTTTTCTTTCCTTTTTATACCCATTACCAAGATTTATATTATTATCTAACATTTTATAATTATTTTTATAGGATTTAAGTATGAGTAGGAAAGATAATGAATTCAAAATCCAAGTTGCATTGATTAGTTTTAAATGAATCATATGGGAAGAATGTGTCTTATGGAAGGAATTAATTATTAAATAGGGTGGTTTGTTATGTATTATTAAGGGCCATGTGTACCAATTCTCTAAAACTATAAACCTAAATGGTATTTAGAATGTATATGTTATAATATTTGTTGTGAAACATGTAATTATGGGGTGATTATTTTTGGACTATTTTAGTTGGCATATGAGAAGTGTTTAGATAAATTTAGAGGTTATGATGTTGCTAGGTGCGTATAATTTAAAATTTTTAGAAAAATTTAGGGGTTAATATATTGGTTTGGGATCATAAGTTAATAGTGTTAGATAACCAAAGTGATTAGTATGTTAAGGTGAATTTTGGTTATTTTTGGGGATTGGATTGTAACATCCTAGACCCGTCACACTCTATAGTAACTAGGTCAAAGTGTAATGTGACCTCAGGCGCACCTCCTCTTTACCAGAGGATTAAAAATAGAAACGATGTACTGATAAAATCGTGGAGAGACTATACCCCCTGGACTAGATAACCATAAATAATAACAAAAGTAATGATAATAAAAAATAAACAATAGTCCATAATAACCATAGCATAACCAAACACTAAAAAACAAAATAAAATAACCCATGCCATATAAAAATGAATGATGTGCATGGAATACAAGTCACACAAAAAAAATCAAGATCCCTCATGGGAGGATCATATACATCAACATCCAAAATAATAAAAAATACAAAATCTGAAGAAAAACACAAAATTGATCCTGAGTTTTGGATTTCTCCTAGCTCCCATGTTGCACATCAACTACCACGATCCACATCCAATTATAGGGAATTTTCCCTTATCTATATTTGAAACCATGAAGTATACTCATGTACCCATGGTGGACCGATTAGGGTTTGATTAGAACTTAGTAGGCCACTACCAATGATGTCCATAAAAATATCAAGTCCAAAATAAGTTCATGTTGACATGACAGAATAAATATTAAAAATATAAATAAATAAACCGCTATCAATCATATGCTTGTATGGTGACACCCAAAATAAAAAATAACTACTTTTTCTAGGGTTGGATTTCTCAAAACATGATATAGTATCAACTAGGGGGAACCGCATCCTACCCTAGAACCTATTTTAATTTTATCATTGTCCCAGGGCCGAATCCCACCCTAGAACCATTATCATTTCACTTTATCATCACCCAGGGGGCCACATCCCACCCTGAAACCTTTAATATTTCATTTTATCATTACAATAGGATTCACATCACACCCCAAAACCTTTTACATTTTACCATTTACCTGGGAGGTCACATCCCACCGCTAAACCTTTACCATTTTATTATTTACCTGGGAGGCTGCATGCCACCCAAAACCTTTATAATTTCATCATTTACCTAGGGTACATATTCCACCTTAAAACCTTTATCATTTACCTAGGGGGACACATCCCACCCTAGAACCTTACCATTTTATCATTTATCATTCACTTGGGGAGCTACAACCTACCCCATAACCTTTTCTATTTATTGTTCAATCATTTTCCACGTCATACCATCTTCCTAATATATTATCACATAAGGTCACATAATTTTCCAAAAATTAACTCTTCATTTTTATAAAAAATCACAATTTAATTTAGGGAACCCATTGGGTTACATGAATCAATGAACCGCTCATGGCCTGATGGAGAGGTTTTCCACATAAATTAGAAATTATAAACCATTTATTTCAGTTTTAGGTCAAGCACACACTAGTTTAGTGTGACCACACATCATACGCATGTAGAAATAAAGAGTATATATTAGGGATAATTTATGAACTACCTATCTTATGCTCATAGAAGGTTCCTCATTGAATATTGAAATCTAATCTAATAAAAAAATGAGAGTAATCACAAAATAAGATGAAAACCTTGAAGTAGGGCATAAATAAACTACTAAAGAGAAATGATCAAATAAGAGTGATGGATTTACCTCTAGATATCACCCAAATTGAAAAAAACATGAATTAGTTGAATAATGAAGAATAAATCACCTTAGAAGAGTATGGGACGAGAGAGAGCAGAAGAATGATGCGCATTACAGGAGTAAAAAATGGATTCCTTTTTTAATCTATCTCAATTTTAAAACTATTTATTTAATAAATTTTATTTAATTTTCCAAGTCATGAATCATAGAATGACCACATAAGTCATGTTTTGTAGACCCTATAGGGCCCTCCTCACAGACCGGCCTTCCTTGACCATGACATAATGCACCTCCCTAAGGTTGAACCATTGAATCTAGTGCTTCTAGACATCACGACATGCCCCCCTTACATCATGGTACGAAGCACCCTCCTAGAATGGATCCATGATGTGACCTCCCCTAGCGCCCCGCACCCTTGACAACCTCCACAACATGACCAACAGGTAATGATGTGACTAACAGGTCATGATGTGACCAATAGGTCATGATGTGACCAACATATCAAGAGGTGACCAACCTCCCTCCTCAAAAAATCTCACAAAGGGATACATAATAAATTTAAGGTGACACATAAGGTTTTTAATAAGTAAGAAATTTTAGATAATATGTAAGAATTAACATCATGGTGTGGTACCCTCTACCATGATGTGACCCTCACTCCCTTCAGAAAGTGTGTAGAGGAAATATGTAATAAATTTATTGATGATATGTAAGAGTTATTTACATAGTTTGACACCCTCTTCCATGATCCAATTGACATTTCTCAAGAAATTTCATAAAGGAAAAACTTAGGGGTTTAATATGTAATGGTCACTATCAAGGCATGATTCCCTTCACCACAACGTGATTCCAGAACACCTCTATGATTCCTTACCATGACACGAATCCCTTGAATGCATTATGGTCCTCAACCAACCCTTAACAATTATACACGAATCCACCACCACTCTGTGATTCCCTATGCCATGATGAGACTTATATTTGAAAAATAAAATAACTTACAATAACTCATCATGGTGTGACCTCTACATGTCACAATGTGATGGCCCCTCTACAACAAACTTTAGCCACTTACTGAAATTTCTCAGCCCCAAATCCCAGGGCAATTTCCAGAAAAAACTCTTGAATTCCCTACCAACACCTCAAACATTTATAAACAAATAAAATATAAGAGGTTTGGAAAAAAAATTAAAATGGGTTCATACCTCTTTACTGTTAGGGGTGTTACAAGATTAAAAAAGATAAAAACTTTAATTAACTTAGGTTGAATTGAAAGAGTTGAATAGAAGGTTTATTTTTTTAGGATATCTTAGTATTTATTTTTCTTATTCATATGATGGTTCAATATGATTTTATTTGATATATTCACACTAACTCTTTTAGTTTTTAATAAATAGATTGAAATAGGAGGAATAATTTGTCTAAAATCCTTTATACAAGGAAGTACACTATCCTTTAGTGCACCTCATGATCCATCAATAGTTTATTTTCATGATTCAAGCATGAAAAATTCATCTTGGACATTCACTATTTGAAATATAAAGTGAATCAGTGGTGGAATCTCATAAAAAAAAAACAAAAGGATGAAATTGTTCTTATAAAATGGAAACAATTCATGTAAGTATATTTTCTCATACTCTCTATCTTAAAATGTAAAAAGTATTCATCAAACTCAAGTAAAAGGAAGATAGATCTATCTAGGATTATGAAGGAAACATCACTCGATAATCAAAGTATATCTTTGGGAACTCATTCACAATTACAAGTCTTATAAAGAAACATACATGGCTTAAGAAATATTTATTTTAGAAATGAAAGCTTCTTAGTCTTAACTTAGAAATCAAAGTTTTTAATAAAATATTCATATGATATTATGACTATTTTAATATACTCATTTTGGTAAGAAAAATTTAAAATTGCGAGGACAAAATTTCTTTAGGGATGGGGGATAATGTGAAAATCTAAGTATTTTTAATAATATATATTTTTTATTAATATTTAGGATATAAATTTATATTTATTCAAGAAATATTTAATTTAAAATGTATATATGTTTATTTCATGTCCAAAATGTTATTATAAAATCAATTAGATACCAATTATACATTTAAAATAACTATGCTAACTTCATGAAAAAAAATTGTTTTATTTTAAGGTTAAATATATTTTCTTAACATAATTTATAATTTTTGATCTATTTAAAGAATTATTTAATTATTATATATTTTATAAGTGGATATATATGTTAATTATATGAATTCATATTTATATTTATAATTATGATAATATTATAAATAATTTTATCAAGATATGAAACATGAATACAATTTTTTATTTTAAAAATAAATGTCTATTGTTTGAAAAAAATACTATTTTAATATATAATGATTTTTTATTTTAAAATTTATTATTTAATAATGTTATATTGATTTTAATAAAATGAATAATATATTTTTAATCTTCATGTTAAAAGTACATGTAAGGTATTTTTTGAAAAAAATTATAAATAATAAGGTATGATAGTAAATAGTAAATTTGATGTATATTCATTGCTTCTGTTAAAAATTACAGTAAAGGCTTAAATATTGTATTTTTATTTAAATATACTTAAAAAAAATTAAATCATTAATTTTGAAATTAAATATTCTAATTTAATATGGTATTAATTTGAGTGATACTTTTGAATTTAAATTCCGTTAAAAAATAAATAAACCAGAGTTTAAATTCAAATTGAATTCTATTACTTATTAATTTATAAATAACTAGAATAATTTATAATAATTGAGAAATATATTGAATATATTATAATATTATAGATATAAAACATTATTATTTAAAGGTTCAATATTCAAAGTCCATTTGATTAGAGGTTGAGTAACAAAGCTAAATTTCTTTTAAAAAATAACAGCTCAAGTTTAAATTAAACTTTACAATCTATTATTATATATGAGTCTAGAAAGTTATGGAACAATCAAGAAATCTATTAAATGTGTAAAAAAACCTAAAATATAAATTTATATGATTAATAGATGAATTAAAATTGGATATAGTTTTAGTAACACATTTAAACTTCTTTTAAAATAAGAATTCGACTTCAAATGGAATTTTACCTCCTATTATTATATTTTTTTATCTAAAATGGAATAGAAAATAATGGAAAATTATGTAACATGTATTAAATTATTATTTAATTAAAAATATAAAATATAAAATTATTTAATTAATATAAATTAATTTTTATGTCATGATGAATATGAAAACAATTATCGTTGCTTGTGTAGTGCTTGAGCAACATTGGAAAAGTCAAAATTGGTGTCTTTGAGATAATATTTAATAAGGGATAAGGATATACTAAAATTGAGAGATAAAAGTGATTATTAATCAATGATTTATATATATATTAATTAATTTTAAAATTATATAACATGTTAATTATCCAAATTCTTACCGAGTACTTGAGTGTGCGGTAAGAAAAAATAAAATTCTTATTTAAAAATATTATCATGATAAGGATGAGAATAAAAATATATTATTAATTGTTTTATATAATATTAATTATGAAAAATAAATTTTATTTATGTTAAAATTTTATTTTTAAAATTAAATATTAGGATAATTATCCAAAATACTTACACAGTGTCGACACAACGCTTGTGCAAGTAGAATAAAAGTAAAAAAATGGTAGATTTAAAATATTTAAAGTGATAAGGTTTAGATTAATTAAGGAGTTTCAAAAATTTTATAGATAATTAATAATTTTATTTAATTATATAAATATTAAAATTTTAATTTTATAATTTTCTAGTTATTTTTAAAATCAAATTATAAAAATAACCAAGAAAAATCTACATAAATCAATTTTTTTGTTAAAAATAATTTAAAAATTAATAAAAAATTATAAAACATTATCTTGAGTTAATTAGGGACGATGAATGGTCTAAAATATCATCTATTTTCCATTTTGATCCACTTTTCATTTGAAAATCACATTCTTGGACCTTAAAGATTGAATATTTGCAAAAACACCATTGAATCTTGTCTAAAAAAGAGGACTCATTCCACTCCTTCCAAAACACATATTAAGTTTAGTTTTATCTCAATATTCTACCCAAATACCCCTTGAAAATACCATTTACATGTTCAAAAGTCTCTGATTTATCTAATAGTATTTTCTCTAAAGGCATTAGATTCAATATGAAGGAAGTGATTCCAAGAGCATGCTAAGGGTTTCAAACTCAGTTTAACCTTTCTTATTTAAGAATCTATTTCCTTATTTTTTTTGAAACTCTTATTTTTTTTGAAAATATTATATTTCCATGTTGTAGACACCTTTTTGATCCATTCTTATTGATATACCACTCATTCCTTTTTTATAAACCCTTTTTATAAGCTGTTATTATATCAAATAATGAATTTCAAAATCCATGTCTTTTATTTTACATTCTCCTCCTACCATTTCCATAATATGGGTAAATTTTAAAAGTAATTTTTAAATGGTATTAAAATTATTCTCAAATGGTTTTATGAGACTAAAATATTTTTTAGTCTTTATATTTTTTAAACTCTTTTAGAAAACATCGTCCACCCATGGTGGCTTTGTGCTACCTAAGTGAATGACGATGTTTTAATTTTAAATCAATCATTTCATAGATATTCTTGAAAAAGAATTTCATAATTTCATATAATTAAATAATTTTTTCTTTATAATTTTATAATGATAAAATACTCATGATAATTAAGATATTAAAAATAAAAAATCAAAGTTATTTTTTAAGCTTCTAAAATAAGGTTACCATGGAAGTTTTTCTAAACTTATAACTATCAATTAAGCTATTGAACTCATTTGAACCTAGTATGAAAAAATATACCTTGAAATTTTTAGAGCTTATTGAACCATTGGTTAATTATTTTTAACTATCACTATTATATCAAAGCTGTTTTGAAATTATGGACCGAAGAACCTCAAAACGACCGATACAAGAAAAATTAATCCAATAAATGAATGATAAATGATAAATAATAATAATAATAATAAAAATAATGACATGAATATAAAAAATGTTCTAAATCAGTAAATTACTAGAGGATTTTATTATTTAGGAAGTAGAAAATGTATGAGGTGATTCAAGACTCATGGTAAGGTGTTTTTCTTCAAAACTTTTACTTTTATGTTTTAAAGCAATTCTCTTAACTCTCCATAAAATTTTATCTTATAATTTTATTTTTCTTATCATTGTAACTATCAATTTTCTATGCTTATATTTCATTTTCCTTTCAATATAGAATTGATTAACACAATATTTTAAAGGAAGAATGAAACCTCACTCACTGGAATTCTCTCTTTCTCTCAGCATCACATTCTCCCATGGTTCTCAATGTGTTTCTTTGATGGTGAGATTATTTTACTTTTACAGGCCCCCTCTACCTCTATCAATGGTTTTCTTTCTTCCCTAACTCTCTACTTGGGTTCCCCCCTTTTCTTTTATTTATTCCTTTGGGTTTTTCAATCACAAACCAACCCAAATAGTCCATCCATTAGATGCCTGAGCTGGCCCATGATAGGGACCGAGGGGAATTCCTGATCCCACTAGATTGGTGAAAATTTCTAGAGCATTAGATAATACTCAATGGGAATGATTTATTTCAAATAAATAAAATTTAAATAGCTGTGAAATTCTAATGAAATTATAGCATGATGCATCCATACATTGGAGCTAACATTGACCGAAAGGCCAAGCCCTCCTTGTTGTAATTTTAACATTGATTATCTAGAATGCTCGAGGTCTTGGGGGAAAAGAAAAATGTTCCTTATTGGCATCTGAGTGCAGGAAACATGGGGCTTCCCTGGTGGTCATCTTAGAGCCAAAACAGGACCTAGGAAGAATCAGCTTCTTTAGCAAGAAGTTGGGGTTTGGTAACTATATGCATGGTCATCCGGTTAATAAACATGTCTGGATTTTCTGGAAGAGTTTTTTTTTCAAGTTGAGTTGGTGCAGGTGATGGATTAGTGCATTTCGGTCAAGCTTGTTTTAAGAGGTTTGGTGATTTTGTTTTCATTCATTTATGCCAGCACAAATGTTTTGGTTAGGAAGAACCTATGGGAATCCCTTGGTTCATTTGATCCGGAGGGATTACTGTGGTTTTTTGGTGGGGATTTTAACACCATTGTTGACATATCTGAGAAGAGGGGAGGCTCCGCAATACAAAATAACAGTATGTTGGATTTCAATAGCTGCATCTCAAGTAAGGGTCTCCTGGATTTGGGTTTCTTGGGGAGAAAATACACCTGGCATAATAATCGCCGTGGGAGAAACCGCATATGGTGTAGGTTGGAAAGATGCTTGTAGAACTTGCAAGGCCTTGAATTCTTCCCCAGGTCCACGATCACTCATCTTTATCACACCCTCTTGGATCATGTGCCCCTTCTTATTGACCTTAAGCAGGGTAATCAGGAGAGTAAAGGCTTCCTGTATTCAACGGATTGGCATTGCATGGAGGGATTCATGAAAATGATGAAGGACTCCTGGGTTCAGAAGGTGGAGGGAAGATCTTGGGTCATGTTTTACAGATGCCTTAAACGTCTCAAGTATGATATCGGTAGGTGGTTTGCATGTAATCAAACAGTGAAGGAATCGGTGGAGTCGCTATAGATGGAGATCGAAAACCTGGAAGAGATACTTGAGCACAGGTGGAATGAATCCTCATTCATCCTTCTATGTGATAAAAAATCCTTGATGGTGAAGAGGCTACTGGAAGTGGAGAGTATCTTAAGATAGAGATCAAGGGTTAGGTGGCTTAAGAAAGGGGACACAAACAGCGGTTTTTTCCACGCTTGCTTGAAGGAGCGCAAAAGTTCAAAAGTGAACATAAGGCTAGAGGATGGGTCTTTTTCCTCTTACGTGAATGTGGATGGAAGGCTAGCTTTGGAACACTTTGAGAAGCTGCTGGGGGGAGATCTCCCAGAGTCTTTAGTAGGGGATAACTTACAACATTATCAAGAGTTATTTATGGGAAGTATACCTTAGAGTATTAACTCGATTGAGAATGATTCCAAAAGGTCTATTCCGTTAGGGGACAAGATCTAGGATATGGTTAAATTAATGTCATTGGAGAGTGCACTTGGTCTGGATGGGTTTCCAAGCTCCTTCTATGTGGCAGCGTGGGATTTTGTGAGGCCACAGGTCACTGAGGTGATTCAGGACTTTTTCAGGGGGGTCCATCAACAGGGGTTTGTGTGCCTCCAGGGTGGTGTTGGTGATGAAAATAAAAGATCCATCCTCTATTAAACATTACAGACCTATTTGTCTGTGTAATGTTTCTTATCATATCCTGGGTATTCTTCTAGCTAGAAGACTGAATAAGGTGATCCCAAAAATAATTTCCCAAGAGCATCATGGCTTTATCCAGGGTAGAGGCATTCAAGGGATAGTGGGAGTTTCCCAAGAACTGATGGAAGATTTGAATAAGAAGGTGGTTGGTTCCAACTTGATTATCCAAGTTAATATGGATAAGGCTTATGAAAAACTTGAATGGAGTTTTTTAATCCGGGTGATGAGAAGAATGGGTTTCCATGAATGGTTTTGTGACTTATGCTTCCGATGCTTCTCTTCCCCATGGCTTACTATATCGTTGTTGGGGAAGGGCTATGGATTTTTCAAGAGTGTTCGTGGGGTGCGCCAAGGGGAACCCCTTTCTCCTTCTTTATTTATTATTTCACAAGAGGCTCTTTCATGTTACCTACTTAGATGCCTGAGGGATTTGAAGATCTTGCCATATCGGTCCCAAGCCTCGGATGGTACCTGCTCACATATTATGTTTGTTGATGATATCCTCATATTTTTAAATGGAATGAGGTCATCCTTGAATAATTTTATGTCATTGATGTTGATATATGGAGGCCTCAGCAGACAAAAAATCAATGCTAGTAAGATCAGTGTGTTTATCTCCAAAAAAATGTTCAAGACGGAGGGCCTAGAGCATCCAAGACATTTTGGGTATTCAAAGGAAACAATTACCTATAACCTATCTTGGGGCTCCTATTTCGAATGACAGGGTAAAAAAGGTATTCTTTGAAGGCATTTTAAATAAAATGTTGGGAAGGATACTAAATTGGAAATACAGGTTCTTGTCCTTTGGAGGTAGGGTGACTTTGATCAATAGTGTGGTCTCCTCTATTCCAATGCATGTATTGTCGGTCATCACCCCGCCTAAAGGAATTATTGACGCTATGGAGAAGCTAATGAATAAATTTCTCTCGGACGAAAACCTTTCAGGAATAACCCACTGGGCTTCTTGGTCTCGTTTAGCAATACAAGTGGAGGAAGGTGGGGTCGGTCTCAGGGACATTTCAGCCTCAATGAAATCCTTGCAAGCTCGGTTAGCATGGGATTTTCTGGAGGGCCATTCATTGTGGGCCAAAACTCTGAAGACTAAATATAGTTCGAATTGGTAGGATTGGGAGGTCAGGAAGATGTACAGACTGGGGAAATCAGTTAGACATAATTTGGAAATTCTCCAGGAGGCCTCACGATGGGTTGTGGGTTGTGGGGATATCAACCTGTGGCGTGATAATTGGACTAGGGAGAAGCTCTTCTTCCCTCACTACCCAGTTCCAGATTTCTCTGTCAAAGAAGCCAACCTTCATCCCAGATTTCTTGAATCTATTCTTAGCTCGAAGCATATGGAAGTTTGTAATGAGGTAATGTTCTCAAAGGAAGTCGACAGACTATGTTTTACGGAAGTTAGCTCTGGGGTCTTCAACGGGCAGGACTACCGGTGTCTGATCAGTCATGGGGGCGTCCTTGATGAGTGGGGAACATGAATATGGTGTAAAGAACTTCCCTCCAAGATGTCCTTTATGTTTTTTAGGGCAAGAAAAAAATCACTAGAGATGGATGACAACATTCAGAAGAAGGGAATCAATCTGGATTCAAGATGTTTCTTTTGCTCTCACCCGCGGTCAGAGTCAGTGTTTCACTTATTTCTTAAGAGAGACTGGGCTGTTTTTATTTGGACCAGTTTGGATGTAAGGGGTAGGTTCAATATGACATGATCCTCCATGCAGGAGTTCCTTGTAAGCTGGTTCTCAGGTATGAGATAGAATGAGATGGAGTCTAAAATCCGCTGCATTATGCTTACAACAGTCTTCTGGACGCTCTGGGATGCGCGGAATAAGGAACGTGTTGAAAGCCAGTGGTCCCCTTCTTTAATGATGGTGAAGAAAAAAGGAATGGTGCATGAATTAGGCTCTTTGTTGAAAGGAGGTCAGCATTCTCCAACTCTTTGCAATTTTATGAACAGGCCGATGGTATGATCCTGGTCGCAGTGCTGTTGGGTAAGGTGGGTTCCTCCTGCAATGGGATTCAAGATTAATGTTGATGGCTCGTTCGTGGATGGGTTGATGCGCGGGGGTGGTTTGGTGCGTGATGGGAATGGTTCGGTCAATATGTCCTTCAACAGCTTCCATGGAATAGGTGACTCATTAGGGACTGAAGTTCATGCATTACACATAGGCATGGATCTTTGTACCGGTTTATCCCTGGTGTGTTCAGAAGTGGAATCAGATTCTGAGATCCTGATTCGGGCCTTGCATGGGAAAGTGAAGGTGCCGTGGGACTTCACTTACATTGTTCATAGATGTGCTACTATGATCCCTAATGATTGTTCTATACGTCATATTCCAAGAGAAGCTAACTTTGCGGCGGACGCTCTCTCTAGAGAGAGTGGTCCGGAGGAACCTCGAAGGGTGTTCTTGAATGTGAGTTCTCTACCCTAGGTATGCAAGAATTTTGTTTAAGGGGATTCCCTTGGACTGCATCACTTTAGACCACCCTGATCTCTTCGAGGAGGGATCTTGTTCCCTATTTGAACTTTAATAAAATAAAAATGCAATTTTCAGTCAATCTATCCCATGTGACTTGAGGCCACTCTCCATCTAATATCTTGGGATCCTACTAAAAGAGCGGTCTGCATACATAGTCTAATAAGAGGCACTTCTCATAATCGACATCCAAACCTACAAGAGCCACTCGGTCTACCGACTGAGTGGTGTAAGTAGGGTGTGATCTAAACAGCCTAGTTGGGTTTCACTAATGGGTTTGTGAAATTCCTTTAAAAATACATTTCATTTGAGATAGTTTTAAATATAATATAAAAATAAACTTTTCATATGTATATATGTATATAAAAACCAAAAACACATGTAATACCATTCAAAACTTCATTCTCTTTCTGTTTTAAATGAAAACAATCACCTAGGAAAACATTTCTCAAGACCGTGCCTTTTTTCCAAAACATTAATTTGAAATCCATTTTCAATGGTCCTTTGGAAAACTAACTCACATGACATAAATAAAAGAGAAAGATAAAGGAACCAATCATCTATGAAACTAATAAAAGAAATAAAGGAATTAACCAAGGTTCCACACAAGAATCAAGCTAAATGGGGACATCAAAAGAAGCCATGTAAATCATCAAAATGAAACCACTAACCAAAGAATAGGTGTTAAAGTATCTACCCTAGGTCCTAAAGTGTGATAGTCCTAAATTTTACCAAATATGTACCAACCTATTGACATATTTTTCATCTTATACACAAGTCACATGACTAGACTACAAAAAAAATCATCAGGGGAACACCCCATCTAGTCACATTTCAGAATAGAGGGGACAATAATAGTCTGCGACTATCTAGTGTAGCATAACTATAGATTTCTCACTTAGGTACCAAAGTTTCTATAACCAAAACAAGTGAGCTTGATCAAAGCAACAATCAATATAGTCATTATAAATCATAAATAATAACCTCACCCTCACCTTCATCTACCTCTCAAGAAACATCCCCTAAGATCTGTCACCCAATATACCCATATATAAATCAGCACCCATTAAAGGGAAAGAAAAATCAGAGCTCAAAGAGTGTTCAATACACTCACACCTTTAAAAAACCATTTAAAGGTGACAAGTGGGTCTTTCAAAAATTATTTGGAATATCTAATCTTTTTACTAGTATTAAAAATTTATTTATAAAAATTTCATTAAAATATTTCATTTTTACTCACCCTTGAAATCAATTTATGAAGCCACTCGTATTTTATAAAAATATATTAAGACCTAAAACCACATTATTTAATTCAATCTATTGCCCAAATGGGGCCAAATAATTTTATTTAATTTGATAAATTTTCAAAAAAATTAATCAATATGTAGCATTTTAAGTTTCACTTGAAATTCCAAGTAAAACTTCTAAGCATTTTTCATCAACACTTGGTATTTCAAACAACCATTAAATCTAAGAAAACCATTATGCCAAATGAGGATTTTCCTTGATAAAATTTTCAAACCATTTAGAAGTATCTTATACAATTATAATTTTACAAGAAATTATTAAAAACTCTCAAGAACATGATGACATGACCAATTAAAATGAAATCACAAAAAACACACCTCAAGAAATTAGCAATCAAGCTGAAATGATTCAAAATGAACCACCTTCAATTATGGAAGAAAAAAACTCTAGAATATGGAATGAGAATGCCCTAAGAATTATTCTCCAACCTTAGAATCAAGGATATCACAAAAGTTAGGTCAATCTAACACCCTAGGGTTTATTTGGTAGTGCATGAAGTGTGGGTAAAGAGGATAAGGAAGGGAAAAGAAGAGGAAGAAGGAAGTGGAGTGGATAAAACACTAGCCTGGAATGGATTTTCTTTGAAATCATAATAAAAATGCACAAAATTATAGGAGGAGAGGAAGAACACACACAGGGGTCCTCATGGCTTCTTGGTGCATCACATAAAGAGGGAGAGTGTGAGACCCAATTTTAGGGGTTTAATTTTTTAAGGGAAAAATAGAAAATCTCAATTTTTTAAAGCCCTTGGTTATTTGTATGGTTTGGACACACGATCTGGAGTAATCATGTTCCAACCATGTGCACTACTATAACACCAAAAACTGAGCTACATGATCCCTTGGGAAGCTCCACATAGTTGAAAAAACTATACAGAGACCACATGAAACTCTATTGTCACCATGACAATAACCCTCACATGGTTGCTACCCAGTTTGAAGTAACCACACGTGATAACTGTGTAATACCCATAAAAACTCAAAAACTCTAAAAATTAATAGGAAACTTACCAAAAGTCAAGGTAAAGGATAAACACCAATAATATAATAAAATAGTTGGGAAAATACAAATTGAGGTGTCACAATAAAAATGATTGAAATTGGAGCCGGAGGAGAGGAGGAGAACTGGTGGGGGTCCTTCTGGCTACTTGGTGCGTCACGTGAAGAGGAAGAGGGGGTGACTCAATTTTAGGGGTCTAATTTTATTAAGGGAGAAGATGGAAACCTCATTTTTTTAAATCCCTTCATGAATCATATAGTTTGGGCACACAATCAGGAGTAATCATATTCCAACCATGTATACTACTCTAACACCCTAAACCAAACAACACAATCACTTGGGAATCTCCACATGGTTGAAAAAATAGTGTGGAGACTGTGTGAAACTCCACTATCACCATAAAACACCCCTCACATGGTTATCTCCCAGTTAGAAGTAACCATGTGTGATAACTATGTAACACCCATAAAAACTAAAAAACTCTAAAAATTAATAAAAAACTTCCCAAAAATCAAGGGAAAGGTTAAATGACAATAAAAGAATATAATAATTGGGAAAAATTGAGGTTTCAAGATTCTCTCCATCATAACACTTTCTTCCCCTAGAAATCCATTGATAACAGATGAAAGATGATAAAGTATTAAAATTCCAACACCCCAAGAAAGAAGTGAGAGGGACTAAAATATAAAAAGACCATAAGATAAAGGAAAATCTAATGAGACACATCCTCAAGAAATAACTCAAATCTCTAAGAAAAACTCAATTCACTACTAAGAGACATAAGGTATAAGAAATTTCAAGATCATTTGAGGTATCCCCACCACTTAGACTTCACCTAAAATGGTGAGTAAAAAGATCACACTCTCTCTAAATGAAACAACACTAAGAAAACCACACCTCCATAAAACACCCAAAGAAACCACAATTTCTTGATCAATCATACCAAATATCCAAGAAACTAGATACAAATTACATAAGGAAAGAAAAAAAGGGATACTCCAAAGGACTCCGATAAGGTCTAGACAAAACACCATTGCCTAAAAACCTAGGAAAGAGACACTCCAAACTAGAAACATCCATCAAAACACAACAATGTGTGTCTGAACCTGGGTTGTAATGACCCAAAATTATATCAATGAAATTCCCTTCTTATAATTATGTCATATAATATAAATCACATAAAATCACATAGAGAACAAAATAAAAACTTTATAAATGAATAATTAATTAAATAATAGGTAAATATAGAAATTAAGGAATCTATACCGATATAAAAGTAACTTGACTGTTAGAATAGTAATGTGACCATTAGGAATAGTAACCCGGCCAATAGAATAGTAACCACACCTATAAAATTTTAAATAAATTTTTTGGCATCTTAAAAATGAAAATATGATATATTTATATCTTGGTATAAGTAAATAAATGTTTTAAAAATGACAAATTAGGTGTTGGTATTTTTGTAAACATAAATGTTTATTTACAATTTTATAATTAATATAATGTTTTAAAAGAAAATTTATTTTCATAAAATATATTCATAAATTAATATTTTGTTATCTTATAATTATAAGATAATTTTATGAGACTTTAATTAAATTTTCAAAGTTTCATAAAATCAGTTATACTTTTAAAATCGATATTTTTCAAATAAATGATGATTTTAATTAAAAATTAAATTTCTCATATTTAGAAAATTATTTTCATAAAATGGAGTCCATTTTTGAATTCTACGCATTGAAAATTTTTTACGGTGAATTATTGGGATTTTTCTAAAATAGATAATTTTTTGGTGAACAGTAAAATATAGTAATTTACGGTATAAGATAAATACATAAATTATCGAGTCATTGCTAATGGATGGATAATATAAGCCCATAATATCAAATTATACTTTATTATTTAATATATTTAGTGATAAGGTTCAATACCATTGATAGTATTTGTAAGAAATTGGATCCTCTTTTTCAGGTATGGATCTTTATTTTGGGTGTTTTTGAGAAAAAGGGGAGATTTTGGAAATTTTATAAGTACACAATGTGTACTTAGGAATACACGCCATGTACCCACTTATCGCGTATGGCCACATCTTGGGTGTGTAACAGCCGAGAAATGGCCGTGTGAGGTGACAGGGTAGACTGCTAATGTCAGGGGCTGGTTGAGGAAAATACACAACGTGTTCATTAACAGTATACACTGTGTACTTTTTCTTTTATTTGACTAATTGGACCAGGGTTGCGTCTAATCCCCAGAATCATATTCTTCTAGACTTTGTTCATCCAGGAGTGACCAAGAGCAATGAATATTCTCTGATCCACCATTTCTCCATACAAGGTCGGATTTGATCTCCGACGAGTGCGTTGGAATCCCACCAGTGAGTCCTTCCTTCTTTTGGAGCCTCTCCTAATTTTCTCTCTCTCTCAAGTTATTCAAAGCTGAACGTTTTTAAGGTTTTTTTAGATCAATGATGTTCTAGGTTGATTTAAAGGCCGAGGTTCAACTATATCAATCATACAATGTTGAGGTAGGTGGTTTGTTGCCTTTCGTTGTTTGTATTTGAGTTTTATATTCCAAAGTGACGATTAACCATGTTTCAGGTATTTCTGGTTAAGGAAATTGAACCCTATTTTATCTACCTTAGATTTATTGTTGGATTAAGGGTTTTTTGATATGATATTATTTGAAATTTCATGTTTAAGGAACACCCCATGGGTGCGTTTCCTTGTTTGAATGTTTAGGTCCATTTGGTCCAGGTTGCCATGAGGCATACCTTGTTTCCTTGCCTTGCTTGATAGGATGGAAGTGTTTGACTTTTGTTGCTTATTAAATGTTTGTAATATACATTGAATTTGTTTATCCATCTAATATTTGAGATTGATTTGGGCTGCTTGATATCATTTATGCACAATTGAATTGCACAGGGCTATGAGAACCTAGTGTAGTTAGACCACAAGGGGAATTGACGATGAGTGCTTCCTCAAAGTGTCTATTATATTTCATGCTATGAGACCATAGGGGGGATTGATGGTGAGTTCTCCCTCAGAGTGCCTATAGTTTACATTACGAGACCATAAGGGGAATTGATGTTGAGTGCTTCCCCAGAGAGTCTGTAGTTATTATGTAAAGACCACAGGGGGAATTGATGGTGAGTGCTTCCTCATAGTGTCTTTGCCTTTTTATTTAATTACTTGGCTAGAGGGGTTAGAATGTGTGAGCTACCCAGAGGGTTAAAATAAATATTGAATGTTTGTGACGCGTCTACTAAGACAAACCACAAGCTTGGATCCAGTCTTGTTAGGTTAACTTCTGAGATAACTATCTGTGATAATAAATTGATTAAATGTTGAACATTAAATGACAATGAATGTAAATGGAAACTATAGGATTGGTTACTTTTGTGTAATACTAGTTTCTTTGTTTCATTTACATTATTACCTGCTATATATACTCACTGACAGTTAAGAATAGATCTTGTGGTGGTTTCCTATTGGGATTCGTCTCACACCTTGTTTGGGTCATGATTTTGGACCCAAACAGATTATATGGTTACAGGTTTAGATAAGGGCAAGCATCCTTCATCATCAGGTACTTGATTGCTGTGGAGCTGGAGAGCTTGGGACCAAGCTAAAGCTTGTGATGCTGCTGGAGTTTACTTTTTTTCTTTTGAATTTGGTTTAGTATTGTATTTCTATCATATTGTCTTGTTTGGCTGCTTTCCTAGACATATGTGACATGCATCATTTATATATGTTCTCCAGTTGTTATTTACTTTCATTCTTCTACTATTTACTTGTTGTATGCTATTTTGCTTCTACTATTATTTATTATTTATTATTACGCTATGAATGCTCTGCCAATGAGGGAATAGTTTCACCACTATCACACCCAAGCCCTCGCTACTAGTCGGAAACCTCTGGTGTTTGGGGAAATACGCTTGAGGCCATGTGACCAACCGGGTACGGGGCACCTTTGGGCAGCACCCGAAACTTGGATGTTATAAAGTGGTATCAGAGTAGGTTATTTTTTGCATTGTCTTAATATTTAGAGCTTATAGACAGGGTTGGTAAGGAATGAGTAGTTGGTAATAAGATGTTCCCAGGAGTAGCTAACCCGTGTACAGGGAAAAGCCAATTTACCTCGAATATTGCAATTTTTTTCTGGTTTTGCAATTGTTACAGTTGATTTGATTTTGCTGTTAAGTGACGCACTTGTTTTGTGCTATTATGATTTATATCATTGTGGTTATATTTCTTTTGAAATCTGATGAGATGAGGGTATTCCATCTCATGGATCATATAGGCACTTTCTAGAGATCACATGTCATGCATTCTTGTCATGCCATTTAGGGTGTATTATTGATTGCATGCTTTTGTGATAAATGTTGTGCTAGATATGAATACTGTTGTGATAGATGCTTTGATAATATACCTTCTATTTGATAGAATATTGCTAATATGTAAAGTTTCATTTGAATGAGCACCAAACTTTAGTCCCTGAGGTGTTATGGGCCCTCATGGATCAGAATTTGGTGGATCATGTAGCGACCCGGGTTTTTGGCCCTGTCAGACTTTGGAATATTTCTATGAATAATTCCAGAGCTAGGCGCAAAGATGGCGTGCGATTCCGAGGTCCGGTGTGCCCGGAATTAATTTTATAAAAATATTAAGTATTTTTATACTATGCACATGGCGGGAGTGTAATATCTCCTAAACGGTAGCTCAGAATGGAAATCTGATGGCATGGTTGCGTCCGGAACGTGCCGTTTACCCTAGCGGGGTGTAAACTTTGCGGGCGTGTGTAAGAATGGTATAGAGTAAGAGGTTTCCAACCTCTGATACCAATTGTAGGATCGAAATATAATATGAGATGCTCAATATACAAGAGGGGGGTGAATTGTATACTTTAAAAATTCCTTTGGAACCTTTAAAGTTAGTTATGATTAACTAAAGTTTCCTTAAGAAAAGGAAAGGACTAAGTTTAACAAAGTTAAACTAAGTAGATTCACAACACCTCTAACACCGAACTAAACTTGGAAAGAGATTCCAAAAGTAGATTCCGGAAATATGATTCCGGAAATTGAAACTTAACAAAAGTTACAATATGAGATTCTACCTTAAAGCGTATAGAATCTAAACTAATCAGAGTAAGTAAGGAAGTATAAGAAAGTTATACTTTCCTTAAGATACAAATTGCAGCGGAATAAAACAAGTAGTAAAACTACTAGTAACAAGATAATAGTCTTTTAACCCAAAGAGAAGGGTATCCAACAACCTTGGATAAAGGTCCCTTGATTTATACTTTCAAGCAAGTCTGTCTTACCCACACCAGGGTAAGCCCTCGATACGAAGATCGGTGTCTCTGTCTTGCTATCCCCGCAAGCCCTCAACTTCAAGGTAGTTGGAAACCTCTGTCTTTCTCAGCAAGAAAGCCCTCGATCTTTAAGGTAGTCGGCACCTCTGTCTTTCTCAGCAAGAAAGCCCTCGATCTTTAAGGTAGTCAGCACCTCTGTCTTTCTCAGCAAGAAAGCCCTCGATCTTTAAGGTAGTCGGCACCTCTGTCTTCCTATCCCCGGAAGCCCTCGAATGTAATCACCAACATTCGGAGTCGTACGAAGCTTTGAGAGTTAATAAGAGACTCTCTCTCTAGAAATCACTTCAACAGCATGTAAGCGCTTTATCAACAATCGGCATATGCATCAGCATCGAGCTCTTTCAAATGAGCTCCTATTTATAGGTAAGGTCGGCTCCTCTCCAACGGTCATATTTTCCTTAAAGTTCGGAGGGACCTGTACACGTGTCACTTAGACAAAGGTTAGTTTATAACAAAATGGACGACATCGTTTTATAACAAAACAAGTGTAACAGAATGTACGACATCGTTTTAAACTCTAACATAAAGGTTCGTAATAGAAATTTCGGAGTGAAGGTTCGGAGTGAATAAATTCAGAGTGTATAAAACAATGATAATCAGATTCTGTTTAATAGGTGAATTTGGAATGAGAATTCGGAATAGGAATTCGTCATCAGAAATTGTAATGAGAATTCATCATCAGAGTTCGTAATGAGAATTCGTCATCAGAATTCGTAATGGGAATTCGGAATGGGATTTCTTCATTAGAATTCGTAATGAGAATTCTTCTTCAGAATTCGTACTGAGAAATTCGGAATGGGATTTCTTCATTAGAATTCGTAATGAGAATTCTTCTTCAGAATTCGTATCCTGAATCTGGAATAGAACTTAGTCAGAATTCATATCCGGAATTCGGAATGAAACTTCCTTATAGTTCTTGTCCAGAACCGAATCCTAAAACAGAATGCTTTTATATCAAAGTTTTAATGACTCCGAGAAAACGAATCCGAATCTCATACTTAAGAAAAATATGAATGAAAATATGATAAGGATAATTTTCCTTATAAAAGCGATTTTCCTTAAGAAATCAATTTTCCTTATAAAAGCAATTTTCCTTAAGAAAGCATTTTTCCTTACAAAAGCGATTTTCCTTAAAGATAAGGTGTTTGTGATTTTCAAAACAAGAAGGAATGGAAAAGTCATAAGGAAAACCTTATTGACTCAACAATCTCCCCCTTTTTGGAAAGCACAAACATCCTTACGAAAAAGCTATTCTAAGAAGAAAGAGACACATTAAAGCTTATCTTCCTTGGTTTAAAAATATAGATGAATACGACTAACTCCCCCTTAGGCTTTGAAACTCTAAGGATCGTATTCATATTTCCGGAGTGATGTTTCTTTAAGAAAAACTCCCCCTTAAACAAACTCTTATTAGAGTTCTTTTTCCTTGGGTATTTTCCTTTCTCCCCCTTTGATAAGCACTTATTAGATTTCCTCTTTTTCTTAAGGATCTTTTCCTTCTCCCCCTTTGTGATTTTCAAAAAGAATTGGAGGGAATGGAAAAACTTAACAAAGTACCTGAAAAATTAGTAATGACAACAATAGAAACAACAAGCACGATTCTCATTATATTTGAAATGTCAGCAACAAAATAATTACAACAAAAAGATCGGATTGGTCATTTCGGATCTTTCTCCTTCGACATTAGACCCTTAAGAATCGTCTTGATCTTCTTTAAGTCTTTGTGATCTTCCTCTGCTTGCTTCTCTAAGACGACTATTCTTGCTGACTGAGCTTCAATGATTTCTTCCTGAGCCTTCAACTTTTCTTCCTGAGCTTTCATCCTTTCTTCAAACTCGATCCGATAATCCCTTTCATATTTCCAACTTTGTTTAACGGAATTGAGCTTTCCATTCAGATCTCTCACTTCCTGAATCCGAAAGTTCTTTTCCTTTGTCAATTTTTCTTCGAATGATGCAGTCAGCTCTTTAATCTTCTTGTCCTCGGTTTCAAATGCATCCTTAACATTATCCTGAAACTTATCCAGCAACCTCATCTCTTCCACAGTTTTCTTAGACGAGCTTGTCATCCTCTTGCAAGATCTTTTATGTGCTTCGTAACCAATAAAGAAATTTTTGAACAGGGCTTCAATCTCAACACATTTATCCATAACCATTGATACGGAGTCGGTTTTCTGATTCAGCGCATGTTGAAGCATCTGGCATCTAGAGTCAATGCTTGAGAAGGTTGGAATGGTTCCCACCAACTTCTTCAAAGACTGGACAAAAAAATCATGCCCCAACGAAGATGACTCCGAATCTGAAATCTTGCTCGGAGAATTTTCATCCTCAATAAGCTCCAACTTCCTCTTAGAAGAACTACCGGCTTCCTTCCTCTTTCTTACTACTGAGCTCGGAGTCTCGGTAAGAACTTTCTTTCCCTTATCTTTTTTCGGAATAGAATCCTGTTACGGAGATTTCTTCTCGCTATCAGAGACTTGAACAATATAATCTTCCTCATCAGCAACTTCTACATTTTCCTTCTGAGCAACATCAAGTAAAAGATGTTCTTCTTCTCCATGATAAGAAACTTCTTCTTCCCCTTTCTCTTCTTCTAATTCAGGAGTAACTAACTTTGAAGATTCAGCTTCAGATGTTCGGAGCGACAAGTGTTCCGAAGGAGTTCCCTTATATTCATCTACTTGTTTGAGCACATCTCCTGTCTCACCACTTCCTTCAGCAGCTTCTTCAACTTCTTCCACTTGCTCTACTTCCTCAGTAGCAACAGCCACTTCCGGAGTAACAAGATTTCTTCCTGGAGTCTCAGGTAGAGATTCCAGAGAAAAAGTTCTCGAAACGGGAATGGTTGCTGAAACCATTTCGTTGAACTTTAACAATTCTTGCACAGCCTCGGCTTCTGACATTTTCTTCTTCAGCTTCTTCTCCTTTGCTTGTTTCTCAAGCTCATCAGCAGCCTTCTCTTTCAGAGCCTTAGCCTCCGCAGGATCTAATCCGAACTGCGGATCTCCTTCCTTCCTCTTCTCTTTGTCAGCTCTCCATTTAGCTGCAACCTCATCAGTATAGGTTTTCTTCTTCTTAGGCTTAGGAGGTGCGGAGTGGACTTCCTTAGATTTGGGTTCCTCGGCTTCGACTACCACTTCTTTTTGCTTTCTCTTTCTTACCGACTTTGATGATTCCGGATCAGCTACTTTCGGAGTCACTTCTACTTGAGGAGGTAGATCAATGAATTTCCTAGACTTCTTGTCAAAAGATATATTCATCCTTTTAAGAGTGGCATCACTGAGCAACATGATCTTGCAAACTTTCGGCTTAGAACTGCAAGCTACCTTGAAAGATTCTAGGCACCGAACTATGAGCTTTGACAATATTGCTGGGTACATCACAATCTGAGCTCTCAGATTCCCCTTCTTCAAATTCTCAATATTAAGAAGAATATGCTTCATCAAGTTGAACTTCCTTAGATTTATCAGAAAATCTAAGATATATATCTCACTTTTCTTCAGGCTATCCTTATCTCCTTTTCTCGGTACAATAAGCCCTTGCACCCATAACTCCAGAATCCGGAAGTTTGTAGATAGGCTTGCAATTTTCGGAGCCTTGTCATCATCCAATCCGAGAATTTCTAAGGCCTTTTCCTTGTTGAAACTACCCAAAGAGTCTGACAATACGTGTGAAATAAACCCGGCTTCTCCTTCATAGGATAATCCTACCAAGCTTGCAGCCTTGGTGTAAGAAAGTTTATATGTCTTGCCATACGATTTGAAAGAAAACTTCTCTCTGCTATCTTCCATGAAGAAAGCAAATGACTCATAAAACTCGACAAGCAAGTCAGAGTAAACTTCATCTTGGTTGCCGGTTTTTGATACCGCAACATCTTCCCAGCCATTCAGCTTGATATTCTTTGAAATAATAGAATCATAATTGCTGAAGAAATTCGGATGAACTAACCTCTCTCTGTAGACTAACCACTGAGAAATAGGCTTGGTTGAAGACATTTCTTGAGAAGCTAACTCTGCAGACATTCAGATCTGAAGTCTCTGAGAAGTTCGGAATCAAGAAGACTGAAGTTCGGAATGGCCTTAAATCAGAGAGTCAGAGCTTCAGCACGCGAAAGCTTGAAATCGATGTGGGACTCGAAAATAGGATCCCCTTTATATAGGCAATGGGATGACGGTTCAAATTCCTCGGTTGATCTAACGGTCTAGAATGATCTGAGATCAAATCTGACGGTTGAGAACTTGAAACCGATCTTTTTGAGGTTTTTATTAAAGTAAAGAATTAAGAAATCCAAAAACCGAAAACAAACTATAAGAAATTGCCAGCAAGTAAAATATGATTACGAAAACTTCAGTAAGGAAAACATACCTTTCGGATTAGCTTAGGAAAGTTATTCGTAATGGGTAATATAAAGACGACTACGAAAAACTCAATACGAAAAACTAAATACGAAAAACTCAATACGAAAAAGTAAATACGAAAAGTCAATACGAAAAACTCAATACGATAAAGTAAATAAAAACTTGTTATGGAAGATTCAGTACGAAAGTTCCGTTATGAAAATACCAGTACGAAAGTTTTCCATTCCGGAAATTTTCAATACGAATACTTCCATTCCAGAAGTATTCTGTGCGAAAATATCCTTTCTGGAAAATTGTAGTTCCGGAAGTTCCATTCCGGAAATTTTCGTTCCGAAAAGTTTGAAAACAAATTTTGAAAAACTTTATTAAATAAACAATCAAATGTACCCCCCCTATGAAAAGAAGTTAATTACTGTAAGGAGATTTTTTCAACAGAAAGTTAATTGAGGAAGATTACCTTACGGTTATCATTCCTAACTTCTTTTTAATATATTCAAATCTATCAGAGGGCAATGATTTTGTGAAAATATCAGCAAGTTGATCTTGCGTTCCAATAAACTGCAGAATAATATCTCCTTTGGCATTGTCTCCGAAAGTTACCTTTCCTCCTTTCGTTTTGATAATCTTTTCAAAAAAGCTTTTGTTACCAGTCATGTGCCGGGAACATCCACTATCCATGTACCAAATATTGTTGCTGGAACTTTCTTTATTTTCCTGAAATTAAGAACAAAGTTAGACTTTCGGAATCCAAACTTGTTTGGATCCGAGATTTCCAGACAATAAAATTTTTGGAACCCACATTTTCTTAGAAAAGTAAGCTTTATGAAAACCTAAAGATTGGGTTTTTTTTAAGGAACAACTTCTTGCCCAGTGACCACCACATTGACATTTGGTGCAAAATGGGGCACTTTGAGGAACAAAATAATTGTTACTGAAAACTGGTTTTGCATGGGTATAACCAAATCCGGATTTATTTCTTAAAGGTCATATTTGAGAATACATATTATCAAAAATTTCTTTACCATGGGTAAAGTTTGATAAACACTTATTTAAGGAAAAAATTTCGGACTTGAGTTTTACAACCAAGTTTTTATCCTCAATATCATTTGTTTTGCAACTAGAGTTAGGCTCGAAAACATTTTTCTTAGAAATTACTTTTTCTAACTCTTTAGAAAGTTTATTCTTCTCAGAACTTACTTCCTCAAGATTTTTTGAAATATTTTCAAAATCAGCATTTATCTTATCAAGATCTTTAGAAAGATCTGATATCTCTTTAGTAAGAATAGAATTCCTATAATTTTCCTTATCAAGTTTCTTGTTGAGTTTGGAATTCTCAATCTCAAGAAGTTCAGCAAACCTAGAGACTTCTTCATAAGTAGGTAAAGTATTTTCCTCATCAGAAGACGATTCTTCATCAGAAGGGTTATAATACTTACTATCATTAGAATTTAAAGAAACATTGGTCAATGATTCAGCATTTCGTACCTTAGCCATAAGACAATGATTATCAATAGGTAATCTGGATATAAGACCAAGATTCTTCTGTCCTGAAGATTCATAATCAGAAGATTCATCTGAAGAGTCACCACCACTGGAACTCCAGGTGTCATTAGCTTTCAGAACTTTCTTAGCTTTGGCTTTGTAATACTTCTTCCTGTTCCTGTCTGAATGTCTTTCCTTCCTTTCTTTCTTTTTGAGCATAGGGCAATCTGGTCTAATATGTCCAGCTCTTTTACATTCGTAACAAGTAACTTCTCCATATTTCTTATCTTTCCTGTCATTCTTCTTATACTTGGATTGAAAGTTTCTCTGTCCGGCTATCTTGTTCATCCTTCGAGCAAGATTGGCTAATTCATTTTCTGAAACTTCACTCTCACTAGGTTCAGATTGGAAAATAACTTTCTTAGACTTGGATCTGGTTACTCTCTCAGGAGTCTTAGCTTTCATCTGATTCGAAGTTGTAGTAAAAGCAACAGTACCATTTCCATTCTTCTTCTTGATGTTGTCAGCATCCCTCTTCATTCTGGTCTCATGTTGTAGAAGAGTTCCAAATAATTCATCAAGAGTAATTTGAGTGACCTTCCTGTTCTCATCTATAGCTGTTCTCTTGGATTCGCACTCATTGGGCATAATATCAATTATCTTGTCCACAAGAGCTTCATCATCTAAACCTTTTTCTCCCATAGATTGTAGACTGTTTACAATAGTCATAAATCTTTGTTGAACTTTACAGATAGGTTCTCCATAAGGAAAATTGAAACCATGATATTCAGCTCTGAGCATAGCTCTTCTAGTCTCAATCACCATAGAAGTTCCAAAGTGTGTAACCTCTAACTTCTTCCATATACAGTTAGCTGCTTCACAAGAAGAAATTTGGATATATATATTTCTAGTCATTGAACATAATAAAGTATTGCGTACCTTATAGTTGAGTTGATATTCTTGCTTTTCCTGGTTAGTAAAGGTTCTGACTTCCTTGTCAGGAATTTTATAATCACCAGTAAGCATGACAAAGTTATCTACTCCAGTATTGATAACAAAAGTCTTCATACGATCTCTCCAGTATTCATAATCATTACCATCGAATATTGGTGGCCTTGTAGGATTCAGATTGTCAATCGAACCAACATTAATTCCTGCCATACTAAAAGAAACTTTGCACACAAACTTGTTAGTAGCTTTGAATCATAATAACAAGGTTCGGAATGGATAATCCGGAATAGAAAAATGAGCAAGAAAAACTTGTATGTGAGTACAAGTATTTCAGTAACCTTGGCTCTGATACCAAATGTAAGAATGGTATAGAGTAAGAGGTTTCCAACCTATGATACCAATTGTAGGATCGAAATATAATATGAGATGCTCAATATACAAGAGGGGGGTGAATTGTATACTTTAAAAATTCATTTGGAACCTTTAAAGTTAGTTATGAATAACTAAAGTTTCCTTAAGAAAAGGAAAGGACTAAGTTTAACAAAGTTAAACTAAGTAGATTCACAACACCTCTAACACCGAACTAAACTTGGAAAGAGATTCCAAAAGTAGATTCCGGAAATATGATTCCGGAAATTGAAACTTAACAAAAGTTACAATATGAGATTCTACCTTAAAGCGTATAGAATCTAAACTAATCAGAGTAAGTAAGGAAGTATAAGAAAGTTATACTTTCCTTAAGATACAAATTGCAGCGGAATAAAACAAGTAGTAAAACTACTAGTAACAAGATAATAGTCTTTTAACCCAAAGAGAAGGGTATCCAACAACCTTGGATAAAGGTCCCTTGATTTATACTTTCAAGAAAGTCTGTCTTACCCACACCAGGGTAAACCCTCGATACGAAGATCGGTGTCTCTGTCTTTCTATCCCCGCAAGCCCTCAACTTCAAGGTAGTTGGCAACCTCTGTCTTTATCAGCAAGAAAGCCCTCGATCTTTAAGGTAGTCGGCACCTCTATCTTTCTCAGCAAGAAAGCCCTCGATCTTTAAGGTAGTCGGCACCTCTGTCTTTCTCAGCAAGAAATCCCTCGATCTTTAAGGTAGTCGGCACCTCTGTCTTCCTATCCCCGGAAGCCCTCGAATGTAATCACCAACATTCGGAGTCGCACGAAGCTTTGAGAGTTAATAAGAGACTCTCTCTCTAGAAATCACTTCAACAACATGTAAGCGCTTTATCAACAATCAGCATATGCATCAGCATCGAGCTCTTTCAAATGAGATCCTATTTATAGGTAAGGTCGGCTCCTCTCCAACGGTCATATTTTCCTTAAAGTTCGGAGGGACCTGTACACGTGTCACTTAGACAACGGTTAGTTTATAACAAAATGGAAGACATCGTTTTATAACAAAACAAGTGTAACAGAATGTACGACATCGTTTTAAACTCTAACATAAAGGTTCGGAATAGAAATTTCAGAGTGAAGGTTCGGAGTGAATAAATTCAGAGTGTATAAAACAATGATAATCGGATTCTGTTTAATAGGTGAATTCGGAATGAAAATTCGGAATAGGAATTCGTCATCAGAAATCGTAATGAGAATTCATCATCAGAGTTCGTAATGAGAATTCGTCATCAGAATTCGTAATGGGAATTCGGAATGAGATTTCTTCATTAGAATTCGTAATGAGAATTCTTCTTCAGAATTCGTACTGAGAAATTCGGAATGGGATTTCTTCATTAGAATTCGTAATGATAATTCTTCTTCAGAATTCGTACTGAGAAATTCGGAATGGGATTTCTTCATTAGAATTTGTAATGAGAATTCTTCTTCAGAATTCGTATCCTGAATCTGGAATAGAACTTAGTCAGAATTCATATCCGGAATTCGGAATGAAACTTCCTTATAGTTCTTGTCCAGAACCGAATCCTAAAACAGAATGCTTTTATATCAAAGTTTTAATGACTCCGAGAAAACGAATCCGAATCTCATACTTAAGAAAAATATGAATGAAAATATGATAAGGATAATTTTCCTTATAAAAGCGATTTTCCTTAAGAAAGCAATTTTCCTTATAAAAGCAATTTTCCTTAAGAAAGCATTTTTCCTTACAAAAGCGATTTTCCTTAAAGATAAGGTGTTTGTGATTTTCAAAACAAGAAGGAATGGAAAAGTCATAAGGAAAACCTTATTGACTCAACAGCGTGGGCCTGCGGTGAGAAACGCCACCAGGGGGGTTTCCGTAAATAAGTGGCGAAATTAGTGTGCGAGCGTCGGCTTGAATAACTTCTGATCGGAGTCTCGGATGGAAAATCTGAGTCCGCCGTTGCGTTCATAACGGTGCGTTTACCCTAGGGGTGACCTTACTTTTGTTCGCATCAGGCGTCGGGTCCGAGGCGGGTTTGGCGCCGGCGGGCGGCTGATAAAAATATCAGCGCCCCCCCTTTATCGTTCCTCTCGACGTTCTTCGCCGTTCTTCGCCGCCGCTCCGCCGAATCGAGCCAACGAAGCGCCCACGAGCTCGGAATTTGACGGCGGACGTTCCAGGAGCGCGCATCGGAAGCTCTAGAGTGCGGATCTAAGGCAGAACGTCGGCGTTTCGCCCGCGAGGTAGGCAGATTTGAGTTTCAACCCCCGATCCTGTTTTTGTTGTGTTTTTCTACAAATTGAAGCCGTAGTAGTGTAGATCGGGTCCTGAGGGTCGTGTAGATGCCTCCAGATCGCAAAATGGACCACTGGGTGCCCCCGGTGGTCCGCGGAAGATCCGCCGGCACCGGCGGAGCCCGGCGGCCCGCGGTGGCCCGCGGTAGAGCCGCGACGGAGTTGCGGCCGCCGGCGGCGCGCGGCGGCCGGTCCAGGCCGGTCCGGCCTCTTTTACCATACGGGGGTCTTTAAACCCCCGTATCTTGCAATCTGGGAGCCGGATTCGTGCGCCGTTTACGGCGACGCGACCATGATGACGAGGAGAACCCTCCGATATGGGTTCGAGGGTTTAAAGGTTTGGGATCGTGGCCCAGGAGCTAGAAATGTCGGATAAAATAATATTATTTTATTATTTTACGACTTCGGGCCATTGTAACTTATACCCGGAGCGTCCGATTGACGTGCCGTCAGTGGCGTTGAGACCCTGATGGTACGACAGACTTTTTGAGATGGTTTCCGAGTGTTGGGACTGAGGATGGGGTGTGGGCCCCACGAGGCCGGGTTTTGGCGTTTGCGGAGAAACGCAGCTTTTGCACCAGGAGTCCGATTTTGGCAGATGAATAGTCGATCCTGTGTGTTTTTCCGTGAGGATCGCAATGGTGCAATCCGTTCGATGAGTTTCGGGATCCAGGCGTGGGCCCCACCCAAGCTGGCTTCGGTGAATAGTATATTTTTCACCGGGTGTCCGTTCCGGACGAGCGAGTAGTCGATTCTGCTTGTTTTTCCGAGGGGATCGCCGTGGTGTGATCCACTCGACGGGTTTTGGGATCGTTGTGTGGGTCCCGCACGAGCTAGTTACGGTGAATAGTGCCTTTTTCACTGGTGATCCGTTTCGGGCGAGTAAGCAGCCTATCCTGCGTTTTTTTCCACATGGAACGCGATGGTGGCCTCTGTTTTGGCCTAGGAGGTACGCAGTGTGGCATTGTGGTGGGTCGCTCGGGTTAGCGATGTTTGGACCAACAGTGGTTGAGGGTTCTCCCTTGGTTCGTTCCTACGAGGGTTCGTGTGGCATCATAACCTTCGTATGGGTTTGTGATCCTCTCGATGGGATGTTTAAACTGTTAGAGTTATGGCATCCCTCCGGTGGGCCCGGAGGGGATCCTCTAGCATCTTTACCCTAGATCGGGTTCTTGGTATTGCTGTGACCATTTATTCACAGGCGGTGATCCCCTATCTAGCAGGTTAACCCCGTAGGGTTTTTGGCATCATCGGGAATATGATCCCCTACGTGGTGGGTCGTGCTCAGTAGGGTTGTGGCATCGTCGGGTATACGATCCCCTACTCAGCATGAGGTTTACAGTAGGGTTGCAGTATCATTGGTTATGCGATCCCCTACTCAGCGCGTGGTTTCCGTAGGGTTGCGACATCGTCGTTTCGATCCCGTACATCGCGAGTTATACCAGGTAGGGTTCCGGTATCGTCGTGACCACCTTTTTATGGGCGATGATCCTATATCTGTGTGACGTGCTTCTGTCTAGCGCCAGATCGGGTTGTGGTATCCCCCAACGGATCCTGGGTGTGATCCCCTATCTGTGAGAACTACGTATGCCAGATCGGGTCGTGGTATTCCCCAGCGGACCCTGGGAGTGATCCCCTATCTGTGAGCTTCGTATACTGGAGTGGGTTCTGGTATCCCCTAGCGGACCCTATGAGCGATCCCCTATCCGAGGAGTTTGGTGGTTCTGTTGTTTCAGGGAGGTTTCCTCAGTGATGCTATCCGACGAGCATGATCTCTCGGGTGAGCGTCTGAGAGGTTTGTGAGAAACCCGATGGAGTGTATCTCTCGGATGAGTGTCATCTGCGATGACTATGATCGTGTGGTGTAGTCTCCTGGTTGTGGACAATTGCTGGTTACGAGGATGGTACCTCTTGTGGCTTTGTGGCGTGAGATGAGTATATATGGATTGTTCAAGGTGTATGTATGGGCATACACCTGAGCTGAGCTGACTAGTTGAGTTTAGCTTAGGATGGTCACGAGATGGAGTTTCTCTCTCGTCTGGGTTCCCTCTGACTGGGATGAGCGGACTGATGCCTTTCAGTTTCTCTCTTTGGTTTTGGGTTTTGGGGTGCCTAATGAGTAGGTTTATACTCACCCCTGCACGGGCTTTTACCGCACATGTTTGTGTCTTGTGCAGACCACATGCCTTTTGACGGAGTCCCAGGAGGACCCGGAGCAGGCGGAGCTTAGTGAGCGAGTTGACCAGGGTGTTTACCGGAGCTGTGTCGAGGGAGATTTCCGGCGGGTGTTTGTGGCAGCGTTCCCTTTCTTCAGAGCAGGTTGGACGCACTTCGTAGTTTTCTTTTGGTGGGCCCTGTTTTTCCCTTTGTACTTCTGCTGTACTCTGGTTGTGGGATAGTGTATGCATGCATTTTATTTTCAGTTTTACATATCTTTGCACTGTTTCATGGAGGTGTGTGTGGGTGTGTGTGTACAGGTACCTTAGGCTAATTCCTCCCATGTGTGTGATAGCCTACTCGGCGCTGGTCACCAGCCCCTGGCCTATTGGAGGCGGGCTTGGGGAGTCGCGGCTCGAGCCCCATCGGGTCGGGTCATGACAGAGTGGTATCAGAGCAGGTTCCACCTTTGGGATATCAGAGTGTAGCTGGTCTAGCTGTGAGTTTGGTTTGGGTTGCATAGTGGCAGTGTTAGGATGTTTCGAGTTTGGCTTTCAGGCCAGAGACTCCAGTGTTGGTGCGACAGCCGACGTATCCATACACTAGGACTCTGATAACCTGCCTTTCGACTTGGGACATTCGTACACTGGTCGCGGGAACATAATGGTACATGCATCATATAGGACTGGGTTTTTGGGTTTTCCTTGTCCTTATTGAGTCAGCTCTGCAGATATACTCTTTGACTGTGGTGTGTCTTGAATGTATTTCAGGATGCCTCCACGATGACAACCAGTGAGGGTTCCGCAGCAGGATTGTGCTGACGACCCGCCCCGTGTAGAGGCTGCGGAGCAGGGCACAGGTTCTGAGGTTGCACCTCCAGGTGGTCTGCTAGTTGAGCCACCACCTGTCGAGTAGCTGATTGTGCCAGCGGTGTAGGACGAGGTTGCACGCAGGCTGAGTGCGCTGCACGAGTTCCAGAGGCAGCGACCTCTGAGGTTCCAGGGTGATCCAGACCCCCAGGCAGCTAATGACTGGATTGAGGCAGTCACCCGGGTATTCCGCCTAGTGAGGACACCTCAAGATCAGATGGTGGCCCTAGTGGTGAGCCTTCTGCATGGTTCTGCCGGGCGATGGTGGAGTTTGGGGACGCAGTCCCATGACGAGGAGACGCTCACGTGGGCAGAGTTTGAGCGGCTCTTCAGGGAAGAGTTCTATCTGGTGACGCTGAGGTCAGTGCAGATCTAGGAGCTTCTGCAGCTTCGACAGGAGAGAATGATTGTGTTGGAGTACTCAGCGAGGTTTACAGACCTGTCGCGCTACTCCCTGGATATGGTTCGAGACCCGTTCTTTAGGGCTCGGACCTTCGAGCAGGGCTTACACAGGGACATCCGAGCAGGTGTGGTTTCCTTGTGCCTGCCCACCTATGCTGGAGTGTTGGAGCGAGCTTTGGTGGTGGAGAGTTTTCTGGCTGAGCAGATTCCCCCTGTTAGTGCTGGGCACTCGAGAGCTGAGACTTCGTCAGTCGGATCGACATCTGGTAGCCGACGACAGACTCAGGGGTCAGGACGTGGTCGACGTTTCAGGAGGTGACCCCAAGATGGAGGATCTGAGGCTCATGGCTCACAGGCCTCGCAGGCCAGTTTTGGTCAGCCGCAAGAGAGGCGGTGTTACGCTTGCGACGGTCGGGGACATCTTTATAGAGATTTTCCGCCCCGACGTGCTGCTGAGAGGGAGCCGGTCGATGGACCGCCTTGGCAGAGGCAGCGTCTTGAGAAAGGAGGTCCGTAGGGCGACAGACGTGGTGGCGGAGCTGGTGCAACAGGAGGCGGTGGTAGGCAGTACCCGTTGCCACCACCCCCACCCCCAGGTGGTCCACGCCAAGCTCAGGGAGCTGGTGGCCGAGGGCGAGGACAGCTGCATGCCCTGGAGGCAGTCGACCCAGAGGCACCGCGGATGGATAGAGGTACGCCTTGTGTCTTTTCTTATTTATGTAGTAGTTTGATAGACACTGTTTAGTGGTACCCTCCTTTTTGTTGCTTGCTCGAGTTTTGTTTAGGGCGTTGGTAAGACCCTGTGTGGGTGTTGTTCGGCGTGCTTCGAATGTGTGAGGAAGAGGGATCCTTCCGCCACCGAGACGCGTTTTTGTGACGCAATTAAAACCGTGCGGGCGAGTCAGTGCCGCTCAAAGCGGATAGTATTGAGGTGTGGTGGATGAGTCCCTCTGACTTATGCATTCGGGCATGGGTGTTTGTTGGTGAGCTCGCTGGTGTGTGAGACCCAGTTGAGAGTCCAATCACTTTCCTTGTGCTTAGGGCTTTTCGGGGATGAAAAGTTCTAAGGGGGGGGGGGGGATGTAGAGACCCGGGTTTTTGGCCCTGTCAGACTTTGGAATATTTCTATGAATAATTCCAGAGCTAGGCGTGAAGACGGCGTGCGATTCCGAGGTCCGGTGTGCCCGGAATTAAGTTTATAAAAATATTAAGTATTTTTATACTATGCACGTGGTGGGGGTGTTATATCTCCTAAACAGTAGCTCAGAATGGAAATCTGATGGCACGTTTGTGTCCGGAACGTGCCGTTTACCCTAGGCGGGGTGTAAACTTTGCGGGCACGGGCCTGCGGTGAGAAACGCCACCAGGGGTGTTTCCGTAAATAAGTGGCGAAATTAGTGTGCGAGCGTCAGCTCAAATAACTTCTGATCGGAGTCTCAGATGGAAAATATGAGTCCTCCGTTGCGTTCAGAACTGCACGTTTACCCTAGGGGTGACCTTACTTTTGTTCATATCGGGTGTCGGGTCCGAGGCGGGTTTGGTGCCGGCGGGCGGCTGATATAAATATCAGCGCCCCCCCTTTATCGTTCCTCTCGACGTTCTTCGCCTTTCTTCACCGCCGTTCCGCCAAATCGAGCCAACGAAGCGCCCACGAGCTCGGAATTCGACGGCGGACGTTCCAGGAGCGCGCAACGGAAGCTCTGGAGCGCGGATCTAAGGCAGAACGTCGGCGTTTCGCCCGCGAGGTAGGCGGATTTGAGTTTTAACCCCCGATCCCGTTTTTGCTGCGTTTTTCTGCAAATTGAAGCCGTAATAGTGTAGATCGGGTCCCGAGGGTTGTGTAGACGCCTCCGGATCGCAAAAAGGACCACCGTGGTGCCCTCGGAGGTCCGCGGGGGCCCGCGGCGGAGCCGCGGCCGCCGGCCAGGGCGGGCCGGCGGCGGCGGCCGGTCCGGCCTCTTTTACCGTACGGGGGTCTTTAAACCCCCGTATCTTGAAATCCAAGAGCTGGATTCGCGCGCTGTTTGCGGCGACCCGACCCTGACGACGAGGCAAACTTTCCGGTGTGGGTTCGAGGGTTTAAATGTTCGGGATTGTGGCCCGGGAGCTAGAAATGTCGGATAAAATAATATTATTTTATTATTTTACGACTTCGGGCCGTTGTAACTTCTACCCGGAGCGTCCGATTGACGTGCCGTCATTGGCGATGAGACCCTGATGGTACGAATGACTTTTTGAGATGGTTTCCGGGTGTTGGGACTGAGGACGGGGTGCGGGCCCCACGAGGCCGGGTTTTGGCGTTTGTGGAGAAACGCAACTTTTGCACCAGGAGTCCGATTTTGGCGGATGAATAGTCGATCCTGTGTGTTTTTCCGAGAGGATTGCAATGGTGCGATCCGTTCGATGAGTTTCGGGATCCAGGCATGGGCCCCACCCGAGCTGGCTTCGGTGAATAGTACCTTTTTCACCGGGTGTCCGTTCCGGACGAGCGGGTAGTCGATTCCGCTTGTTTTTCCGAGGGGATCGCCGTGGTGTGATCCACTCAATGGGTTTTGGGATCGTTGTGTGGGCCCCGCATGAGCTATTTACGGTGAATAGTGCCTTTTTCACCAGTGATCCGTTTTGGGCGAGTAAGCAGCCTATCCTGCGTGTTTTTCCGCGTGGAACGCGATGGTGGCCTCAGTTTTGGCCTAGGAGGTGCGCAATGTGGCGTTGTGGCGGGTCGCTCGGGTTAGCGATGTTTGGACCAGCAGTGGTTGAGGGTTCTCCCTTGGTTCGTTACTATGAGGGTTCGTGTGGCATCACAACCTTCGTATGGGTTTGTGATCCTCTCGATGGGATGTTTAAACTGTTAGAGTTGTGGCATCCCTACGGTGGGCCCAGAGCGGATCCTCTAGCATCTTTACCCTAGATCGTGTTCTTGGTATCGCTGTGACCGTTTATTCATGGGCGGTGATCCCCTATCTAGCATGTTAACCCCGTAGGGTTTGTGGAATCATCGGGAATATGATCCCCTACGCGGTGGGTCGTGCTCAGTAGGGTTGTGGCATCGTCGGGTATACGATCCCCTACTCAGCATGAGGTTTACAGTAGGGTTGCAGTATCGTTGGTTATGCGATCCCCTACTCAGCGCGTGGTTTCGGTAGGGTTGCGACATCATCGGTTCGATCCCCTACATCGCGAGTTATACCAGGTAGGGTTCCGGTATCGTCGTGACCACCTTTTTATGGGCGATGATCCTCTATCTGTGTGATGTGATTCTGTCTAGCGCCAGATCGGGTTGTGGTATCCCCCAGCAGATCCTGGGTGTGATCCCCTATCTGTGAGAACTACGTATTCCAGATCGAGTCGTGGTATCCCCCAGCGGACCCTGGGAGTGATCCCCTATCTGTGAGCTTCGTATACTGGAGTGGGTTTTGGTATCCCCTAGCGGACCCTAGGAGCGATCCCCTATCCGAGGAGTTTGGTGGTTCTGTTGTTTCAGGGAGGTTTCCTCAATGATGCTATCCGACGAGCGTGATCTCTCGGGTGAGCGTCTAAGAGGTTTGTGAGAAACCCGATGGAGTGTATCTCTCGGATGAGTGTCATCTGCAATGACAGTGATCGTGTGGTGTACTCTCCTGGTTGTGGACAGTTTCTGGTGACGAGGACAGTACCTCTTGTGGCTTTGTGGCGTGAGCTGAGTATATCTGGATTGTTCAAGGTGTATGTATGGGCATACACCTGAGCTGAGCTGACTAGTTGAGTTTAGCCGAGGATGGTCACGAGATGGAGTTTCTCTCTCGTCTGGGTTCCCTCTGGCTGGGATGAGCGGACTGATGCCTTTGAGTTGCTCTCTTTGGTTTTGGGTTTTGGGGTGCCTACTGAGTATGTTTATACTCACCCCTGCACGGGCTTTGCCCGCACATGTTTGTGTCTTGTGCAGACCACAGGCCTTTTGACGGAGTCCCATGAGGACCCTGAGCAGGTGGAGCTTAGTGAGCGAGTTGACCAGGGTGTTTACCAGAGCTGTGCCGAGGGAGATTTTCGGCGGGTGTTTGTGGAAGCATTCCCCTTCTTCAGAGCAGGTTGGACGCGCTTCGTAGTTTTCTTTTGGTGGGCCCTGTTTTTCCCTTTGTACTTCTACTGTACTCTGGTTGTGGGATAGTGTATGCATGCATTTTATTTTCAGTTTTACATATCTCTGCACTGTTTCATGGAGGTGTGTGTGGGTGCGTGTGTACAGGTACCTTAGGCTAATGCCTCCCATGTGTGTGATAGCCTACTCGGCGCTGGTCGCCAGCCCCTGGCCTATTGGAGGCGGTCTTGGGGAGTCGCGGCTCGAGCCCCGTCGGGTCGGGTCGTGATAGATCATGTGATTGATTACACTATTATACTTTTTGATATACATGAATATGATGCCAAGATTTGATTCGCAGGGAGTATGGCTCCCCACAGATCAGAATTTGGCACTTTAGTGCTTGTTTCAGTGTTTTATGGGGATTTGGGGTAGTTTCTGAGGCTTATTGTCTAGAAAAACCCACAATACATGGTGTGTGATGATGAATACATGACATGTATCCTTCTGTTTGAGAAGAAAATGTTTTTCTTAAGTACACACTGTGTACTTTTGCTACACGCCATGTGTATAATGGCCGTGTGACTGACTGTGTGAGCAGAGACACGGTAATGTGGAACCTTTTTGTAGGACATGTCGTGTATGTGATGAACACATCATGTATCCGTTTACTGTGTGACCAACTGTGTGGATAGAGACATGGGTTGGAAAATATTTTCTTGAACACACCATGTACAAGGTGTACACGCTATGTTTTAGTGATCCGTGTGTCCAGCCGTGTGACCAATAACACATGCTGGTAAAATCCTTCTAGTACACACCATGTTCAACATAAACACGCTATGTAGTTTTGTTCTAAGGGAACATTGTAGTTCTATCCATGTAGAAGTACTTGGGCAGGAGGGAACATTCAAGTACATGACATGTCTCAAGGAGAACACACCATGTGTATGGGGTTTTATATGACCAAGGTTGGCATAAGTACATGCCCATGTAAATGCTTAAAGAAACACGCCGTGTAGAGTATATACACACTGTGTACCCCTATTTTGCAAAACTTGATTGATTTTCTTCTATTATTCCTTTAATTAACTTCTAAGTTTCATTACTTGATAATCATGAACTAAGGTGTGCACTTGACCTTGCAGAGTCATGCCATCGAGACGTCCTCCAGTTGTATGCCAAATACAAGGAAACAATCATACGTCGGAAACAGTATACAAAGGACTAACATCAGATCCTCCCATTGTGCCCTTCCTAGCATCATACGTCATTCTAGATATAGGTGACGATGCCCAGTTCTGAGAAGGATTTATGTGGATGATGCAGACTTTCCAGGGAGCACTATATCCTGCCCTATCTATGGTAGAAATGACATGGGGTTTTCAGCAGCAATATCCTCCCACTTTCTCAGGGGATGGAGGAACTCAGGCTGTAGAGTCATGTTTGGAAGCCATGCTGTTTATCTTCAAGAATCTCGAGACACCTCCAGAGAGGAGGGTGAATCTCACTATGTACATGCTTCAGGATTCTGCCAAAAGATGGTGGGATGTGATATCACAGACAGGATGCCAGCAAGTTATGGCTTGGGATGAGTTCCATTGGACCTTTTATGACTATTTATACCTAGAGAACTTGAGGGACAACTGAGCCCAAGAGTTCATGAGTTTGGAGTAGGGTACACTCTCAATCATAGAGTATTCTTCTCGCTTCATAGAGCTACAACGCTTCACACCCATTCTGGGGGGTGATGATTTATTTCTGGTGAGGAAGTTTGAGGATGGTCTCAGGCATGACATTCGATCCCAGGTGAGCATCTTCATGTTGAATTCCTTATATTCTATAGTCAACCAGGCACTGATCACCGAGCACAACCTGAGGTATTCTAGAGCTGTGGTCCAAGATGGTTCAACATCTAGAGTTTGTACCCTTCCGACTAATAGTAGGAAGCACCATAGGGAGTCTATGTGTGGAGATCCGAGTGGGAAATATTTTACTTCAAGTAGCCAGGTGGTGTGCTACTGGCGAGGAAAGGGAGAACATAAGAAACCTCAGTGCCCGAGAGATCCAGTCGAGTGTCGATCTCGCAGAAAGATGGGACATCTTCATCATTTCTACAATGTCCTTTTTTCCACTAGCTAGTGAGGGAGGATTTTTTTGACTCCTCATACTATAGCAGAACCACTAGTCCCAAATCATACTGGAGCCTGGAGTTCTTCAGGACGTTCAGGATGAGGTGGTGGTCATGTCCGTAGTGGTCATATATAGGGTTTTCGACAACCGCAGGGTGGATCAACTCAGGGATCTTAGACATCTTCACAGGGCCATAACGCAGGTCAGGATTTTGCACTGGAGCAGATCCAACAAGATCAGGATCCCAAACCCTCTACTGTTAGAGGTATGATTTTGCTTGCCTCAGTTTTATATTCTGATCTTTTTGATATAGGGGATTCCCATAGCTTTATATCTATGCCTATTGTGGAGAGGCTTGGGCTTTTTATCTTTACTTCAACTGATATCATGATGCTAGACACTACGTTGGGGATTATAAAGGATAGTGTACATCAGTGTAGGGAGTGCCCTCTAGAGGTTGGTGGGTGTCAATTCTTATGGGACCTTTATGTCTTAGAGATGATGGGCTATGACATCATTCTTAGAATGGACTAGTTAGTTCCCTTCTAGGCTGTTGTTGATTGCTATCACTGTAGGGTGATTTTCACATCACCAGAGGGAGGATTGTTTCTACATAAGGGAGAATGGGATGTCCAGGTGAGAAGAGCTGGACCTGAGCATCACGAGTTGAGAGGTGTTACAACATATATTTTTAGTCTATATCCAGATGAACAAGGGAATTCACAGATGGAATTTCCTCCAGTGGTCGATCATTTCAAGGATGTCTTTCCAGATGACTTTTTAGGTTTGCCTCTGAAGCGAATGGTGGAATTTTCTTTTGAGCTTGTGCTAGGGGTATCACTGGTGTCCATTCCTCCTAATAGTATGGATACACCAGAGTTTTAGGAGCTCAAGAAGCATTTAGAGGAGTTACAGGAAAAGGGTTTCATCTGACCCAGTACTTCTCCTTGGGGTTCACCTGTCCTGTTTGTAAAGAAGGTGGACGATACCCACAAAATTTGTGTGGATTATCGGAAGCTGAACCAATTAAAGATTAAGAACTGATATCCCTTTCCGAGGATTGATGATCTCTTTGATCGGCTTTAAGGAACCCGCGTGTTCTAAAATATTTACTTGAGATTTGTTTATCATCAGTTGCACGTTAGACCATCAGATATACCTCTTACAACCTTTCAAAGCAGGTATGGTATATACGAGTATGTGGTTATGCCATTCGGTCTCACGGACGCGCCAAAGTTTTCATGGCACTGATGAAACAAGTGTTCCATCCTTACTTGGATTCCTTTGTGGTAGTATTTATGGATGATATCTTGGTGTACTCTCACACTTGACACGACCATGCTATATATCTTGAGATCATTTTGAGTACACTGAGAGAGCATCAGTTATATGCTAATCTCTCAAAATGACACTTTCGGATGGACCAAATTCACTTCTTGGTTCATGTTATCTTAGATATAGGAGTATTGGTAGACCCATAGAAAGTGAGAGGATTAGTTTTCTGGGAGCAGCTGAAGAACGTCTTTGAGGTGCAGAGTTTTCTGAGGATGGATGGTTACTACAAACATTTTTTTACAGGACTTTTCACGCTTAGCGGTGCCACTGACGGGCCTAACTAAAAAGGGTGAAAAGTACTTGTGGACAGATTTCTACGATTTAACCATTCAGGAGTTGAAAGGAAGGTTGACTTTAACACCAATACTAGTTTTTCTAGAAATGTGAAAGAGTTACACCATTTAATATGATGCATCAGGTATTAGTCTAGGAGCAGTGCTTATACAGGGGGAAGGAGTCGTTGCACGCGGGTCTGAACAGTTGAGGTCACATGAGAGGAATTACTTAACACACGATCTTGAGTTGGCTACAGTTGTTCACGCCTTGTGCTGTTGGAGACATTAACTTCTGGGAGTGAATTTTTTAGTGTACACAGACTAGAAAAGTATCAAGTATATCTTTACCCAGCGTGACCTGAATTTGAGACAGCAAAGGTGGATTGAGTACCTTTAGTCCTTTTACTTTGAGCTTTCCTACACACCTAGGAAAGGCAATGTAGTGGCTAATGTATTGAGTAGGAGGACTCAGATACAGGCAATTCAGGAGGCTAGAAGTGAGTGGCAGCTTATGGGTCTGTTCTCTAAGATGCATTTGGAGGTGCATGAAAGATAAGGACAGACGTTTCTTTCTTATGTAGCTGTTACCTCTACTCTTTTGGATCAAGTTTGAATGAGGTAGCTATCAGATTCCAAAGGCCTAGTCCTATGGGAGAGTGTGTCAGGTAAGGACCCTACTCCTGGGTGGATCATAAGCGAGGATGAGGTATTGCGTTTTCATGGATGTGTATGGGTGTCAGCAGACATACATGAGGAGATAATACAAGAATTTTATACTTCAGCTTGGGTAGTTCATCCTAGTGTCACCAAGATGTATCGAGATCCACACCATCAATATTGGTGGCTAGGTATGAAGAGAGATGTTGTTTTTTTATGAAGTGTTCCACCTTTCAGCTGGTGAAGGCGGAGCATCAGAAAATGATAGGGATTTTACAGTAGTTACCCATTTCCGAGTGGAAGTGGAATGATGTTGCGATGGATTTTGTGACAGGTTTACCAAGGTCACCTTAAGGGAATGATGTAGTTTGGTTAGTTATTGATAGACTCATGAAGGTTTCACACTTCTTACTGATCAAGGATACCTTAAATTTTGATGAGTTTGGAAGGCTATACATCTGAGAGATTGTACGATTGCATGGGGTTACCCACTCTATCATTTCAGATAGGGATGCCCACTTTACTTCATGTTTCTGGAAAGGGATACAGAAATCTTTGGGTACACAAGTACTTATGAGTACAACTTACCATCCCTAGACAGATGGACAGTCAGAGCGCACGATTCAAGTTCTAGAGGACATGATTCGAGCATGTGTTCTAGATTTTGTAGGTTCTCTGGAGAAGCACATACCTCTGGTGGAGTTTTCCTACAATAATAGTTTTCAAACAACTATTCATATGGCGCCTTATGAGGCTTTGTATGATAGGCCATGCCGATCACCCCTATGTTGGATAGAGGCGGGAGAGACAGCTATGCTGGGACCTTGTCTTCTCCAGGAGACTATAGAGCAAGTGGAGTTGATTCAGATGAGGATGGATACTACCCAGTCATGGAAGAAGTATTATGATGATCGACGGAGACGACCTCTAGAGTTAGAGGTCGGAGATCAGGTTTTCCTGCATGTCACACTGAGGTTGGGACATAGGAGGATTAGGAGATAGGGGAAGATTTCACCGAGATATGTTGGGCTGTTTGAGGTTTTGGAGAGAGTTGAGCCAGTTTCCAATCAGTTTTAGTTACCTCAGAGGTACTGGGATATGCACAACATCTTCCACATTTCTTAGCTACAATGTTACTTATCAGACCCGTCTAATGTTCTTAAACCCGAGGAGTTTGAGTTAGAGGTGGATGCATCATTCGAGGTGCATCCTATCCAGATTGTTGATCATAGTGTGAAGGTTCTCCGTGGTTAGTCTGTACCTTTGGTACATGTGTTTTGGCAGCACAACTGAGTGTAAGATGAGACTTGGGAGATGGTGACCGATGTGCGATCGTAGTGGTAGGAGATATTTAGGGATTCTTATTTGCCACCTTATTAGGAAAAGTTGGGGATGAATTTCTTTAAGGAGGGAAGTTTGTAAGAACCCATATCTTCTTTTTCAGGTATATATCTTGATTTTGGGTGTTTTTGAGAAAAAGGGGAGATTTTGGAAATTTTATAAGTACACGCTATATACTTAGGAGTACACGCCATGTACCCACTTACCGCATATGGCCACGTCTTGGGCATGTAACGGATGAGACATGGCCATGTGGGGTGATGTGGCAGGCCGATAATGTCAGGGGTTAGTTGAGGTAAATACATGACATGTTCATTAACAGTACATATTGTGTACTTTTTATTTTATTTGACTAATCAGATCGAGGCCATGTCTAATCCCTAGAGTCATCTTCTTCTAGCCTTGGTTCATCCAGGAGTGAATAAGAGTAAAAAATCTTCTCCCAACCACCATTTCTCCATAAAAGGTCCAATTCGATCTCTAGTGGGTGCATTGGAATCCCACCAGTGATTCCTTCCTTCTTCTAGAGCCTGCCTCTCCTCTTGATTTTCTCTCTCTCTAGAGTTATTCAAAGTTGAATGTTTTTGATGTTTTTTTATATCTATGATGTTCTAGGTCAATTCAAAGGCTGAGGTTCAACTATATTGATCGTATAACATCAAGGTAGGTGGTTTGTTTCCTTTTGTTGTTTGTCTTTGAGTTTTATATGCCAAAGTGCTGATTAGCCATGTTTTGGGTATTTCAGGTTAAGGAAATTGAACCCTATTTTATCTACCTTAGATTGATTGTTGGATTAAGGGTTTGTTGATATGATATTATGTGAAATTTCATGTTTGAGGAACACCCCATGGGTGAATTTCCTTGTTTGAATGTTTAAGGCCATTTGGTCTAGGTTTCCTATGAGGCATACCTTGTTTACTTGCCTTGCTTGATAGGATGGAACTGTTTGACTTTTGCTGCTTTTTAAGTTCTTGTGATATTCTTTGTATTTGTTTATCCATGTAATAGTTGAGATTACTTTGGGCTGCTTGATATCATTTATGCATGATTGAATTGCATAGGGCTGTGAGAACCTGGTGTAGTTATGTAACGTCCCGGTTCTGGGTGCCACACAACGGGTGCCCCAAACCCGGTTCGCCACATGACCTCAAGCGCATTTCGCCAAATTCCAGAGGCTTCCGACTAGCAGCGAGGGCCCATGTATGATAGTGGGGAAACTATGCCCTCATTTGTCAAAGTGTAGCGCAGCGGAATACAAAATAAAACATACTACGAACAAAAGAAGTAGTAAATCATACATAACTAAAATAAACAACTACAATGGATACAACCAATAATATATAAGTAATGATGCTACATGTATCAAGTTCTAAGAAAATATCCAGAACAAGTTATACATCAATATAGTACAACAAAAGAGGAGTACAACAAAACAAAGCAAAACAGCCGGCAGTGTCATCACGAGCCTAGGATCGGTCCCATGCCCTCCTACTCCTCAGCAATAGTCAAGTACCTATATAGGGACTCTTTCCCCTATCCACACCTACAGAAACAAAATCTATTTGGGCCGAAAAGCATGACCCAAATAGGGTGTGAGAAATGTATCTCAATAGGCACCCACCAAATGTCTGTGCTCAACTGTGTGTAAAACATGCAACAAGGGTGCAATAGTAAAATACAATAAAGTAAACAGTACTGAAAAGTAACTAACTTAACAGTTAAATTTCCATTTTATTATTCATTTAATCCATTAAATATTAGAAATCACCACAGTGCATTTCTAAATAAACAATCCATGTCCTCAGACAGGTAAACCCCTACCCTCAGGTAAGGAGTATCCAACATCAGAATCTGCCCTCAGGCATTACCCTCAGGTGTAATAGAAATTTCCCTCAGGTGTAGGAAGTGTCACCCTCAGGCACAGAGTCTATCTCCCTCAGGCACGGAAGAAGTTTCCCTCAGGCCAAAATAACTACTTCCCTCAGGCTAAATAGTGCAGTGCCCACAGGTTAATCACAACAACTCCCTCAGGCTAAACAGGTAACCGGGCCATGCCCAACATTTCATTATGCAGTAAACAAGCAATTTCTCTCGAGGCAATTTGATAATTACTACTTTAAAGGAATACCCTCGGGTATCCTGGCCAAATGGCTAAATAGTGGAACACACCCCTGGGGTGGTTCCAGATCCAAGCAATGATCCCAACCAGAATTTTAATATCACAATTAATCACCTATTCAATTATAGGTGGTTATTATAATAATGGCCTCAGCCACACGACACCCCAACATGGGTTCGTGGCACAAAAATGCACAAAACACACGACAGTTGGAAAATTAACACCAAGCCATCTACCTTTAACGCCAATGAACATTATACGTGAACATCGATTGCAGAAACGCCCAAGAATGACGTAGATATGATGAAGAAGAAAACCCATTCAAATGTAAATAACTTTCCCTTGGGAAATAATTGGTAAGAACGACTTAAGGAGAGTGGAGGGCTTACCCGCTCGGTACCAATGAGATCGTCCAAAGCGGAATCAGATTCCATACGAACACTCGGTGGATCTTCAAAGGTTCGGTCATCCCCTCCTGATCCTTCCTCCAGTTCTAAGCCTTCCCTATGAACAGGGGAGGTTATTTCCCATTTTAAGTGAAAAAAACAAATTACACGGCGTGTACTTCCAAGTACATGGCGTGTACTTCCCATTTTTTAAACTGTTCCTCTGGCGGCTTCCCGCCAGCGCGGCACTGTTCACTTGCCGACATGAGTACACGACATGTACTCCCGACTACACGGCGTGTACTGTCACCCAGCTGGTGGCTGCTCCACCGCCTTACTGTTCTAGCCTGCCAAATGACTACACAGCGTGTAAAGGACCACTACAAGGCATGTAGTCGGTTCCTACACCCTTCATCCTCGGCATGGCCACATGCCCCGTGTACCCATCCCTCACGGCCAAAAGTACACGGCGTGTACTTTCCAAAATTTAGGATTGTTCCCCATTTTCCATATTTTCTCAAAAACACTTACGGAAAAGAGAAAAGAGGAAACCCATACCTCAAAATAAGAACCGGGTTCTTACAAACTTCCCCCCTTATAGCAATTCATCCCCGAATTGCCCTTCCAAGGGTGGAGAAGATATAACCGTGAACAAATCCGGCCACTGAGCACGTATATCGGTCTCCCGCTCCCAGGTTTCGTCCTACACTCAGCCATGCTGCCATAGCACCCGTATGAGTGGAACTGACCGACCTCAGAGAACCTTCGTGCTCCTATCAATGATACGTATCAGATGCTCCTCGAAGGACGCATCTAACTCGAGCTCAACCTCCTCGGGCCGAAAGACGTGAGACGGGTCTGAATGATAGCGGCGCAACTGAGATACATGGAAGACATCATGCATGGCCCAGTACCTCTGAGGTAACTGCAACCGATAAGCAACCGGACCGATTCTCTCCATGATCTCAAATGGCCCCACATACCTTGGTGAAAGTTTACCCTATCTCCTGATCCACTTGTGTCCCAGCCTCGGTGAAACACGCAAGAAAACCTGATCCCCGACCATGAACTCCAAAGGTTGTCTGCGGCGATCAGCATAAGATTTCTAACGAGACTATGCGGTAGCCATCTTATTTTGAATCAAATGGACCTGCTCAAAAGTCTCCTGCACGAGACGTGGTCCCAGCAATGCTACCTCACCTGCCTCTAACCAGCATAAAGGTGATCGACACAACCTACCATATAAAGCCTCATATAGTGCCATCTCAATAGTTTCCTGAAAACTATTATTATAGGAAAACTCTACTAGGGGTATGTGCTTCTCCCAAGATCCCCCAAAGTCTAGGACGCATGCACACAACATGTCCTCAAACACCTATATAGTACACTCTGAGTGGACATCGGTCTGAGGGTGGTAAGCTGTGCTCAGAAGCACCTATGTACCCAGTGCCCTCTGAAAACTCTGCCAGAAACGAGACGTAAAATGGGTGTCCCTATCTGAAATAATAGAACGAGGAACCCCATGAAGACGTACGATCTCTCGGATATACAACCTTCCAAGCTCGTCAACAACGAAGGTCTCATTGATTGGAAAAAAATGAGCTACCTTCATGAGTCTGTCCACAACAACCCACACGGCATCATTACCTCTAGGTGACCTCAACAACCCTGTCATGAAATCCATCGCGACATCATCCCATTTCCACTCCAGAATGGGTAACTGCTATAACAGTTCAGCTGGTCTCTGATGCTTCGTCTTCACCTGATAACAGGTGGAACACCTCATAACAAAACCAGCTACTTCTCTCTTCATACCCAGCCACCAGTACTGACGTCTCAAGTCACGGTACATCTTGGTAGCCCCGGGATGAACTGCCCAAGATGAAGCATGAAACTCTCTCATCAGCCCCTCACGTATATCCCCTGGAACCCACACTCGTCCATGGAAATGCAGTACCCCATCGTCGCCTATCGTCCAACCAGGAGGAGGGTCCTCACTTGCCACTGACTCCTATAGAACTAGGCCTTCTGAATCAGATAGCTATCTCATCCTCACTCTATCCAGGAGGGTATAAGTCACAAATAAATAGGAAAGATAAGTCTTCCCCTGACTATCGTGCACCTCCAGATGCATCTCAGAGAACAAAGCCATGAGCTGCCACTCACCACTGGCCTTCTACACTACCTGTATCTGAGTCTTCCTAATCAGTGCATCGGCTACTGCATTACCTTTACCAGGTGTATAGGCAAACTCAAAGTCAAAGGACTGTAGGTATTCGACCCACCTTCACTGCCTCAGATTGAAGTCATGCTGATTAAAGATATACTTGATACTTTTTTGGTTGGTGAAGACCACAAAACGTTCTCCCAATAGATAATGTCTCCAATAGCGCAACGTATGTACAAATACATCCAACTCGAGATCATGCGTCAGGTAATTCTTCTCATGTGGCCTCAACTTCCGAGACCTGTATGAAACTACTCGATCGCCCTGTATCAACACTTCTCCCAACCCAATACCTGACGCGTCACAGTAAACTGTATAGATCTTCCCCTGCTCTGGGAGTATCAGGATCGGTGCCGATGTCAACCTTCCTTTCAGGTCCTGAAAGGCTATCTCACAAGATTCTGACCAAATGAACTTCACACCCTTCTTAGTCAGACCCGTCAACGGCGTTGCTAAGTGGGAGAAGTCCTGTATGAAGCATCTGTAGTAACCAGCTAGTCCTAAGAAACTCCGTATCTCAAACACGTTCTTAGGCTTCTCCTAGGAAACTAATTCTCTCACCTTCTATGGGTCTACTGAAAATCCTACCTTAGAGATGATATGACATAGGAAGTGAATCTGGTCCATCCAAAAGTGGCACTTTGAGAGCTTAGCATATAGCCAATGCTCTCTTAGTATACTCAATACAATCTCAAGATGGGTGGCATGGTCGTGTCGAGTGTGAGAGTACACCAAGATTTCATCCACGAATACTACCAAAAAAGAGTCCAGATAAGTATGGAACACACGATTCATCAGATCCATGAAAAATGATGGCACATTCGTGAGTCCGAACGGCATAACCGTATACTCGTATAGACCATACCTGCTCCTGAAAGCTGTGATAGGTATATCAGATGGTTTAACGTGCAGCTGATGATATCCTGATCTCAAGTAAATCTTTGAGAACACTCGTTCTCCACTAAGTTGATAAAAAATATCATCAATCCTTGGCAAGGGATATCAGTTCTTAACCGTCAACTGGTTCAGATTCTGATAATCCACACAAAGTCTGAGGGTACCGTCTGCCTTTTTCGCAAAAAGGACCAGAGAACCCCACGAAGAAGTACTGGGTCAGATAAAACCCTTTGCCTGTAACTCCTCTAACTACCTCTTGAGATCCTGCAACTCCGGCGTGGCCATACTATAAGGAGGAATGGACACCAGTGCTGCTCCTGGCACTAGCTCGATAGAGAAATACACCTCTCTCTCTAGAGGAAGACCTGAAAAGTCATCCAGGAAGACATCCCTGAAATGATCAACCAATGGAGGGAAATCCATCTGACAAGTCCCCTGGTCATCCAGATATAAGCTCGCAATCTGAGCTGTGACTCCACCTCACCCATGATGCTCTAGTCCAGCTCGACTCGCCTGAACATCTCACTCTCCCTTGTACAAAAACTCTCCGCCCTCTAGTGACGTGAAACTCACCCTGCGACGATAGCAGTCTACAAAGGCACGAAAGGGAACCAACCAGTCCATCCTGAGAATGACATCATAGCTCGTCATCTCTAAGACATAGAGGTCCCAAATGAAGTGACACCCACCAACCTCAAGGGGGCACTCCTTGCACAGACGCACACCAGCCGTTCTAGTCCCCAACGGCGTGTCTAGCATAATGATATCAGAAGAAGTAGAAACACAGAGCCCAAGGATCTTCACAATAGTCACAGATATAAAACTATGTGTAGCACCCGTATCAAAAAGTACTGAAGATAAAATAGAAGTTACTAGGATAATACCTCTGACTGTAGAAGGCCTAGGATCCTGCTCTTGCTGGGTCTGTTGCACTGCATAAGCCTGCCCAGTGCCGCGACCCTACGACATAGCCTGGCTACCCAGAGCTGTCCCGCCCTGCTGCCTCTAAGATCCTAGTGTCTGGATACCATGTCCACGACCACCATCTCTGCCTGCATGCCCTGACGTATTCCGATTCCCTGACTGGTAAGAAGCCACTGGTCCTGCTCCTGCACGCGAAGTCTGCACAGAACCCCTCTCACTAGCCACTGGTGGAAACACCCTATAAAAGCATTGCAGATGACCCATCTTTCCTCAAGCTTAGCACTCCACTGGGTCTCATGGACACTGCGGTCTCTTGGGCCCCTCTCTACCACATTGGTAGCACCTGACTGGGCCACCTGAAGAAGCTGTCTGGCTGGTACTTCCACCCAGAGAGAAGTCCATCTGTCTCTTCCTCTTTCCAATAGAAATAGTACCAGTAAATGGTGCTGAACCACCCTGGCCCACACCACTAGATTCCCACAGGTTCCTCTTGGTAATCAGCACCTGATTCAAAATAGCATGTACAATAGGAAACCTGAAAACATTCACCAGCACCCGGATGTCATAATGAAGACCATCCTCAAAACGTCTGGCCCTCAACGTCTCATCACCCACCAGCACGGGTGCAAAGCGCTAAAGCTCAGTGAAGCGAGCAGAATAGTCCATCACTGACATAGTGCCCTGCTGCAGATTCATGAACTCTCAAGCTCTATCTTCCCTCAGCATATCTGGGAAGAAGAAGTCATAGAATACTGCCTAAAAATCCTCCCACACCATGTCTATGTGATGCTCTGACTGGGTGGTAACATCCCACCACCTCTTGGCAGAATCACGCAGGATGTATGTCGCGAGCTTGACCCTCTACCCTGGAGGCATTTCAAGATTCTCAAAAATAGTCTGCATCGACCCCATCCAAGACTCCGCAACTTGTGGTCTTCCATCCCCTGAAAACGTTGGCGGATGCTGCTGCTGGAATATACGCGTCAGCTCAGCCATAGATGTGGCAGCCGACGGTTCTCCCTGAAAGGTCTGCATAAACCGCAACAAGCCTTCACGGAACTACGCCTCCGTGCCTGTGTCTGGTATAGTAGCTGGTGCCGCATCTGGCTCTGATGGAGGATCAACTGGTAGCCCATGGCCCACCATCTTTGGAGTATTCTCGTTGCTGCTCTCCTGGCGAACAATGCGCAGTCTTCTAGGCGACATGACACTACACGGTCAAAAACACGCCTTAGATTCAAGATTATCAAAGACTGAAAACAAAGGAACCATAAGGGAACAAGAGGAAGATGGAATTTCAAGATTTGAAAAATAGGACTACACGACGTGTATTCTGACTACACAGTGTGTACTTGACTTTCCTTCCCCTGCCCGGGTCCTTCGACACGGCTAAGCCACACGGCTCCCATTGAAAAAAAACTACACGGTGTGTTTTATATCTACACGGCGTGTATGTTGTTATTTTCCAACTACCCCTTTCGTTTGTGACACGACCGACTACGCGGCTTGACACTACACGACGTTTTACACCCGCACACGGCATGTCAACAACCCCATTTCCCAGCCACACAGCTAAGTCTACACGGTCTGTCCTCAGACAAGACTACACGGCGTGTCCCACAGGTACACAGCGTGTTCAAGGAGAGGTGACACCGAACCGTGTTGTTAGTTACATGTCCGAGTCCCCAGGTCACACTACACGGCATGTTTATCATCGACACGGCGTGTTCTGTAAAGGAGTTCACCAACCCGTGTTGTTAACTACACAGCCAGACTCCGAGTCAACACTACATGGCATGTACATTCGGTACACGACGTGTTTTACCCAAGCCTTCCCTTAACCCATGTCGCCACCTACACGGTTTGTGACATGAGAAGAGACTACACGGCGTGTACTCTAGGTACACGACGTGTACTCAAAAAGTTCATTTTTCTTCCTGAATAGAAGGCCATACACGGAGTGTTTAAAAATACTACACGATGTGTATACTATGTTTCCGAACAGTATGCCTCAGACACTCCCCCGGAACCTAGAAAATACCGAAAAACAACACCTAAGTGTCAAATTCCAACCCATGAGGGCCCATACTCCCCACGAATCAAAGTTCGACATCTTATATGTGTTCTAACAAAATAAACAGTCAATGATTCACCAAATTCCGGTAAATGGGGGCCCATACTCCCCAAAAACCAAAGTGTGGCATTAATTCAATAAACAGGCTCACACAAAACTACCCTATCACATAATAGGTAATTATCAAGCAGCTATCACAACAACATGCTTTTCTAGCACATCAACTATCACAACAACATGCAATTTCTAATGCACATGCATGGCATGGAAACTATGCATGGCATGTGATATCTAGCATGTGCCTAAATGATGCATGAGATGACATACCCTCATCTCATCGGGTTTCAACTAAATAGAACCCATAGATAAATTATAACATCACAATCTCAAGTGCGTCACCCAACGATGAAAACATATCAACTATAAAATTTGCAAAATTAGAACATTGCAAAATACGAGGTAGACTGGATTTTCCCTGTATGCGGGTTAGCTACGCCTGGGCACAACTTATTACCAATTACCATTCGTCCTATCCCCAACTACGGCTCCAGATAGTAATTCAAAGAAAATAAGGCCCTGATACCACTTTGTAACGTCCCGGTTCCGGGTGCCACACAACGGGTGCCCCGAACCCGGTTCGCCATGTGACCTCAAGCGCATTTACCCAAACGCTAGAGGCTGCTGACTAGCAGCGAGGGCCCAGGTATGATAGTGGGGAAACTATGCCCTCATTTGTCAAAGTGTAGCGCAGCGGAATACAAAATAAAACATACTAAGAATAGCGGAAGCAGTAAACTATACACAACTGAAATAAACAACTACAGTGGATACAACCAAAAGTATATAAGTGTAAGAACCCGGTTCTTCTCTTTGAGTTATGGGCTTACTCTTTTCTCTTTTCCTTAAGTGTCTTTAATAAAATATTGAAAATGAGAAAAAATCCCAAATTTTGGAACTACACGCCGTGTACTTTTTCCACACGCCGTGTACTTCTATCCGTGTTGGGATGAGTACATAGGGCGTGTAGCCTTGCCGGTGATAAAGGGTGTAGGAACCGACTACATGCAGTGTAGTGGTCCTTTACATGCCGTGTAGTCAGTCGGCAAACCAACATAGTAAGGCAGTGGAGCAACCACCAGCTGGTCAGCAGTACATGCCGTGTACTCAGGATTACATGTCGTGTACTCTTGTCGGCAGGTGAACAGTGCCGCACTGGCGGGAAGCTGCCAGGTGAATAGTTAAATGAAAGGAGTACACGCCGTGTACTTGGAAGTACACACCGTGTACTTTGTTTTTTCGGCTTAAAACAGGAAGTAGCCTCCTCATTTGGCAGGAGGAGGCATTTGAGCCATTTTGGAACCAAAGGAGGAGGCTGGACCTTTGAAGATCCACCGAGTGTTTGTCTAGAATTGGTTTCCACCTCGGACGATATCATTGGAACTGCACGGGTAAGCCCTCTCTTCTCCTAGCGTGTTGCTTACCAATTCTTCTCCTAATGTAAGTTATTTACGTTTGAATGAGTTTTGTTCTTCATCAGATCTACGCCGTTATTGGGTGTTTATGGAGTCGGCGTTCGGGTATAACGTTCATTGGCGTTTAAGGTAGGTGGATTGGTGTTTAGTTTTCCAACTACTGTGTGTTTTGTGCGTTTTTGTGCCACGAACCCATGTTGGGGTGTCGTGTGGCTGAGGCCGTTGCTATATTAAACACCTATAATTGATTAGGTATTTAATTATGATATTAAAAATTCTGGTTGGGATCGTTGCTTGGATCCGGAACCACCCCAGGGGTGTGTTCCACTATTTAGCCGTTTGGCCAGGATACCCGAGGGTATGCCTTCAAAGTAGTACTTGTAGAATTTCCTTGAGAGGAATTTCTTGTTACTGCTTGTTTACCTGTTGGGCATGGCCCGGTTACCTGTTTGGCCTGAGGGCGTTGTTGTGATTAGCCTGAGGGCACTGCACTGTTTAGCCTGAGGGATGTAGTTATTTCACCTGAGGGCAACCTTTCGTGCCTGAGGGATTGACTTTTGTTCCTGAGGGAGACACTTCCTATGCCTGAGGGCAAATTCTGTTATGCCTGAGGGCTATACCTATGGGTTGGATTCTGATTACCTGAGGGTAAGGTTTTTCTTGTCTGAGGATGTGGACTGTTTACTTAGAAATACACTGTGGTGATTTCTAATATTTAATGGATTAAATGAATAATAAAATGGAAATTAAATTGTTAAGTTAGTTACTTTTCAGTACTAATTACTTTATTGCATTTTACTATTTCACACCGTTGTTGCATGCTTACACGCAGTTGGGCACTGGCCTTTGGTGGGTGGCTACTGAGATATATTTCTCACACCCTATTTGGGTCACACTTTTCAGCCCAAACCGATTACTTTGCTGCAGGTGTAGATAGGGTCAAGAGTCCCTATACTGGTACATGATTGCTACTGAGGAATAGGAGGGCATGGGACCGAGCCTAGGCTCGCAATGCCGCTGCCAGCTGTTTTGATTTGTTTTTCTGTACTATGATTTTGGTTTTATCGTATTGATGTATAACATGTTCTGTCTGTTTTCTTAGAACTTGAGACATGTAGCATCATCATTTATATACTGTTGGTATATCCACTGCTGTTGTTTATTTTAGTTGTGTATGGTTTACTACTTCCGCTGTTTGTTGTATGTTTTATTTTGTATTCCACTGCGCTACACTTTGACAAATGAGGGCATAGTTTCCCCACTATTAGACCTAGGCCCTCGCTACTAGTTGGAAGCCTCTGGCGTTTGGGGAAATGCGCTTGAGGTCACGTGGAAAACCGTATTCGGGGCACCCATTGTGTGGCACCTGAGTCCGGGACGTTACAAAGTGGTATCAAAGGAGTTCTTTTCTTTGCCTTACTATTTGGAGCCGTAGTCAAGGATAGGACGAACGATAGCTGGTAATAAGCTGTGCCTGGGCATAGCTAACCCGTGTACAAGGAAAAGCTAGTCTACCTCGTATTTTGCAATTTTTTTGATTTTGAAAATTTTACTGTTGATATGATTTCACCATTGGGTGACACACTTGTATTGTGCTAGTTATATTTTATCTGTGGGTTCTATTTAGTTGCAAAACAATGAGATGAAGGTATGCCATCTCATGAATCATATAGGCACATGCTAGAAATCACATGCCATGCATAGTTCCATGCCATGTAGGTGCATTAGAAATTGCATGTTGTTGTGATAGTAGTTGTGCTAGAAAAGCATGCTGTTGTGATAGATGCACTGGAAAAAAAAATACCTACTATTTGATAGGGTAATTTTTGTGTAATATTGTTTATAAAACGGATGCCAAACTTTGGTTTTTGGGGAGTATGGGCCCCCATTGACCAGAATTTGGTGAATCATTGACTGTTTATTAGTTTTAACACAGAGAGTATGTCAAACTTTGATTCGTGGGGAGTATGGGCCCTCACGGGTCGGAATTTGACACTTAGGTGTTGGTTTTCGGTATTTTCTGGGTTCCGAGGAAGTTTCTGAGGCATACTGTCCAGAAACCCAGTATACACGCCGTGTAGTATTTTAAACACGCTGTGTATGACCTTCTGTTTGGGAAGAAAAAATGAACTTTTTAAGTACATGCCTTGTACTCTGAGTACACGCCGTGTAGTCTCTTCTCATGTCACAAACTGTGTGGGCGACGACATGAGGTAGGGATGTGCTTCGGTAAAACATGCCGTGTACTAGATATACACGCCGTGTAGTTTTGACCCGGAGTCCGGCCGTGTAACTAACAACACGGGTCGGTGAACTCCTGCACAGAACACACTGTGTCAATAATGAACACGCCGTGTAGTGTGACCTGGGGACTCAGCCGTGTAACTAACAACACGGGTCGGTGTCACCGTTCCTTGAACATGCCATGTACCTTTTGGGACATGCCGTGTAGTCTTGTCTGAGGACAAACCGTGTGGACTTAGCCGTATGGTGGAGAAACGGGGTTGTTGACACGCCGTGTGCGGGTGTAACACGCCGTGTAGTGTCAATCCAAGTAGTCGGCAATGTCACAAGTGACATGGACAGTTGGAAAATAACACCATACACACTGTGTAGATTAAGTACACACAGTGTAGTTTTGTTTAACGGGAGCCGTGTGGCTTAGCTATGCAGAAGGACCCGGGCAGGGGAAGGGAAGTCAAGTACACGCCGTTTAGTCTTGTTTTGAAAATTTTGAGATGCCTTCTTCCTCTTGTTCCCTTTGTGGTTTCTTCATTTCAGCCTTAATAGTCTTGAATCTAAGGCATGCTTTTGACCTTGTAGTGTCATGCTGCCTAGACGACCACACATTGTTCGCCAGGAGAGCGGTGATGACTTTACTCCGGAGATGGTGGGCCACGGGCTACTAGTTGATCCTATAGCAGAGCCAGATGCGGCACTAGCTGCTATAACGGACACAGGCACATAGGCTCAGTTCCGTGAAGGATTATTGCGGTTCATACAGACCTTTCAGGGAGCATCGCAGGCTGCCACATATATGGCCGAGCTTACATGTATCTTCCAGCAGCAGCATCTTCCTATGCTTTCAGGGGATGGCGGAACACAGGCTGCGGAGTCTTGGCTGGGGTCGATGCAGACTATTTTCGAGCATCTTGAGACGCCTCTAGGGTGGAGGGTCAATCTCGTGATATACATGCTGCGTGATTCCGCCAAGAGGTGGTGGGATGTTACTACCTAGTCAGAGCATCACAGGGACATGGCGTGGGAAGGCTTCCAGGCAGTCTTCTATGACTTTTTCTTCCCGGAGATGCTGAGAGCAGATAGAGATCGAGAGTTCATGAATCTGCAGTAGGGCACTATGTCAGTGATGGACTATTCTACTCGTTTTATGGAGCTTCAGCGCTTTTCACCCCTGCTGGTGGGTGATGAGACGTTGAGAGCCAGACGTTTTGAGGATGGTCTTCGGTATGACATACGCGCGCTGGTGAATGTCTTCAATTTGCCTACTATACAAGCTATTGTGAACCAGGCATTGATCACAGAGAGGAAACTTTGAGAATCTAGAGGTGTGTACTAGGGCGGTTCAACACCAATTACTAGTACTTTTTCTGCTGGCAAGAGGAAGTGACAGATGGACTTCTCTTAGGGTGGAAATACCATCCAGGTAGCTTCTTCAGGTGGTTCGATCAGATGCTAACAGTGTGGTAGAGAGGGGCACAAGAGGACACAATGTCCACATGACCCAATGGAGTGCCGATCTTGCGGAAAAATGGGTCATTTGCCGCGCTTTTGCAGCGCGTTTCCACCAATGGCTAGTGAGAGGGGTTCTGTGTAGACTCCGCGAGCAGGAGCGGGACCAGTGGCTTCTTACCAGTCGGGGAACTGGAATATGTCAGGGCGTGCAGGTAGAGATGGTGGTCGTGGCCATGGTAGCTAGACACAAGGATCTCAGAGGCAGTAGGGCGGGACAGCTCAGGGTAGCCAGGCTGTGTCGTAGGGCCGCGACACTGGGCAGGCATATGCAGTGCAACAGACCCAGCAGGAGTAGGATTCCAGACCTTCTACAGTCAGAGGTACTATTTTAGTAGCTTTTGTCTTATCTTTAGTACTTTTCGATATGGGTGTTACACATAGTTTCATATCTGTACCCATTGTGGAGAGCCTTGGGCTCTGTGTTTCTACTTCTTCTGTTATCATGATGCTAGAAACTCCGTTTGGGACTAGAACTACTGGTGTGCATCAGTGAAAGGAGTTCCCCCTTGAGATTGGTGGGTGTCACTTCCTTTAGGACCTCTATGTCCTAGAGATGACAAGCTATGACGTCATTCTTGGGATGGACTGGTTGGTTCCCTTTCAAGCCTTTGTAGACTACTATCATTGCAGGGTGCGTTTCACGTCACCAGAGGGCGGAGAGTTTCTATACAGGGGCGAATGGGATGTTCAGGCGATTCGATCTGGACCAGAGTATCGCGGGCGAGGTGGAGTCACAAACCAGATTGTGATCTTATATCTGGATGAACAGGGGACTTGTCAGATGGATTTCCCTTCTGTTGTTGATCGTTTCAGGGATGTCTTCCTGGATGACTTTTCAGGTCTACCTCTGGAGAGAGAGGTGGATTTCTCCATTGAGCTTGTGCCAGGAGCAGCACCAGTGTCCATTCCTCCTTATAGGATGGCTACACCTGAGTTGCAGGAGCTCAATAGGTAGTTGGAGGAGTTGCAGGAAAAGGGATTTATTCGACTCAGTACTTCTCCTTGGGGTTCGCCGGTCCTTTTTGCGAAGAAGGCGGACGATACCCTTAGACTTTGCGTGGATTATCGGAAGTTGAACCAGTTGATGGTTAAAAACCGATATCCCTTACTAAGGATTGATGATATTTTTGATCAGCTTCATGGAGCACGAGTGTTCTCAAAGATTGACCTGAGATCAGGATATCATCAGCTACATGTGAGACCCTCTGATATACCTCTCATGGATTTCAGGAGCAGGTATGGTCTATACGAGTATACGGTTATGCCGTTCGGACTCACAAACACGCCATCAGTTTTCATGGCTCTGATGAATCGTGTGTTCCATCTGTATCTTGATTCTTTTGTGGTAGTATTCGTGTAAGACATCTTGGTGTACTCTCACACTTGACACGACCATGCCACCCATCTTGAGATCGTATTGAGTACACTAAGAGAGCATCAGCTATATTCTAAGCTCTCAAAGTGCCACTTTTGGATGGACCAGATTCACTTACTGGGTCATATCATCTCTGAGGCAGGAGTTTTAGTAGACCCAGAGAAGGTGAGAGCAGTAGTTTCCTAGGAGCAAGATAAGAATGTGTTTGAGATATGGAGTTTCTTAGGGCTGGCTGGTTACTATAGGCGTTTTATACAGGACTTCTCCCGCTTAGCAGCACCGTTGATGATCTTGACTAAGAAGGGTGTGAATTTCATTTGGTCGGAAGCTTGCGAGGAAGATTTTCAGGACCTGAAGGGAAGGTTGACATCAGAACTGATCCTAATACTCCCAGAGTAGGGGAAGAGCTATAAAATTTACTATGATGCATCAGGTATTGGGCTGGGAGCAATGTTGATGCAGGGTGACCGAGTTGTGGTGTACGGGTCTCGGTAGTTGAGGCCACATGAGAACAATTACCCGATGCATGATCTCGAGTTAGCTGCAGTTGTACATGCATTGCGCTATTGGAGAAATTATCTATTGGGGGAGCATTTTGTGGTTTTCCCTGAGCACAAAAGCCTCAAGTACATATTTACACAGCGTGACCTGAATCTGAGGCAACGAAGGTGGGTCGAGTACCTACAGTCCTTTGATTTTGAGCTTGCCTGTACACCTAGTAAAGGTAATGCACTAGCTGATGCACTGAGCAGGAAGACTCAGATACAGGCAGTGCAGGAGGCCAGTGGTGAGTGGGAGCTCATGACCTTGTTCTCTGAGATGCATCTCGAGGTGCACGACAGTCAGGGGTAGATTTATCTTTCCTCTTTAGCTGTTACTTCTACCCTCCTGGATAGAGTGAGGATGATACAACTATCTAATTCAGAAGGCCTAGTTCTACGGGAGTTGGTGGCAAGTGAGGACCCTCCTCATGGTTGGACGATAGGAGATGATGAGGTTTTGCGTTTCCATGGATGAGTATGGGTTCTAGGGGATATACGCGAGGAGATGATGCGAGAGTTTCATGCTTCAACTTGGGTAGTTCATCCCGGGGTTACCAAGATTTACTGTGACTTGAGACGTCAGTACTGGTGGCCGGGTATGAAGAGAGATGTATCTGTTTTGGTTACGAGGTGTTCCACCTATTAGTAGGTGAATGTGGAGCATCAGAGACTAGCTGGACTGTTACAATAGTTACCCATTCCGGAGTGGAAATGGGATGATGTCGCGATGGATTTCGTGACTGGGTTTCCGAGGTCACCTCATGGCAATGATGTCGTGTGGGTTTTTGTGGACAGACTCACGAAGGTAGCTCACTTTTTTCCGATCAAGGAGACCTTCGGTGTTGACGAGCTCAGAAGGCTGTATATCTGAGAGATCGTACATCTTCATGGGGTCCCTCATTCTATCATTTCAGATAGGGATGCCCGCTTTATGTCTCGTTTCTGGCAGAGTTTATAGAGGGAGCTGGGTACACAGGTGCTTCTGAACACAACTTACCACCCTCAGACCGATGGCCAGTCAGAGCATACGATACAGGTACTAGAGGACAAGCTGCGTGCATGCATCCTAAACTTTGGGGGCTCTTGGGAGAAGCATATTCCCTTAGTCGAGTTTGCCTATAACAATAGCTTATGGGCGACTATTGAGATGACACCATACGAGGATTTATATGGTAGGCCGTGCCGATCACATTTGTGCTGGTTAGAGGCAGGTGAGGCAGCTTTACTGGGGCCACAGCTCGTGCAGGAGACATCTGAGTAGGTCCAGTTGATTCAGAAGCGGATGACTACCGCACAGTCTCGTCAGAAGTCATATGCTGATCGCTGCAGACGACCTTTGGAGTTCGTGGTCGGGAATCAGGTTTTCTTGCATGTTTCACCAAGGCTGGGACACAAGTGGATCAGGAGATAGGGTAAACTTTCACCAAGGTATGTGGGACCATTTTAGATTCTTGAGAGAGTCGGGCTGGTTGCTTATCGGTTGCGGTTACCACAACGGTACCGAGCCATGCACGACATCTTCCATGTATCTCAGTTGCGTCACTATCATTTAGACCCGTCTCACATTTTTCAGCCCGAGGAGGTTGAGCTGGAGGCAGATACATCCTTTGAGGAGAATCCGATTCATATCGTTGACAGGCGCACCAAGGTTCTCCAAGGCCGGTTAGTTCCTCTCGTACAGGTGCTATAGAAGCATGGCCGAGTGTAAGACGAAACCTGGGAGAGGGTGACAGAAAAACATGCTCAGTGGCTGGAGTTGTTCACGACTATATCTTCTCCACCCTTGGGAGGGAAATTCGGGGACGAATTACTATAAGAGGGGAAATTTGTAAGAACCCGGTTCTTCTCTTTGAGGTACGAGCTTCCTCTTTTCTCTTTTCCTTAAGTTTTTTCAATAAAATATGGAAAATGAAGAAAAATCCCAAATTTTGAAACTACACGCCGTGTACTTTTTCCACACACCGTGTACTTCTGGACATGTTGGGATGAGTACACAGGGCGTGTAGCCTTTCCAGTGACAAAGGGTGTAGGAACTGACTACACGCCGTGTAGTGGTCCTTTACACGCCGTGTAGTCAGTCGACAGGCCAACATAGTAAGGTGGTGGAGCAGCCACCAGCTGGGCAGCAGTACACACCGTGTACTCAGGAGTACATGCCGTGTACTCTTGTCGGTAGGTGAACAGTGCCGCGCTGGTGGGAAGCCACCAGGTGAACATTTAAATGAAAGGAGTACATGCCGTGTACTTGGAAGTACACACCGTGTACTTTGTTTTTTCGGATTAAAATAGGAAGTAACCTCCTCATTTGGTAGGAGGAGGCATTTGAGCCATTTTGGAGCCAAAGGAAGAGGCCAGACCTTTGAAGATCCACCGGGTGTTCGTCTGGAATCGGTTTCCACCTCGTACAATCTCGTTGGAACCGCACGGGTAAGCCCTCTCTTCTCCTAGCACGTTGCTTACCAATTATTATCCTAACATAAGTTATTTATGTTTGAATGGGTTTTGTTCTTCGTCAGATCTACGCCGTTCTTGGGCGTTTCTGGAGTCGGCGTTCGGGTATAACGTTCGTTGGCGTTTAAGGTAGGTGGTTTGGTGTTTAGTTTTCCAACTGCTGTGTGTTTTGTGCATTTTTGTGCCACGAACCCATGTTGGGGTGTCGTGTGGTTGAGTCCGTTGCTATATTAAACAACTAGAATTGATTAGGTATTTAATTATGATATTAAAAATGATGGTTGGGATCGTTTCTTGGATCCAGAACCACCCCAGGGGTGTGTTCCACTGTTTAGCCGTTTGGCCAGGATATCTGAGGGTATGCCTTCAAAGTAGTACTTGTAGAATTGCCTTGAGAGGAATTGATTGTTACTACTTGTTTACCTATTGGGCATGGCCCGGTTACCTGTTTGGTCTGAGGTCGTTGTTGTGATTAGCCTGAGGCCACTGCACTATTTAGCCTGAGGGCTGTAGTTATTTCTCTGGAGGGAAACCTTTCATGCCTGAGGGCTTGACTTCTATGCCTGAGGGCAAAACTTCCTATGCCTGAGGGCTAATTCTGTTACGCCTGAGGGCTATACCTGCGGTTTGGATTCTGCTTACCTGAGGGTAAGGTTTTTCTTGTCTGAGGACGTGGACTGTTTACTTAGAAATGCACTGTGGTGATTTCTAATATTTAATGGATTAAATGAATAATAAAATGGAAATAAAATTGTTAAGTTAGTTACTTTTCAGTACTGCTTACTTTATTGCATTTTACTATTGCACACCGTTGTTGTATTCTTACACGCAGTTGGGCACGGGCCTTTGGTGGGTGCCTATTGAGATATATTTCTCACACCCTATTTGGGTCACTCTTTTCGGCCCAAACAGATTATGTTGCTATAGGTGTAGATAGGGGCAAGAGTTCCTATACAGGTACATGATTGCTGCTAAGGAATAGGAGGGCATGGGATCGAGCCTAGGCTCGCGATGCCGTTGCCAGCTGTTTTGCTTTGTTTTGCTGTACTCTGCTTTTGGTTGTATCGTATTGATGTATAACATTTTCTGGCTGTTTTCTTAGAACTTGAGACATGTAGCATCATCATTTATATACTGTTGGTTATATCCACTGCTATTGTTTATTTCAGTTGTGTATGGTTTACTGCTTCCACTGTTTTTTGTATGTTTTATTTTGTATTCCGCTGCGCTACACTTTGACAAATGAGGGCATAGTTTCCCCACTACCAGACCTGGGCCCTCGTTGCTAGTTGGTAGCCTCTGGAGTTTGAAGAAATGCGCTTGAGGTCACGTGGCGAACCGGATTCAGGGCACCCGTTGCATGGCACCCGAGTCCGGGACGTTACAATAAGTAATGATGCTACATGTCTCAAGTTCTAAGAAAACAGCCAGAACATGTTATATATCAATATAGTACAACAAAAGTGCAGTACAACAAAACAAATAAAAACAGCTAGCAGTGGCATCGCGAGCCTAGGCTCAGTCCCATGCCCTCCTACTCCTCATCAACAGTCAAGTACCTGTATAGGGACTCTTGCCCCTATCCACACCTGTAGAAACATAATCTGTTTAGGCCTAAAAGCATGACCCAAACAGGGTGTGAGAAATATATCTCCGTAGGCACCCACCAAAGGCCCGTGCTCAACTGTGTGTAAAACATGCAACAAGTGTGCAGTAGTAAAATGAAATAAAGTAAGCAATACTGAAAAGTAACTAACTTAACAGTTAAATTTCCATTTTATTATTCAATTAATCCATAAATATTAGAAATCACCATAGTGCATTTCTAAATAAACAATCCACATCCTCAGACAAGTAAACCCCTACCCTCAGGTAAGGAGTATCCAACACAAGAATCTGCCCTCAAGCATTTCCCTCAGGCGTAACATAAATTTCCCTCAGGCTTAGGAATTGTCGCCCTCAGGCACAGAGTCTATCACCCTTAGGCACGAAAGAAGTTGACCTCAGACCGAAATAACTACTGCCCTCAGGCTAAATAGTGCAATGCCCACAGGCTAATCACAACAACTCCCTCAGGGTAAACAGGTAACTGGTCCATGCCCAACATGTCATTATGCAGTAAACAAGAAATTCCTCTTGAGGAAATTCAATAATTACTACTTTAAAGGCATACCCTCGGGTATCCTGGCCAAACGGCTAAATGGTGGAAAACACCCCTAGGGTGGTTCCGGATCCAAGCAACGATCTCAACCAGCATTTTAATATCATAATTAATCACCTATCCAATTCTAGGTGGTTATTATAGCAATGTCCTCAGCCACACGACACCCCAACATGGGTTCGTGGCACAAAAATGCACAAAACACACGACAGTTGAAAAATTAACACCAAGACACCTACCTTTAACACCAACGAACGTTACACCTGAACGTCAATTGCAGAAATGCCCAAGAACGACATAGATCTGACGAAGAAGAAAACCCATTCAAACGTAAATAACTTTCCCTCGGGAAGTAATTGGTAAGAATGGCTTAAGGTGTAATGCCCCGACCCCAGTTACCCATAGTCGGTGCATTATTACGTAACATTGGCATGATCACAAAAGATCAAGTCTCGAAAGATCAATTAGTTTAGTAGCCTTGGAAACACTAGATACATTCATAAGTCTTACATTACATCATAAAGTAAAACAAAACTACAAAAACATCTTGTCTTCATATCCCCTCATACTATCCAAGCAGGTCATTCATAATATACATCTTCATATCCTGGAAAAATTAAAACATTGGAAGGGGTGAGCTCAGATGCTCAGAAAGGATAATAATATAGCGTAAGCTTTCATAAATAAACATAAACATTTAAGGCAATGTATAACTAAAACAAAAGCCTTTTAAACTTGAACTTTAGCATAATATGGAAAAAATTAAATGAAATAATGCCATTTACTTATTCACATGGATATTCTACTAGTCAAATAATCACATGAAATATCGATAACCACTTTCATAATGATGGAATGAATAATGCCAGACTATCATAACCATGTAGCCAAGGCCTCATGCCAAGACTATAAATAAGATTTTGTCAAGGCCTTGTGCCAATACACTAGTTTGTCTCATGAGACCTACCGATGCATCGAGGAGCTATAGCAGGCTCCACCCGTCACTTATTAAGTCCAATGCATTACTCATATGAACAGGTTTAAACATATCATAAACCATAACATAATCATATCACATAAAACATGCATAAAGGAAACATAATATTTCCACATTTCAATTACAAGATAACAATACAACACATTGATATAATAAAAACATTGTCAAAACCATTTTAAATACCAAAATAAAAGAAAATTAAAACTTGGTATTTATTTTTCATTTAAAAGATGTTATGTCTTGTAGAGGATGCCGAAACTCAAATAATAGTCACGGCGGCGGAGAAGTCATTGTCGCCACATACGTAAGACAAAACATTCCTTTTGTCATTTAGTAAAAATGCTTCATATAAAAATATTCCTTTTGAATAAAAGTAAAATTCAAAGGGGTTTATACACCGTATAAAAGAAAGTTGTGTATAAAACAAAATATGCCTTAATGAAAGAAGATTGAGACGAAGTCCCTTAAAAAGATAATTTTTTAAATAAAATAGATCTATTATGTGTATTCACTATAAGTACACATAAATAAATTACAAATACAAGATAGGACATAATAATATCATGAAATAATTTGAAATGAGGAGATTAACCCAAAGAACGGAAATTGGGTTAAGAAGTTCCCTTACCTCATGTCCGACTTGACTTGATCGTTCTTTAACCTCCTGAATAATAAACTAGAGTTAATTTATACTTGATTAAGAACCTTTTTAAAGTTCATTAATCCTTTTATATTACTTATTACCATGTTATGAACATTATGTAATTATTTAAGTTGATAACGGTCGTTTTGTCGATCTTTGGTACTTGAGTCAAAAATAAACTTCTTATAATTAAAAGTTGTTCATGTGGTAAAATATCCATTATCTCCAGAATTAAATTCATGATGTAGATATCATATATATAATATGTATCCATTATATACATTCATTTATAATATTACATAACATTTAGAGGTAAGAAATGAAATGCACCATTCATGGAGACGGTAAGCCGTGCGTACGCATGAACGCTACTTTCATTTCTATTTCGTATTTAATGGTATAAAATAATAATGATATAAAGGTATATTATAATTCCAGTATAATATTTTATATAATATCATTTACTCCATCCTTTATACATCCCACATATGGCATTAACGATTCAAATCACTTTGAGGGGGCGGTAGTCTGCACTTCCTAAAATGAAATTATCGCGTTTACCCATAATGGCAATCATAAAGGTATAAAATAAATGAAAAATACAGAAGAATAAGGAAAAAATAAACATAATATATATCATATATAAATATAGTGACATCTTAATGGCTACCATGAGAGGTGTTAAAAGAAGATTGAACAATCATCGTTTCGTGAGGCAGTAATTCGCCACCCACAGAAACAGTATGTTCTTTAACCATTAGACGAAGGTGTGTGTGAGTGTAAATAAAATCATTCTCATAACAACATACTAGTATATTGGAGATAATGGTTTTGTTACAAAATAAATGAATCAAAAGAGTTTAAGGGGTTGGAGAAGCAAAATAAAACAAAAGAACATAAGAGAAGACATTACCTTAAAATCGGGTAACTCTTTTTGATTTGAGCCAAAGGCTTCCTTGGGAAGACTTCGGCCCAAAGTGAGGCTTCTAAGAGTAAGATAGGGAAGTTGAGAGAGTATTTGGGTAGAGGTTGGACTAGACAAATGGCTTTGATGGTGTGAATAAGGCGGTAGAGGTGGGGGCCTTTTATAAGAGGAGAGGAGGGGCACTCTTGGAAAGTCAAGAAATGTTGCTTTATTATATAATGAGTTTCGGTTTTTAAAGGTACCACAATTATATATTTCAAGGATAAGATGATAAGGGTTCAAAATATACTCATCCAATAGGTTTTTGACAAGTGTAAGTCTTAGATTTTACATTATATTTTCATTTTATTTAAATGATTAATTAATGAGGTAATCATTACATCATCATGGTGTCATAAAAAATTTAATTTATTTATTGTCTGAAAATTATAAAAAAATTAACATGATGTAGGAAATATTTTTATATTTCCAATGAATATTTATAGTCTAAAGGTTAACTTATATAAACCAATGTAATAATTGTTTTAGTAAAACAACACATGTTTGTGACAATTTTATTTTTACTTTAAATAAAAAGTTATTAATGTCATTTTCTTACCCAAGTTGCTCCATGGGGTCTCCAAGTTGACCCATGGATTTTATTGGTCGGCCATGACTCATACAATAAGGGTAGGACAAGTTTAAAGGTAATTTCATATTATTATAACATTATATTTACCTTAAATTACACTAATTACCTTTAATCGCGATTAATAAAACTTAAAAGTTACTATTCACCAAAAATAATTTTCATCCCATCGAACTACATTTTACTTACTAATGACAAAAATTTATGTCGGATTTTTGAAATTAAATTCACAGAATTGGTAAAGTTTCATTTAAATGAAAAATTAGTTTTTTAATTACCACCTAGTGGTTTCACTATTCATCAAAAATTGAAGTTTTTCAGAAAAATACCAAAAATTCACCCTAAGCTATATTTGATATTCCTAATTAAAAAATGATGTCTATTTTATAAAATTCAAAAATATAATTTGAATTAATTAATTTAATAATTAATTCCCGTTTTCACAACAAATAATGTATTTTTAAGAAACAATATCAATCAAAAGATTGACAATTGTGTATGTCCAATTTCAAAGTGAAATTAATTATAATGACCACCATTGGATAAAATGGTAAAATTATATTCTAATTATACTTTAAAACCACTCAATAGTATAATTTATCACTATAAATTATTTTGATTAAAAATGTTGTTTTTAAGTATTTTTCACTATTCATCGAAAATTGGATGTTCTCAGAAAAATACAAAAAATTCAACTTAGGCTAATTTAGATATTCCGAATCCAAAAATGAAGTCCATTTTGAAATATAAAATTTATATAATTCAAAAAGTGGGTATTAATATTCATAATGGCTACTTTGATTGGTAGTGGTGTGTTTAGAACTCGAAGTTGCGTACAACACACGCTACTGTGTTATTCAAAGAGAAGCGTACCGTGGAAGATTGGGGTGTTACATTCTCCCCTCCTTCAATAAATTGCGTCCTCGCAATTTGAAAATTTTCTTTGAAAATAAAAGGTTGAAAATAGAAAATATCTTTATGGAAAACCCACATCGGAAATAGGGTTAATAAAAATATAACTTTAAAAGAAAGAAAGAGAAGTATAAAGGTTACCCGAGATAGCCCATACTAGGATTCTATGAAAATATGGATATAGAGGAGAAACAAACCATCAAGGTCTAATGGAGAGTTGTAGAAAACAGAATTAGGAGAAAGTTTAACTACAAGAAAATCACAAACTTGTGATTGGTTAAACAATCATTGATTCCCCATTAGGAAAAGTTAACCGACAATGTTTTTGTTTTAAGTTACCTTTAATAAAGTTGAGGAATTTATTTAGGAAATTTACTAAGAACGTAAGGAAATATACATACTTGTCATGTAGACTTTAATTCTTTAATAAATTTTTACCACAAACCCATCTTTCACTCAAAATGATAATAGAACTCAAAAATATTATATTTATCCTAATCGTACAAGGTTCTAAATATTAACACATACCATTTATATTAGGAAAACTATTTTTTAATAACCATGTACTTCCTGTAGGCTAGTGGTAGGTAATAAAGGCCTATCGCACTATGGTTGTGGGTTCGATTCCTACAACTTTGTCCGATGCAACAGGTTATCCCCCAACCTGTAGGTTGTCCTTTTCCTAAAACTATAGTATTATAATATTCCAAAAATAATCTTCATAAATGTTTTAACCTTAAACAATACTATCCAAAGTTCAACTTAATCCATCACAACCTTTATAGTTATCCAAAATACCTCTGTCCAAACTTTCTCTAAAAGGTCTCTAAATTCCAAAATCAATTATATCATCAGATTCCTCAAACAAAGTAAAGTTTCTCTTATTGTCAAATAAAAAAATATGATTACCTTCATAATATTAAAACCTTAATGAAAACAACAAGTACTATAGTACAATCCTTATATATATCATTATTATTATACCCAGAATATAATCCTTGAGTCCAAAATCACCAATACATTAATTATTCCACTTCAACTGTAGTAACAACATAAGATTGGCCTTGATCCCTTGGATTTTTCTGAGGTATATTTCCCTGACGCTTAGGAAATTCATTTGCATAATTCCCCATTTCCCTAAAATTGTAGCATTCACCATTGACAGCCTCTTTCTTTCCATTACAATCACGAGCCTGGTGACCTTTTTCTCCACATTCATAACAAACTCCCATTCCTTTTAGGCAAGTACCAGGGTGATTTTTCCCATAATTATCGCATAATGGAAAATACTTCATTCCCTTTTTCCCTTTATCTGTCTCTTGTTCCACCGTTCTCTTCTTCTCTTACTTTACTTTATTATCATAAAATTTTGAGAATTCCTTTTCTGTCTTGATAGTACATGAGACTATATCTTCGTACGTTGAGAAATATTATGATACTAATGCTCGATGGAGAAACGGTTTTAACCCATCAAAGAAATGATCGATCTTACTTCTTGGGTTACGTATATAATCTGCAGCATAGCTCACTAACCTTGTAAAGTTGTCCTCATACTTTGTGACATTCTCATCCTCCTTTTGTCTCAGACTCAGAAATTGCCTTTCCATATCTGCTCGATGGTCATGTGGAAAGTATTTTTCTAAGAAAATTTCATTAAACTACCTCCATTCCATACTTGATACTTCTTAATCTTCATTTGTGTTTTTAATCAGCGACCACCATTGATCGACATCTCTAGTGAGGTGGTAAACTGCCATGAAAACTTTCTCCCTTTCGCTAACCCAAAGGCATGGATTATTTTATCTAAGGAGTTTATCCATTGCTCAGATACTAATGGATTTGTACCCCTATTAAATGTTGGCAGTTGTTGCCTCATGAAACGATCTAACATTGATCCTCCATGTTGCGGATCAGGGTGCTCCATATGAGTAAGGTTATTATTCATAACCTGAGTGAGTTGTCCCAGTATGGTGATAAGTTGATCAGCACCAGTTGTATCACCATCTCCACTATAATTATCTTGAGCAAGAGGGAAATCCCTACATGGAGTGCGTGCATTGATACGATTTCCATTCCTCCCACGAGGCACCATTTCTAAACAATGGAATAAACTAGATTAGTTTATGAATCAAAATACATAATTCTATACTTGTAAAACACTTAACATAAATTGAACTATAATCATAAAAATGTTTTCTTTGAGGAAATATATACTCATAAACCCTTCATAATGGTTTGTAAATAAAATGAGAATTATCCTAAGCATATCCCCCAAGAGTGTCGTAACCAAGAGTGAAGCAAGGCCCATTGTCGTGCACCAGTTCCTGTTCGAGTCTAGCTCAAAGCGGTGTTTTCATGTTTTACCCCTAGGTACATCTGTGCCAGATCCGCCTCTACCTGCTTGTATCCATACAAGGATTTATTTCTCGGAAAACTCACAAAATCTCTATAATACCAAAATTCTAGGAAGTTCTTCTATATTAATCCTCAAAGTCTATCTTAGGGCTATGTGCTCTAATCAGAGTATATCTAAATCTAGCCTCCAAGGTTAGTACTAAACTACCTCTGATACCAACTGTAACGCCCCAACCCCAATTACCCAGAGTCGGTGAATTATTACGTAACATTGTCATGATCACAAAAGATTAAGTCTCGAAAGATCGATTAGTTTAGTAGCCTTGGAAACACTAGATACATTCATAAGTCTTACATTACATAATAAATTAAAACAAAACTACAACAACATATTGTCTTCATATCCCCTCATACCATCCCTACAGGTCATTCATAATATACTTCTTCACATCGTGGAAAAATTAAAACATTGGAAGGGGTGAGCTCAGATGATCAGTAAGGATAACAATATAGCAGAAGCTTTCATAAATAAACATAAACATTTAAGGAAATGTATAACTAAAACAAAAGCCTTTTAAACTTGAACTTCAGCATAATATGGAAAAAATTAAATGAAATAATTCCATTTACTTATTCACATGGATATTCTACTAGTCGAATAATCACATGAAATATCAATAACCACTTTCATAATGATGGAATGCATAATGCCATACTATCATAACCATGTAGCCAAGGCCTCGTGCCAAGACTACAAATAAGATTTTGTCAAGGCCTCGTTCCAAGACACTAGTTTGTCTCATGAGACCTACCGATGCATCAAGGAGCTATAGCGGGCTCCACCCATCACTTATTAAGTCCAATTTATTCCTCATATGAACAGGTTTAAACATATCATAAACCATAACATAATCATATCACATAAAACATCCATAAAGGAAACATAAAATTTCCACATTTCAATAAGAAGATAACAATACAACACATTGATATAATAAAAACACTGTCAAAACCATTTTCAATATCAAAATAAAAGAAAATTAAAACTTGGTATTTATTTTTCATTTAAAAAATGTTATGGTTTGTAGAGGATGCCGAAACTCAAATAATGGTCACGGCGGCGGAGAAGTCATTGTCGCCGCATACGTAAGACAAAAAATTCCTTTTGTCGTTTAGTAAAAATGATTCATATAAAAATATTCCTTTTGAATAAAAGTAAAAGTCAAAGGGGTTTATACACCGTATAAAATAAAGTTGTGTATAAAACAAAATATTCCTTAATGAAAGAAGATTGAGACGAAGTCCCTTACAAAGATAATTTTTTAAATAAAATAGATCTATTATGTGTATTCACTATAAGTACACATGAAGAAAGTACAAATACAAGATAGGACATAATAATATCATGAAATAATTTGAAATTAGGAGATTAACCCAAAGAATGGAAATTGGGTTAAGAAGTTCCCTTACCTCATGTCCGACTTGACTCGATTTTTCTTTAACCTTCTGAATAATAAACTAGAGTTAATTTATAATTTCTTAATAACCTTTTTCAAGTTCATTATTCCTTTTATATCACTTATTACTATGTTATGAACATTATGTAATTATTTAAGTTAATAACGGTCGTTTTGTCGATCTTTGGTACTTGAGTCAAAAATAAACTTCTTATAATTACAAGTTGTTCATGTGGTAAAATATCCATTATCTACAGAATTATATTCATGATGTAGATATCATATATATCATATGTATCCAGTATATACATTCATTTATAATATTACATAACATTTAGAGGTAATAAATGAAATGCACCGTTCATGGAGACGGTAAGCCGTACGTACGCATGAACACTACTTTAAATTATATTTCATATTTAATGGAATGAAATCATAATGATATAAAGGTATATTATAATTCCAGTATAATATTTTATATAATATTATTTACTTCATCCTTTATACGTCCCACATATGGCATTAATGATTCAAATCACTTTGAGGGGGCGGTAGTCCGCACTTCCTAAAATGAAATTATCACGTTAACCCATAATGGAAATCATAAAGGTATGACATAAATAAAAAATACAGAAGAATAAGGAAAACAAAAACATAATATATATCATATATAAATATAGTGACATCTTAATGGCCACTATGAGAGGTGTTAAAAGAAGATTGAACAATCATCATTTCGTGAGGTAGTAATTCGCCACCCACAGAAACAGTATGTTCTTTAAACATTAGATGAAGGTGTGTGTGAGTGTAAATAAAATAATTCTCATAAAAACATACTAGTATATTGGAGATACTGGTGTTGTTACAAAATAAAGGAATAAAAAGAGTTTAAGGGGTTGGATAAGCAAAATAAAACAAAAGAGCATAAGAGAAGACATTACCTTAAAATCGGGTAACTCTTTTTGATTTGAGCCAAAGGCTTCCTTGGGAAGACTTCTGCCCAAAGTGAGGCTTCTAGGAGTAAGAGAGGAAAGTTGAGAGATTATTTGGGCAGAGGTTATATGAGCCAAATGGATTTGATGGTGTGAATAAGGTGGTAGAGGTGGGGGCCTTTTATAAGAGGAGAGGAGGGGCACTCTTGGAAAGTCAAGAAATGTTACTTTATTATATAACGAGTTTCGGATTTTAAAGGTCCCAAAATTATATATTTCAAGGATAAGGTGATAAGGGTTCGAAATATACTCATCCAATAGGTTTTTGAAAAGTATAAGTCTTAGATTTTACATTATATTTTCATTTTATTTAAATCATTAATTAATGAGGCAATCGTTGCATCATCATGGTGTCATAAAAAATTTAATTTATTTATTGTCTAAAAATTATAAAAAAAATTACCATGATGTAGGAAATATTTTTATCTTTCCAATTAATATTTATAGTCTAAAAGTTAACTTATATAACCCCATGTAATAATTGTTTTAGTAAAACAACACATGTTTGTGACAATTTTATTTTTACTTTAAATAAAAAGTTATTAATGTCATTTTCTTAACCAAGTGGCTCCATGGGGTCCCCAAGTTGACCCATGGATTGTCTTGGTCGGCCATGACTCATCCAATAAGGGTAAGACAAGTGTAAAGGTAATTTCATATTATTATAACATTATATTTACCTTAAATTACACTAATTACCTTTAATCGAGATTAATAAAACTTAAAAGTTACTATTCACCAAAAATAATTTTCATCCCATTGAACCACATTTTACTTAAAAATAACAACCATGTATGTTGTATTTTTGAAATTAATATCATATAAGTGGTAAAGTTTCATTTAAATGAAAAATTAGTTTTTTAACTACCACTTAGTGGTTTCACTATTCATCAAAAATTGAAGTTTTTTAGAAAAATACCAAAAATTCACCCTAAGCTATATTTGATATTCCTAATTCAAAAATGATGTCTATTTTACAAAATTCAAAACATATAAGTTGAATTAATTAATTTAATAATTAATTCCTGTTGTCACAATAAATAGCATGTTTTTAAGAAACAATATCAATCAAAAGATTGACAATTGTTTATATCCAATTTCAAAGTGAAATTAATTCTAATGATCACCATTAGATAAAATGGTAAAATTATATTCTAATTATAATCTAAAACCACTCAATAGAATAATTTATCACTATAAATTATTTTGATTAAAAATTTTGTTTTTAAGTATTTTTCACTATTCATCGAAAATTGGATGTTCTCAGAAAAATACAAATCGAAAATTGGATGTTCTCAGAAAAATACAAAAAATTCAACTTAGGCTAATTTCGATTTTCCGAATCCAAAAATGAAGTCCATTTTGAAATATAAAATTTATATAATTCAAAAAGTGGGTATTACTATTCATAACTGCTACTTTGATTGGTTGTGGTGTGTGTTAGAACTCGAAGTTGCGTACAATACACGCTACTGTGTTATTAAAATAGAATCATATTGTGGAAGCTTGGGGTGTTACATAAGGAGAGCGGAGGGCTTACCCGCATGGTTCCAACAAGATCGTCCGAAGCGGAATCAGATTTCAGACGAACACTCGGTGGATCTTCAAAGGCTCGGCTGTCCCCTCCTGCTCCTTCCTCCCGTTCTAAGCCTTCCTTGTGAACAGGGGAGGCTACTGCCCATTTTAAGCGAAAAAAACAATGTACACAGTGTGTACTTCTAGGTACACAACGTGTACTTCCAATTTTTTAAACTGTTCCTCTGGCGGCTTCCCGCTAGCGCAACACTGTTCACTTGCCGACATGAGTACACGACATGTACTCCCGACTACACGGCGTGTACTGTCGCCCAGCTGGTGGCTGCTCCACCTCCTTACTGTTCTGGCCTACTGAATGACTACACGACGTGTAAAGGACCACTACACGACGTGTAGTCGGTTCCTACACCCTTCATCCCTGGCATGGCCACACGCCCCATGTACCCATCCCACATGGCCAAAAGTACACGGCGTGTGGACAAAGTACACGGTGTGTACTTTCCAAAATTTAGGATTGTTCCCTATTTTCCATATTTTCTCAAAAACACTTAAGGAAAAGAGAAAAGAAGAAGCCCATACCTCAAAATAAGTACTGGGTTATTATAAGCTAGAACACATGGGGAATTGATGTTGAGTGCTTCCTCAGAGCATCTATTATATTTCACGCTACGAGACAAAAGGGGGGATTGATTGTGAGTTCTCCCTTATAGTGTCTATAGTTTACGTTATGAGACCACATGGGGAATTGATGTTGAGTGCTTCCCTAGATAGTCTGTAGTTATTGTAGAAATACCATAGGGGGAATTGATGGTGAGTGATTCCTCAGAGTTTCTTTGCCTTTATATTTCATTACTTGGCCAGAGGGATTAGACTGTGTGAGATACCCAGAGGTTTAACATAAATATTAAATTTTTTGTGACGTGTCTGCCAAGCTAAATCTCAAGCTTGGATTTGGTCTTGTTAGGTAGTCTTCTGAGATACCTCTTTGTGATACTCACTTGATTAAATATTGAACATTAAATTCTAATGAATGTAAATGGAAACTATAGGATTGGTTACTTTTGTGTACTCCTAGTTTCTTTGCTGCATTTCCATTATTACCTGCTATATATACATCTTGAAAGTTAGGCACAGATCTTGTGGTGGTTGCCTACTGGGATTCGTCTCACACCCTATTTGGGTCATGATTTTGGACCCAAACAGATTATATAGTTGTAGGTTTAGATAAGGGTAAGCACCCTTCATCATCAGGTACTTGATTGCTGTGGATTTGGAGAGCATGGGACCAAGATATGGCTTGCGATGCTTCTGGAGTTTACTTGTTTTCTTTTGCATTTGGTTTAGTATTGTATTTCCTACATATTGTCTTGTTTGGATTCTTTACTAGACATATGTGACATGCATCATTTATATATATGCTCCAGTTTTTATTTACTTTTAGTATTCTACTATTTACTTGTTGTATGGTATTTTTATTCCTAGGAGTTTCTCAAGGAGAATAAGTCCAAGAGGTAAAATCCTCTTTCATTTTCTTTTAATTTATTTTATTTTCTTATCCTCTCCTCACCTACATATCCCAAAGTGGAATGATAAATATAGTATATTTTATTTACTATAATGTTATTATGTTAATAGTAAATCCACCATGAATTCTCTTCTCTTCCCCTTTTGTTCTAAAAATGAAAACATCACCTGAGAGGTGTCGATTCACCACCTTCGTGGATGATGATTTTTCATTTCCTAATACCGCCATCAAGGTTATTAATGAAACAATTATAATGGTTAAAAAATATTGTAAATTTTTTATTACAACTTATTAAGTGTTCTAGAACCATTATATATACATAATATTAATTAATAAAACAAAACAAGTTGACGATGATCGAAAAAACACCAAAATAATCTAACCGATTATCATTAACGTTTAATCTAATGAATCATCCTCATATTTGAAAAAATGATATATAATACCATTTAATATTTTTTAAATTCATTAATAACATATAATTTAAATTATGGATAACTATTTCCATTTTACATGATCTTTTATACATGTATACAAGTGAACCAATCATGAAAACCAAGGAAACGAACACCCCCAAACGATGAAATTGAATCTTATAACTCATCAAAAAGGCCATAATTGAACTTTATAAAATTATACTAAATAAAATAATTTTTTAATAGGTTATTAATTAAATTATTAATGATTATAATTTTATTATCTAGGATATTAAGTGAAAGTGAAGAACACTTTCAGACATAAGGTAAGAGATTCTCCCCAAACATCTTTTTTCCTTTAGGTTACACTTTATCTCTCTTTACCCCAATGTAATTCCTAATTATTCTTATGCTCTCTTCCTAAATTATGTGTTTATGTTTCAAACATATATAACTATCTCATATTTTCTTTCTTTGATGTGGAAATACATGTTTTATAAGGTTCCGTCCTCAATTCCTCCTGATAAGCATGCCTGATTAAAGGGAACTTCCCAGTTTCTTACCCATTTTAAAGTACTCTGTATAAACTATTTTAAGACAAAAATAATTTTCTAAAAAAAGTATTTTTATCACGAAAATATATCTATGTTCATTTTTGGTTTTATCCAAACAATTATACCTTTTCCCGATTTAAATACTCTTTAATATTTTCCATTAAACCGCACTAAAGAGGACCATTTATAAAGTTTCTTAAATACTTTTTAATATGTTTTCACTTCAATTGAATAGAATTTATCTTGATATATTCCTAGTTTACCTTATTAATTTCCATGTATGATTTAAATCCATTCTTTCATATACACTTTTATGATATGCCCATTTGTTATGCTCTATGACATGATTACGATACCCATTTATTTCCATGGTAACCCTTATTTATATGTTTGATTTTTTATGTGGAACACATATGCATGAAAATGTTATGATGGGTGCACCCAGATAGTGCTCCAATTCATTGGGTAATGTTTTAGTCTCATGAGACATCATGTTGGGATAAAGAGTAAACTTGATTCCTTTATGGGACTTTTACGACATGTGCAATGATCTTAGCAGTTAGCATCGACTCATAATTATGTAATGTTTCATTTTGTTTTCACATTCCTATGATTCTATGATTATATAATACCATGATATACATGTTATTCTTCCTCATGTTTATTCATGTTCCATGCATTTTTATGTCATCATGTTATGCCTTCTAACCCATGTGTTATGCTTTATTTCTATTTATGATACTTGGCTTATAATTATTAGTTAATTATGCTTAAAATCATGTAATAATATGTGTAAAAGGATAGGGTCTCTATAGTTGGTATCAGAGCATGGAATAGTTATTTTTGGATATTAGTACTATAAAACTTCAGTAAGAACCCTAGGGATAATTCAATCACCATGGATAACCTAGATTGAAACTTAGGGAATAAAAAATTAGGATATAATTTTCGTTTTTAAGTTTATCCTTATATGTTCAAAGTTTAATTTTTATATTCTTATTAGATAAGTATTAAATCCACCCTTATGCAATTTATTTTTTTAGTTAATGGTTAGAAATAGGATAACCCATGCCAAAAATCAATGTGATAGTAAATGCGACGATTTCCCTAATGAAATTCCAAATCTGATGGGAATAAGCACTCAAAAATTCATGATAGTACTAGTAAAACTGGCTCAAGTTATGAATAAAAACTTGAATCATGTAAAATTCCCTCCTCATAAGAAAGACAAAGTTGTGGTCATATACTTAATGCGAAAAGGCCTCTCATATTTAGTGGATCTTCCAATCCCATCATTATAAAAACAATGTATTAACTCCATTAAGAAGATATTCTCTTTCCTCCAGTTCTCAGAAGAAGAGAAAGTTGTGCTGGCGGTCTATAATTTTGATGGGGAAGCTGATCAGTGGTGGACACTGGTTAGGAACACAATGTCCAAGGAGGAAATTGATTCCATGTAATGGGAAGATTTCAAGAAAATATTTTTTAATAAATATTTTCCCTGAACTCTCCATCTTAATATGGAGAGGGAGTTATTCAGTCTAAAGAAAAAGGAAAAAAAGTATATCAGGGCATATGAAGAATACTTCAAATGACTTTCACGATACACCTCCAGCTTTTCCATGAACACCAGAAGCAAGGTGGATCACTTATTCAGTAGACTAAAGGTGAATCTATGAAAAGAGTTGGTAATTCAATACTTTGATATCTATGAAGATATTTTCCACTGTGCCCTTAAGGTTGAAATGGAGATAAAAGACTCTCAGTGGTATCATGGGACTAGGGATAAAAAGTGGAAAATGGAGTTTAATATGGGAGGATCAATAGATAAATCCCATGATGGAAAGAAAATATAACATCCCACTTGTCAAAGTTATGGGAAGAAGCATCCTGGGAACTGTCTAAAGGGAATAGAGAGATTCTTAAAATGTGTAAGAGAGGGGAATCTAGAAAATAATTTCCAAAGGGATATGAATAATATGAGAAATTTGGAAGAAAAATGAAGGTTCAAATCAACACTCAGCCTATAGTGAAATGTTTCAACTGCAAGGAACATGGTCATTATGTGAGCTATTTATCTAAGCCAAGGGTTGTTGGAGGAAATCAACAATAACAACCTCTAAGATAGTAAGGAAGAGAATATGCTATCACTACTGCTGAGGTGGATCCCAAAAATGATGCGGTGATAGGTATGATGGTTATTTATTCAAGAATAATGAACATACTATTTGAATTGGTTTCTACGTATTCTTTCATATCTTTCAAGTTTAGTAGAACTATTCAAATACCACCTCAAAATATGGAAGTTGAGTTATCTGTGAGAACAAAAAATGGGAAAATTATTACATCCAAAGTATATAACTCCTATTTGGTTAATTTTTGTGGATTGAACCTCCCAGAAAATATCATCTCACTTCCTTTGATGGAGTTTGATGCTATTTTGGGCATGTATTTTTTATCTTTATATAAATCCAACATTAACTTTTAGGAAAGGGAGACCACTCTTCACATCCGGAGTCATCCTCTAATTCTATACAAGTGTAAGGAGGAGGATGAATCTTCTTTAGAATCATCATCTCAAGTGTGGATATTATTTCCTTATGAGCAAGAATATCTAGATCAATTGGTTGAGACAAAGGAGAGGATCATGCTCGAAGACATTCCCATTGTGAGGGACCCCACTAATGTGTTCCCTAAAGAATTTCCTAGTCTTACTCCTGATCAAGAGGCTTAGTTATCAATTGAAATTATTTTTTAATCTCTTTTTATATCAAAGAAACCTTATAGAATGACCACCATTGAGTTGAAGTAACTAAAGAAGTAGTTATAAGAGAATATGGAAAAGGGTTTTATAAGCTAGAGTGCTTCACCATGGGGTGCATCGATCCTCTTTATCAAGAATATGGATAGATCAATGCACCTATGAATTGATTATCGTGATCACAACAAAATCATGATAAATAACAAGTACCCCCTTTCATAAATAGATGAATTTTTCAATCTACTGCATGGGGCCAAGTATTTCTCTAAGGTAGACCTTCGGTCAGGATATCACCAATTAAAGGTGAAGAAGGAATATATTCCCAAGACCACCTTTCGAACAAGGTATGTACACTATGAGTTCATAGTGATGCCCTTCGAACTCACTAATGCACCAACAATTTTTATGAAATTAATGAATAGAGTCTTTAGAGATTACCTCAAAAAATTTGTGGTAGTCTTTATTGATGATAAATGGATTTTATTTTTTAATTCCACAGTTCAAAAAATGGTTAGGTTAAATTTTTGGGATTTTTCTAAAATATTTGAATTTTTGGTGAATAGTGAAATATGATAATTTACGGTATAAGATAAATACATGAATTATTGAGTCAGGACTGATGTATGGCTGATGCAGTCCCATAATCTAGAACTCTACTTCATTATTTTATATATTTAGTGATAAGGTTCGACATTATTTATAGTCTTGAGCTAAAATAATAAAATAATGAATATAATTATAAAAAAACACCCCTCTCCTCCAATATAAACACCACCCCTCACCACCCCTTATCCTCACACATCAAAAGCCTTGAATCTTGATTATATTTTAACCAATAACTCTTCAAAAAATATTCTCCACATTTTGGTATTTCTGGTCTCACCAAAAGACCATTCCCATGTGCCTTAAGGAGGTTATCAAGGATAAGTAGTTCAAGTGGTAAAATCCTCTTCCGTTTTCATTTAATTTCTTTTAAATTTATTTTCTTTTCTTATCCTATACTAAAATCCATATCCCAAAGTGTCATGATAAATCCAATATATCTTATATAATTTAATTTTATTATGTTAATGTTATATCCACCATCAATTCTCTTATCTTCCCCTTTTGTTCTAAAAATGAAAATATTGTTCGAGAGGTGTCGATTCACCACCTTTGTGGATGATGATTTTTCATTTTATAATACCACCTTAAAGAATGGTCATGAAACCATTATAATAGTTAAACCAGAATTTAAAATGTTTATTAAAACTTATTCAATGTTATTAAACTATTATATATACATAATATTAATTAATAAAACAAAATAAGTTCGTGATGATTGAAAAAACATCAAAATTATAAGGCCCAAGCCTTAAACATTACGTAATATTAGGTGGAGTCAATAATTTGACTTTAATTCACATTGAAGATCTTTTAAGGTTTATATATTTAGATAATTAGGTCATAACTCATACATAAAAACTTAAATATTACAATTATACACTTCTACTCACTATCCATTACTTCCATAAAACAAAAACTCTTTAAAAAGAAACATGGTATCGTTTCATGTTTTAACAACATAACTTTTCCTTGATTTTATCCTTGATTATATTCTACCTTAAATATTTTTAAAACATTTAAAAACTTGGTATGAGAAAAAAAATCTCAATAAGGGATATAAAAATAAAGAAAAACCATTCGTGTAGTTAAAACCTGATAACCCATTCAATGTTCTTTCAATAGATGAAAAAAAACATTTTCACATGAATAACACTCATACTTTTTTTCTCAATGAAACAAACTAAAACCAAAATCAAGAAAATAAAACTCCTTTAGGTGACTTAGATCATCATATAAATAAAACACTTTCAAATATATTTCAATTTGAATAACCATATGGTTTACTTCCAAATTGGAGATCTATAATGGGGATCGCCCTTCGTATAAGTTATATCGGGCTCACCCATGAGCTATAATGGTGCTAAAACCTTCATATAAGCTTTGTTGGGATCACCTATGAGCTATAATGGGGCTCAAAACTTCTTATAATATATATCGGGCTCACTCATTTCATATAATTCCCATGTACTATTTTATGAATAAAATACGTTAATCACAAAACCCCATTTTGAAAGCTTCTTCTAATCCCATATGAAAAAAAATTTCGTATAAAAATATAATTTTCATTTAAGAACCCATTTTAAATACCAAGATAACAAAATAGGTAGTAATGGATTTATTTTCATTTGAAAAGATATTAATTCTTATAGAGGAATCCAAATATCAAATAACGGTTACAGTGACGGAGAAGTCATTATCGCCTTATATGTTAAAACAAATAATATTCCTTTTGTCATTTTGTAATGAAAGTAAAATGATTTGTATGAAAATTCCTATTTAAAACTTTTAATGAAATTATAGATATACATAAAATTTCCTTTATAATCCTTTTATATCCATATAAATAAATATGTAAATTAATATCATGAAGACAAATATTTGATAATTAAATCTTTAAACGTTCAAGGTGTCCCATACCACTTTGAACATTTAAATATTAATCTCCACGATTTAATAAATAAAATTATAATAGATAAAATATGGATATTAAATTTCATATTGGCTGTATATACACCTTATAAAATAATAAAGGTGCATATTATCAAGAAATGCCTCAATGAAAAGAGATTGAGACGAAGTCCTTTACCTTGAGTCTGACTTGTCTTGTTCTTTCTTTAATTATATGAGTAATAAAATTAGATTAATTTATACTTGAATTATAAAATTTTTAAATTTTATTATTCATTTTATATCACTTATTACCATGTTATTTCAATTAGTTAATTATTTGAGTTCATATCGGACGTTTCGTTGATGTTTGGTATTTGAGTTCAAAATGAAGTTACTTTGATGAAAATTATCTATGTGGTCATAATTCCATTATCTATAGAATATTATTAATAATTTATATATATATATATATTATATACATATTTATAATAGTTCATAACATTTGGAGATAATAAATGAAATGCACCGTTCATGGAGAAGGTAGGTCGTACGTACGCATGAACGCTCTTTTCATTTATTTGTCATATTAAAGGAATGAAAAATAAATGATACATAGGTATATTATAATTATAGTATAATATATATGTTATATATGTTACATAATTTTATTAACACCATCTTTTATATGTTCCATGTATGGCATGAACAAGTCATATCACTTTGAGGGGGCGGTAATCCACACTTCCTCAAATGAAATTATCGTATTTACACATTATGGAGAGCATAAAGGTATGTTTTAAATATAAATTATAGCAGCATAGAGATAATATAAATATAATATATATCATATATAAATATATTTCCATCATTATGGACAACATGATAGGTGGTAGGAGAAAATTGAACAATCATTGTTTCATGAGGCAGTAGTTTTCCGTACACAGAAATAGTATGTTCATATCCATTAGATGGAGGTGTGTGCAAGTGTAGGTCAAAAATTTAGTATAAAAACATAATATTATATTTATAATACTTTTTTAATAAAATAATGGAATAAATAGAGTGTAGGGGGTGAAGAAGGAAAATAAAGGAAAAGAGCTTGAGAGAAGACGTTACCTCAAAATTGGGTAACTCCTTTTGATTTGAGCCAAAAGGCTTCTTTGAGTTTCCTTCTGACCAAGGTAAGGCTTATATAAATAATAGAGAGATTTTGTTATATTATTTGAGTATAAGTTGGATGATCCAAGGGGCTTGAGAGGTGTGAGTATGTGGGTAGTGGTGGTGGCCTTTTATAAGAGGGAGGAAGGGCACTTTAGGAAGGTCTTGAAATATTATTTTATTATAAAATCAATTTCAATTAAAAATGGTCCAAAAATAATTTAATTATAAGACAAGATTATTTAGGTTATAATACTGATCATAAAATAATTTTTAGGCAAGTTTTGAATATTTTTTTATCCTTATCTTTTTGGTTTAACCCTTATTTTACCCTTTTTAATCTTACAGTGATATCATGTTATTTACATATTGTGGGTTAATGTAATTATCATATCATGTAAAAATATCAAAAAAAAAAAAAAATCAATTTATGACATATTTGGAATTATCTTAACAATTTAGCCGAATCTTAGATTTTTAGTAATTTAATATCATTTAATAAACTATTTTATATTTTAATTTATGAATTATGTCAATTTTGGACACTATTCATACTTGACTTTTTTACAAATTTATAACAATTTTATCCCTTCAAGAAAAAAAATTGAATCAATCCTAACATTTCATATTCAACTATAGAATTTATGGATGATATTAATTATGTCAAATAATATTTATTTTAATATTTATAATATCATTTATTTGAATCCATTATTAAGGAAGCAATCACTACATCATCATTATGTCATAAATAAAATTATTTATTTAATATCTAAAAATTATAAATAAAATACCATGATGTAGGAAATATTTTTATATTTTTAATTAATATTTATAGTTGTAAAGATCACTTATATAACCCCATATAAAAACTACTTTAGTAAAAGTTACATGTTTATGTTATATTTCTCTTTACTTTAAATAAATTATCATAAGATGTCATTATCACACCCAAGTGGCTCCATGGGGTCCCAAAATCCACCCAAGGATGCCCATAGTCGGAAATATCTTATAAAATAGGATTAATACATGTGATAGGGTAGTTTTATATTATTATAATATTATTTTTTACCCTTATTTACCTGATTTACCCTTTAACCATGGTAAAAAAAACAATTACTGAAGTTACTATTCATAATGTCAAAAAATAAAAGATACATATTTAAATAATTTGGAACTACTAATTACGAATATGGAATCTATTTTTCCAAATTCAAAACACAAAATTGGTAGAAATTAATTTAAAATTAATTCCTTTTGTCAAAACCAAAAAGCGGGTTTTTAAGAAGTAAAAACTATCAAAAGATTGACGCGTGTTTATGTAAAATTTAAATGTGAAATTACTTCCAATGAACATAATTGGATCAAATGATAAAAAATTAATTCAATTAAATTTTAAAAACAATTAAAATTATAATCTAACTATATAAATAAATTAGACAAAAAGGCAGTTTTGAATTAAAATGCAGTATTTTTCACTATTCATTAAAATATGAATTTTATCAAAAAAATACCAAAATTTCATCAAAAGTAAATTTTGAAATCTTTATTCTAAATAAGAAGTTTATTTTTTCAAATAGAACATATAAAAGTGACAAAAACTAGATTTAAAAAGGGTTCTCTGTCAAAATGCGGTAAAACTGCATTTTTAGAAAATATTTCTTTTATCCAAAAAATTGAATTTGTTCTTATATCATATATAGAAAACATATAACATGAATTTAAAAATTAAATTGAATATATAAAATATATTTTTAATTAAATAAAAATCCATAAGGAGTGATATGATTTTATAAACACAATTATTCTCTTTTAAATAGGTTTTCATAAAAACAAATCCTTTATATTCAATTGGTTTTTATTTCCATTTCTAATAAATTTGGTAACCAATGAATAATTATTTAAACATGTGTAAACCATATTTCAAAATTCATTTGATACTATTCATTCCCTCCATTACAACGGTTAGGCGTTAAATGCCATTTACAATAATAATAATATTATTGTATTATTTTTCGGTATAACTCAATGTTATGTGCAACGCAAGATTTTGGAGAAACCCATTGTTGCATGTCGAGTAAACTATGAGAAAAATTATCCACCTTAATGTAAAATTAATATTTTATTCATAAATATTAATAGAAATGAAAATTTATTATTCTATAAATACCTGAGTTGTTATAAAAACAATCTAAGCGGTTATCATTAACATTTAATCTAATGAATCATCCTTATATCTGGAAACAAAATGATATATAAGATAATGTAATCTTTTGAAAGTTAATTAATAACATATAATTTCAATTCTAGATAACTATTCCCATTTTACATGATCTTTCATACATGTATACAAGTGAACCAATCATGAAAACCAAGGAAACGAACACTCCCGAATGATGAAATTGAATCTTACAAATCATCAAAGAGGACATAAATGAACTTAATAAAATCATAATAAATAAAATAAATGTTTAATAGGTTATTAATTAAATTATTAATGAATATAATTTCATTATCTAGGAAATTAAGTGAAAATGCAGAACACTTTCAGACATAAGGTAAGGGATTTTCTTAGAACCACTATTTTTTTCCTTCAGGTTATGCTTTCTCTCTCTCTACCCCAATTTAGTTCATAATTATTATTATTTAATCTTACTAAATTATATGTGTAAGTTCCAAAAATATGTACCCAACTCAATTATTCTTTATTTGATAGGTAAATACATGTTTTATAAGGTTCGCTTCTCAATTCCTCCTGATAAGCATGCCCGATTAAAGGGAACTTCCCAGTTTCTTACCCATTTTCAACTACACTCCATAACCTATTTTAATACACCAATATTTTTATAAAAATTAGTTTTTTATCATGAATAACTATCTATGTTCATTTTTAGTTTTATTCAAACAATTATACCTTTGTCCACTTTAAAGACCCTGTAATATTTTCCCTTAAACCACACTAAAGAGGCTCATTTCTAAAGTTTCTTAAACATATTTTTTACATGTTTTCACTTAAGTTGAACATAATTTATCATGATATATGGATATTTTAAATTATTAATTTCCATATATGATTTAAATCTATTATTTCATGAACACTTTTATGATACACCCATTTTTTATGCTCTATGACATGATTATGATACCCATTTCTTTCCATGGGTAACCCTTATGTTTATGTTTGATTATTCATGTGGCATAAATTTGTATGAAAATGTTATGATGGGTGAACCTATATAGTGATCCAATTAATTGGGTGACGTTTTAGTCTCATGATACATCATGTTGGGATAGGGAGTAAACCTGATTCCTTTATGGGACTTTGTCCGCCATGTGCTGACTCATGCTTATGTCATGTTGCATGCTATTTTAAAATTCATATGATGTTATGATTACATTATACCATGTTCTACATGTTATGATTCCTTATATCTATTCATGTTACATTCCTTTTTATGTCATCATATTATACCTTCTAACCCATGTGTTATGCTTTATTTTTATGTTTATTCCTTTACTGGGCTTTTTAGTTCATCCCTTTGTTCATGTATTCCCTAGGTTATCCTATATAGATGTAAGAGATAAAATGAAGTTAGGATCTATTTATGGGTATTAAATAAAATATGTTTTTATTTTTGTTTCATGTTTTCTAATTATGTATCTAATCTTCCAAAGGCAATAGACTTTATGATCCTTGACTTGTAATTGTTGGTTAATTATTCTTAAAATCAATTAATAATATGAGTAAAAGGATAAGGTCTCTATATGGGTCAAGAAACTTGAAAATAGGGTAACCTAAAACCTCACTCATGGAATACCACCCATGTTGCACCCCATATAATCCAAGTAGGATTCTACAATATCACAAACCAAACCACATCTATTATAGACTCCAAGAATGAAACCAAGGTTCCCATGCTCAACTATTCAAACCAAGACCCAAAAAAATACCATAAAAAAGGATAATATAAGAGTTATCAAAAAACCAAAAGAAATATCAATCAACCACAAGATCTTTCAACATATCACAAGCACCAAAACCCAACCACTCAAGCACAACTAGAAAAGAGAGACCTTTAAAGTTCTAACCAAACCCAAATCCAAAAAAATAACCACTAGAAAATAGATCACCCTAACCAAGATCAGACCTAAGATAATTAGATAAAGTCCATAAACACCATAAAAAGGAACACAACAATTCTAGGATTATTAGTTAGGTTTTAAGAACAAGGAAGACTAAAGAATAATGAAGACCACAGCCTTACCACTCGATCTCGAGTTTGGGTGGGGATACCAAATAGAGAAACCATATCCAAGTGATGAAAGGAATCATCTTAAGGTTCATTCCTTGAAAGATAACTTCCATCCCTTTTCAATAATTTCTTGTGTGGCACATAATAAATAACACAGAACATGAATTTAACCCATTCATATCTCACACATCAAACTAAGGAGTCCCACCAGAACTAGGGGAAAAATAAAAAATTAATAAATCAATTAAAACATGTCACATAACTTAAGTATCACAAGACCCCATTTTTCATTAAAATACACAACCTCTATTAAGGGATTCAAAACCCATTTACTTAAAAATACATACTTGAAATCAATTTTTAAGAAAACTCCCCACTTCATTTTTCAAACTAACTAAAATCAATTCACACTTTACTATAATTTAAAATTATAATTTCCTAATAAAGAATTTTAAAAAACCACTTTATTTCTTATAAATAGTATAACTTTTAGAAATACAATTACCTTTAATTTTTTTACTATATTTGGAATACTAACTAAAATGATTTACCCACAAACGATTCCATTTTTAAACCACCACCAAGACTGTTATGAAAACCAAATTTTTATGAAATCCCCCCTTTTCACCTCAAATAAATTTTACCAAACACACAGAAGAAAAGAAATATCACATATCTAATAAAAAAATTCATCTAAAAATATCTACATATTACAAGGACTCACTTAATTTATCCCCATATTCAGGAATCACTTAAGGGAAGCCTAAATATCGAGCCAAATAGAATATGTAACCATGAGTGACTTAGACACTTGGTTGATAGACCATGTGCCAATCATACATCAACCCATAATATGTTTCTAGAACTAAGCACTAGGTCTCTGTATAGTTGGTCTGGCCGTGTGAGCTACCCTTGTGTCACTGGTTCTTTCTCCATACTCATCCCAACATTGGTGAAGTCCTCAATGAAACCCATACATTATAAGGAGGAACAACACACCATCGTCAATAATAAAAAAAATATCAAATTCAAAATTCAAATTCCCAATACACATGGTAGCTAAAGTTTCATCCCAATAGGTGGTGATCAAATAAATTCTTGAGAAACCTAGTCTCCCTTTGAAGAACCCAGTATTTGATACTATTTTTTCATGAACCAGCCTAATACTTCCATCCATATAACACCCAATATATCTTGTAATAGGCCCCGAGGGGTGTTCTTGATCCCTTTAGGCTAGTGAAAAGTGCTAGGACATCAGATAATACTCAATGGAAACAATTTCAGTTGACTAAATAAAATTTAAATTGTAGCAGAATTATAATGAAATTATGGTAAGACACATATATACATTGGATGCCCACTCCAAATCAAATGAGTATAATAAAAATAATCAATCATAATATAAACAAAATAAAGAAATAAAATATAAAATCAATCCCTCAGCTCACCTACAACTCCCTCATGCATAACAACCCCTTTAATTTAACACCCATAAATTAAAAAAATATAATGCACCACCCATTAAGAAAAAGATATATAATAAAATAATAGAGAACATGGGTTTCTGATTTAGCCAAAACTACCAAGGTATAGAAAATAAAACTAACAAGCTCGATCAATCTATCCCACGTGGCATGAGGTCCCTCTCCATCAACATATCGAGACCCCGATCCAAGGGTGATCTAGATATAGAGTATAAAAATATACACTTATCATAATTGATGCCCAAAACTACAAGATCCACTCGATCTACAAACCATGAGTGGTGTAAGTAGGGTGTGAGATAAATAGCCCAGTAGGGTTTCAAAAATAGGTTTGTGTAATTCCTTTAAAAAAACATTTCATTTGATATAGTTTGAAATAAAATATAAAAAATGTTTTTATATGTATATATGTATATAAAATCCAACAACACATGAAATATTATTCAAAAATTCATTTTATTTATCTTTTAAATGAAAATAATCACTTAAGAAAACATTTCCTGGGCCCATGCCCCCTTTTCTAAAACACCCATTTTAAAACCATTTTTAAAGTTCCTTTGGAAAACCAACTCACATGAAATATACACAAGAGAAAGAAAAAGGAAACATATAATCTATGAAACATATAAAATAAATAAAAGCAATCAACCAAGGTGGTACAAATGAATCAAACTAACTGGGGACATTAAAAGCATCTAAGAAAATCCCCTAAATGAAACCACCAACCAAAGAAAAGGTTTTATTAGATCTACCCTAGGTCGTAATGTGATATAGTCCTAAAATTTTCAAAAGACAGACCAACCTTCCATCCTATATTGCATCCTAAACATAATCCACCCAATTAGTCTGCCCCAAACAATATGAGGTGCACAATCCATATAGTTCTATTTCACACTAGAGGGGACAATAGTAGTGTGAGACTATCTAGTGTAATATAAGTGTAGAATTTTAACTTATCTACCTAGGTTCCCATGAACAAAACAAGCGAGGTATAGTAAATAAAAAATCAAAAAAATCAATATAAAGAATGAAAAATAATCTCACAATCACCTTCATCTCTCTCTTTCTTTCAAGAAACAAACCCTAAGATCCATCACCTAGTATCCGTATACATCGAGCACCACCCATTAAATGGAAATAAACATTAGGGCTCAAAGAGGGATCCACACACTTATGCCTTTCAAAAACCATTTAAAGTTTCCAATAAGGCCTTTAAAAAATTACCTTTGAATACTTAGTCTTTTTATAAAAATTTAAAAGTTATTTATAAAATTTTCCTTAAAATATATCATTTTAAACCCCCATTTAAATCAATTTAAGAAACCACTAATTTTTTATAAAAATCACTTAAGGTTTAAAAAAACATTCATTAATTTACCCTATGGTCCAAATGGGGTTGAATTCCTTCATTTAATTTTTTTTTCAAAAAATCTAATTAAAGCTTGGCATTTCAAGTTTCTCTTGAATTGAAAAGTAAACCATTTAAACATTTTATATGAACACTTGGAATTCCAAATAACCTCTAAAGCTAAGAAATCCATCATTCCAAGTGAGTATTTACCTTAAAATAATTTTCAAAACCATTTAAAATCATCTTATATAATTATAATTTAGAAGGAAAATAATTTAAAAATCTCGAGAACACACCAAAATGACCAATTAAAAGAAAATTGAAAAACAACCACCTCACAAAATCAAAAATTGAGATGGAATGATTAAAAACACATATCCTTCATTGATAGAAGAAAATATCACTAGAATATAGAATGAGAAATCCATATAAATGGTTCAACAACCATAGATGCAAGGTGATAAAAAAATTTAGGTTAATCAAACACCCTAGGGATTGACCAGTAATATACGTAATAAGGGGAGGGAGGAGAAGGGAGGGTAAAGGAGAGGGAGAAGGAACATGAGTAGAGGAAACCCTAACACAGAACAAATTTTCTTCAAAATTGCAGGAGAAATTACTAAAATTAGAAGAGGATAGGATGAGTATGCACGTGGGTCCTTATGTTTTCCTAGTGCATCATATGAAGAGGGAAAGTGGGAGACCTGATTTTAGGGGTTTAATTTTATTAAGGGGAAAAAATAAAAAATCTCATTTTTAAAGCTCTAGGTGAATTGAATAGTTTAGATTCATGGTCAAGAGCAACCTTACACCAATTTTGCATGCTATTGTAACACCCTAAAATGATCCTCAAGTTCACCTGGGAAGCTATGCACTATTAGAGAACCATACAAAGATTGTGTGAAACTCCATTATCACCATGGTAACAACCCTCACTCAATTTCTAAATGGTTAATCCTAACTATGTGGGACAACTCTGTAAAACCCATAAAAACTCAAAAACTCAAAAAATTAAGAGGAAAGAACCATAAATTCAAGGGATAGGTTTATCATCACTAAAAGAATAAAATAATAAGGAATATAAAAACAGGGGTGTCACATTATCTATCCTATAGTCGAAATTTCAATCATGAAATATGACTTCTCTACCTACCATATTTGTAATTCCAGACTCCACTTATGGTTCTATTTAGATTTCTTCACATTGGTTTGGGATGTGTTGGTGGTCATGATTAGTGTCTTCCTTATTTTTTTGGGTGGTGGTGCGTGGTCAAGTGATTCTATTTTATCCATGGTCATGGCTCAATTTTGAGGCCCTTTTTTGGCTCAACTACTAATCTTTCTCCCAGATTTATTGCACTAAGATCCATTTCATTCTGATTTAGTGGTTCTCATGGGGGTTTTGTGATGTGTTGTCTAATATTTCACCAGTATTATAGGAGTTGCGACCCATGTTGGTTCTACTTATGCCTTAGGGTTTTAATTTTATTTATTGGGTGTGATTTGGATATTTCATTTTTTGGGTGTACTTTTGATCATGGTGGTGTAGTTCCATCTCAAATGATGTTTTACCATGTGTAGTTTTGGATCTATTAATTTTTAAACTTCTAAAGAATTATTCTTGTCCCCGATTTTTCATGATTTTTTAGTTTGGTAGGTTTTTATTTTTTTCCTTGATTCTAAAAATAGTGTTTAGTGATGGAGTTTTATCTCAATGTCAATAGATTTTTTGTTTTTCTGTTCTTGTTCTTGATAGATGGAGTTATTCTTAGTGACAATGAAGTTGTTGGTATTGACAATTGTTTTATTCATTTTTAGATGTGTGTAATGGTTTCTATTTTAGATTTTCTATTTTTGTGATTCGAGATTATAAGTTTTCTTTTCCTAAAAAATGGCCATCCTTGATAATTTTTTGTTATATATGGTTGTTTATGATCAATGTTTTGTGGTTCTTCTTGATGGTGGCCTATTTTAAGTTTTCTGGTTCTTTTACCTCTGGATATTTCCTTCATTTTCAATGGTTCTAGTCGATGATGGAATTTTATTCTTCTAGTTACTCATTGGTGTTGTGGGAAAGAAGATAGTGAATTTCATGTCAAAGTGTGCTTCTCAAGGAAATGTGTGGTTTGAGGTGGTTGAAACATTCAATTTTTAAAATTTAAATTTTATAGGAAGGTGAAATATCTCATGACATTGTTGTTAGGTTTTATTTTCAATTTTACATTGGTGTTTCTTTTGTAGTGATTTATTATTTTGGTTGTTGATATCTATGAGGTTTCCACTCAACCATTAAAGTTTTTTATTCTGAAAATTAAAATAAACTTCAAGGTTAACTGAAAATGCTTGTGATTATGGGTTAAAATGTATGTTTTTATGAGTTTTATTCATACCATGGTGAAATTAAAGATCCTATGTGTTTTATTTAATTTATAGTTATTAAAAATTATATATTATTATAGGTTTTCCCAATATATATCCCTATAATTCATTGGGTAATGATTTATTCTCTGGATAAATTATGCTAGAATTAACTTGAGATACCCCATATTTTCACTCCTAGATCTGGTGCTAAAAATATAAACATTACACATATTGTTTGATTCTAAGTGAGACAACCTGAACATAACACACATATATTTTACATAATTTCCATAATTTTAACTTTTCATCTCAAAAATTCACTCAATCCCAGAACTCCAAGGTTTATTATCTTTGGAGATTAGCTAAATGATATTTTTATTTTATAATAAAACCTCAACATTTCTTGAAAATATTCTTCTCACATGATACCCCTTTGGATACATCATACACAATACTCTTCTTCATAACATGGGGATTGGAAACATAATAAAGGGTGGGATTAGATGCTTAATAAGGGTAAATATAAGATATAATAATTGTAATGTCCCAGATTTTTTTCCATGTATTATTTTCAATATTATATGGGAATTATTTCGAGACCAGGCTCTGAGATGGCGTGCAGTTCCGAGGCCCAGTGAGCCCGGGACAAATGTTTGAATTTAATTTAATAATTAAATTACGCGTGCGTGTGGTTTTCCTGAAAAAGTGGATAACTACCGAATGGGTGCTCAGATCAGAAATCCAAGGGCACCATTGCATCCAGAACAACAATTTTACCTTAGGCGGGGCCTAATTTCGGCCGGCGCGGGTCGGTGGTGAAATCTAGTTTTTGGACGCAACAGTAATAAAATATTTAATAAAAATATTTTATTTCTGTAGCGAGATCTTTTAAATATTTTTTTTCTTTTATACTCTTTAAATAGAGGCTTGCGCCAGGGTCTAGGGTTACAAACCCCATAACTCTGAAAACCCTTGGCGGCTCTGGAGGAAACCCCCAACACGGCAGTGGCGACGTTCTTAATGGATTTCGACGGCGACGACGATGCGGTGAGCGGATCTTCACCAGCAAACACAGTGAATCTAGGTAGGATGTTGTTGTGATTTTAATTCTTCCCCATCTTTGATTTCCACGACGAACGCGGACTAATCCACGAACATATTAGCCCGCAGATCGATCGTTCTTGCAGGATGGTCTTTTGTGAGGATTTTTGGGGATTTGATTCTGGTTATTTTTTTGGTTTCGTTCAACCTTATAATGGCAACGAACCAAGATCAACACGAACATCTATCAAGGTTCGTACCTCTCGATTTATTGTGTGTTCTTCCCCAAATTTTCGCGTTCTTCATGAGAGTTATTCACGTTCTTTGGGGGTCGATGAACAACGGATCGTTTCGCATTCGTTCTGCGACACAACGATCCCAAATTGAAGGATCAACACTGAATCAGTCTTGCGGAGATGCGACGACAGTTTCGGTGGATGGATCGAAGCGGATCAGAAGAAACCATTCTTCGGATGATTTCCGTTTGGATGACCGGAATCAGATTTTGGAGCCGATTGAAGACCCGAAACCCACGGATTCGGCTTCACGGAGATGAGGCAACCCGGTATATGAAGTTTCACGGCGAACAGACAACAGAATCGAGATCCATAAGATCGGCTGAGGCGTGCAGAGGAAGACGCGGTTCTTGAAATTTTCCCGACTACACGTCGTGTAGTATGGGCTACACGGCGTGTGTTCGTCGGTAGGGTTACCCGGCGTGTACTCCGGGAGTACACGGACACAAGCAGGGAACACGGCCATGGACACGCCGTGTATACCCCTCCCCGGCCAGACCCGGCCAGATACACGGGGTACCCCGTGTATTGGTACACGGGCAGGCGACACAGACACGAGCAGAGACCGTGTACGGTCACATGGCCAGCATACACGGAGCGAGCCCAGGTGTTCGAACACGGTGTGTGATTTCTTCTACATGCCGTGTAGTTGTTTTCTATCTGAAAAGCTGAGGGACACGAGCTGTTTACACGGGCAATACCTGATGTTAAAAAACACGACGTGTACTTTACTACACGCCGTGTAGTTTAGTTTTGCACGGCTTGAACGAAGGACACGGGCCGTTTACACGGGCAGTACCCGGGGTCAAGGAAAACGGTGCGTAACCATACTACACGCCGTGTAACTTTTCTTCATGGCTTGAGCCACTTTCCTTCTGTGACTTGGACTAGTTCTTATGGTTCGTACCCTTGGTAATCCCCTAAAGGTTCTGGTATCAATTCCTTTATACAGGAGTATGACCCCTTTAGCAGAACTCCCTGAATAGAGTTGTTGGAATCCCCTCTATGAGACTTAGAGACAGATCCTCTATTCATTCCTAGAACCCTAGGTAGAGTTCTTGGTATCGACGTGACCAAATTTACCCGGGCACCGATCCTCTGCTTAGCGGATTAGCTCAGATTGAGTTGTCGGAATCACCCCATGACTTGGCTATGATCCTCATCTGAGCATCTTGTTACCAAGGTACTTGTGGAGTGTGTTCTCCCAGAATGAGTACTTCGTGCCTCTCTCTTCAGAACTAGGATTATATCCTCCCGATGGTATGCTTAGTGGAATCTTCGAGCTGGATCCTAGTAGCGGTTTTTATGATGGTCGTTTGTGTATGAGTATATTTGGATATTCTTGTTATATGTTTCGTAGACATATACTGTGTAGAGCTGACTGTACCTTTCTTTGTGGTATTTTCCTTTGTTGTATTTCCTTTGTGGTTTTCGGGGTGTCCTACTGGGTATTGTTATACTCACCCATTCATGGGATTTTCCCGCACGTGTCGTGTCTTGTGCATATGAGCGAGCCTTTGACAGGATTCTAGGTAGATCAGGACTGGACGGTGTTCAGTGGGATCAGACAGGCCGAGGTGTGTTCCTTCAGCGACGGGTTGTAGTCTCAGCACCTTTTTCTATAGGTTGGACTTTGTAGCAGACTTCCTTTTTTGTGGGATTGTACTTTTGGCCCAGGGTTTTACTTTACTGTACTTTACTTCCCTATCGTACTCTGTGGTTGGGTTTTAGTGTATGTATGCATCTTTTCTTTTTTGTAGTTTTTTTACTTTTCAGCTTTATGGGCTTGGAGATGTGTGTGCGTGTGTATAGGTTTATAGGCAATGCCTCCCATGTTAGTAGCATGCCTACTCGGTGCTAGTCACCAGCCCCTGGACTATTGGAGGCGGGCTTGGGGAGTTGCGGCTCGAGCCCCACTGGGACGGGTTGTGACAGAGTGGTATCAGAGGTAGGTCGGTTCTACCTTAGGACCGAGAGTCTGTGAGTTGGTTTGGGGCAACCGTGTTAAGTGTTTCGAGTTCAGCTCTCAGGCCAGGGACCCCAGTGTTGGTGCGGCGGCCGACGTATCCATACACCAGAACTCTGATAACTTTCTTTTCGACTTGGAACGTGAAAACACTAGTTATATGGGAAAAAATAATGGTACATGCATCATATAAGAATGGGTTGTGGTTTCCATGTCCTTCTTGAGTCAGCTCTCCAGATATACTCACTGACTGTGATACATCTTGTTTCTTAAACAGGATGCCTCTGTGACGCGCACCCGCTAGGATCCAGCAGCTCAATCATGAGGATGACCCCCTCAGTGATGAAGCTTTGATACAGGGACCAGATCCCCCAGTTCTACCACCAGGTGGCATGCCAGTTATCCCGCCCCCTGTGGAGCAGTGTTTAGCACCTGTTGTACCAGTGGAGGAGGAGCACGGGCTGAGTGCCCTCCACGAGTTTCAAAGACAGAGACCCCTCAAGTTTCGAGGCGAGCCTGACCATCAGGCAGTAGAGGACTGACTTGAGGCAGCGACCAGAGTCTTCCGTTTGGTCAGGACATCAGCAGACCAGATGGTGATCTTGGTAGCGAGCCTTCTGCAGGGTTCGGCAGGGCGATGGTGGAGTTTGGTCATCTAGACTCACGACGAGGAGACTCTTGCATGGTTGGAGTTTAAGCATCTCTTCAGAGAGGAGTTTTCACCAGTTACCCTGAGAGCAGTACGTATACAGGAGCTTCTTCATCTCCAGCAGGGAACCATGACAGTGGATAACTATTCATCGATATTTACCGACCTCTCACGGTACTCGATGGATATGGTCATAGATCAGTACTTCAGAGCTTGGACTTTTGAGCGGGGCTTGCGCAGAGATATCCGAGCTAGCATCATCCCTATGAGCATTCCTACTTATGCTGGGGTACTCGAGCAGGCTTTGGTGGTCGAGATATTCCTAGAGAATCAGGGAAAACTGACAGTTGTCAGTAGTGGGCGAGCTGGAGCAGAGACCTCAGCAGAAGGGAGCCGACGTCAGGGACCCAAGTGTGGGAGACATTTCCAGAGGAGATCCCAGGATAGGGGATCATCCGTACAGGGTTCACAAGGCGCATCCATCCAGCCTTGAGGGAGGTGATGTTACTCATGTGACGACATGGGACATCTCGCTCAAGATTGTCCGACCCACCGTACTACTGACCTGGGAGCAATGGATAGACCACCGAGGCAGAGGCAACGTGTGGAGCAGGCAGATCCACGAGGTGGAGGATGTGGCAGAGGATTTGGGAGAGCAGTTGGAGGTGGTCGGTGTTTCGACCCTTTACCACCACCACCCCTAGGAGGTCCACCCCAGGCTCAGGGAGCTAGTGGACAGAGGCAGGGACAGCTACAGGCAGCAGAGGCTTATGACCCAGATACTCCCGGAATGATTAGAGGTACTATCTGTGTCTTTTCTACCTTGGCTGCCATTTTGATAGACACAGGTTCTAGTAATTCCTTTCTGGCTGCTTATCTTATTCGAGACCTTAATATTCCAGTTGATCCGTTGACTCGACCCTTGCGCTTAGAAACACCAACCAGAGAAGATTCAGAGATCACACACCTTTGCAGGCAGTGTGACCTGACCCTTGGAGGCGAGAGTTTTGGTTAGAACCTCTTGGTAGTAGCGTCGAGGCCTTACGATGTCATTCTTGGCATGGATTTTTTATCCACAGTTCATGCCCAGATTGATTGTTTTAGGAGAAGGGTGCGGTGTGTCCGCAGTAATGGAACGAGGTTCTATTTTGTCGATGAAAGAGAGACCTAGGTAGCGCAGTATGGACTTGTGCGTAGGAGGGCACATCCTATTTCACATCAGTTGGCTAGCCTAGCCCTTGATGCGGCAGATGTTACGAGTTTCCAATTTCCAGCAGTGGTGGCTGAGTACGAGGACGTCTTTTCGGAGGATTTCCCCGGGCTAACTCCCCGTCGGGAGATAGATTTCTGCATTGAGTTGCAACCCGGGACGACCCCGATATCAGCATCAACTTATCAGATGGCTACTACAGAGCTTCGTGAGCTGAGGATGCAGCTGGACTACTTGCAGAAGAAGGGATTTGTGAGACCCAGTGTTTCACCCTGGGCGGCCCCAGTGCTGTTTTCCAAGAAGGCGTACGGGAGCTTGAGGCTGTGTGTGGATTACCGACGCTTGAATCAGGTGACCATGAAGAACTAATATCCACTGCCGAGGATCGATGACCTCTTTGACCAGAAGGAGGGAAGCACATTTTCCTTTTCAGAGGACGCACGGTAGTACCCGTGACGTTGCGAGAGGAGGTTTTGAGGGAGTTCCATACACCCCCTTTTGTGGTGCATCCATGTGTGGAAAAGATGTACCAGGACCTCTGACGTCAGTTCTGGTGTCCAGGGATGAAGAAGAGTGTGGCAGAGTTTGTTTCTTGGTGCCTTACTTGTCAGCAAGTAAAGGCTAAGCACCAGGTGCCAGCAGGTTTGGGTCAGCCCCTTGAGGTGCCGGAGTGGAAGTGGGATGGGATATCCATGGACTTCGTGACAGGTTTACCACGCACGTCCAGGGGACACGATGCCATCTGGGTGATCGTTGATCGACTCACCAAGTCGTCCCACTTCCTAGCCATACGAGATCAGAGTTCGGTAGAGAGCTTGGGATGCCTCTATGTGCAGGAGATAGTTCGGCTTCATGGAGTACCATCCACGATCGTCTCAGATCATGATGATCGTTTCACATCCCAGTTGTGGAAGGGATTGCAGGAAGCTTTTGGGACTCAATTACGCTTGAGCACAGCGTTTCATCCCCAAACTGATGGTCAGACAGAGCGGACCATCCAGGTCCTGGAGGATATGCTACAAGCTTGCATACTTGACTTCGGTCGTAGCTGGGAGGATCACCTACCACTGGTGTAATTTTCTTATAACAACAGTTATCATTCCACTATTGGTATGGCACCATTCGAGGCTTTATACGGGTGACCTTGTAGGTCGCCACTTTGCTGGACTGACCCGGGAGAGTTAGCACTCATGGGCCCAGAGATGGTGAGAGCTACTACAGAGAAGGTGCAAGTCATCCAAGAGCGGATGAAGACTGCACAGAGTCATAAAAAGACTTATGCCAACCGGAGTCGGAGGACTTTGGAGTTCGAGGATGGAGACCATGTGTTCCTTTGGGTCTCACCTCGACGGGGATTGCGGAGATTTGGCCGGGGCGACAAGCTATCTCCGAGGTTCGTTGGCCCTTTTCAGATTCTGAGTAGAGTCGGCGAGGTGGCGTATCTCTTGGCTCTACCTCCTCAGATGGACCGGGTACACAACGTCTTCCATGTGTCGCAGCTACAGAGGTACGTGCATGATCCATCGCATGTCATCGACTGGGGCGAGCTGGACATCGACGATGGAGCGACCTTTGCTGAGTACCCAGTGGAGATAGAGGATCAGTAGGAGAAGATCCTTCTTGGATGAGCTATTCCCTTGGTATGTGTCCGGTGTCAGCACATGAATCTCTAGGAGAGCACGTGGGAGCGGGATGCTCAGATTCACGTGCAGTTCCCACACCTTTTTTGAGTCGCCCTTGTTTTGGCTTTTTGGGGACGTAAAATCCCTAAGGTGGGTGTGATGTAATGTCCCGGATTTTCTTCCATGTATTATTTTTAATATTATATGGGAATTATTTCGAGACCAGGCTTTGAGACGGCGTGCAGTTCCGAGGCCCAGTGAGCCCGAAATAAATGTTTGAATTTAATTTAATAATTAAATTACGCGCGCGTGCGGTTTTCCTGAAAAAGTGGATAACTCACGAACTGGTGCTCGGATCAGAAATCTGAGGGCACCGTTGTGTTCAGAACAATGATTTTACCTTAGGCGAGGCCTAACTTCGGCCGACGCGGGTCGATGGTGAAATCTAGTTTTTGGACGCAACAGTAATAAAATATTTAATAAAAATATTTTATTTCTGTAGCGAGATCTTTTAAAACTTTTTTTTATTTTATCCTCTTTAAATAGAGTCTTGCACCAGGGTCCAGGGTTACAAACCCCATAACTCTGAAAACCCTTGGCGGCTCTAGAGGAAACCCCCAACGCGGCGGCGATGACGTTCTTAACGGATTTCGACGGCGACGACGACCCGGTGAGTGGATCTTCACTGGAAAACGCAGTGAATCTAGGTAGGATGTTGTTGTGATTTTAATTCTTCCCCGTCTTTGATTTCCATGATGAACACAGACTAATCCATGAACAGATTAGCCTGAGGATCGATCGTTCTTGCAGGATGGGCTTTTGCGGGGATTTTTAGGGATTTGATTCTGGTTATTTGTTTGGTTTCGTTCAACCTTATAATGGTGATGAACCAAGATCGACACGAACATCAATCGAGGTTCGTCTCTCTCGATTTTTTGTGTGTTCTTCCCCAAATTTTCACGTTCTTCATGAGCATTCTTCGCGTTCTTTGCGGGGCGATGAACAACAGATCGTTGCGCATCCGTTCTGCGACGCAACGATTCCAAATTGAAGGATTAACACCGCAGTAGTCTTTCGGAGATGCGACGACGGTTTCAGAAGATGGATCGAAGCGAATCAGAAGAAATCGTTCTTCGGACGATTTCCGCTCGGATGGCCGGAATCGGATTTTGGAGCTGATTGAAGACCCAAAACCCACGGATTTGGCTTCATGGAGATGAGGCGACCCGATATCTGGAGTTTCACGGTGAACGGATGACAGAATCAAGATCCGGAAGATCGGCTGAGGTGTGAGGAGGAATACGCAGTTTTGGAAATTTTTCCGACTACACGCCGTGTAGTATGGGCTACACGGTGTGTGTTCGTCGGTAGGGTTACCCGGCGTGTACTCCGGGAGTACACGGACACGGGAAAGGCACATGACCATGGACACGCCGTGTATACCCCTCCCTAGCCAGACCCGGCCAGATACATGGGGTACCCCGTGTACTGGTACACAGGAAGGCGACACAGACACGGGCAGAGACCATGTACGGGCACATGGCCAGCGTACACGGAGCGAGCCCAGGTGCTCGAACACGGCGTGTGATTTCTTCTACACGCATTGTAGTTGTTTTATATCCGACAAGCCGAGGGACATGGTCCGTTTACACAGGCAATACCCGGTGTCAAGGAACACGGCGTGTACCTTACTACACGCCATGTAGTTTGGTTTTTCACGGCTTGAACGAAGGACACAGTCCACTTACACAGGCAGTACCCGGGGTCAAGGAACACGACGTGTAACCATACTACACGCCATGTAACTTTTCTTCATGGCTTGAGCCACTTTCCTTATGTGACTTGGACTAGTTCTTAGGGTTCGTACCCTTGGTAATCCCCTGAAGGTTCTGGTATCAATTTCTTTATACAGAAGTATGATCCCTTCAGCAGAACTCCTTGAATAGAGTTGTTGGAATCCCCTCTGTGAGACTTAGAGCTGGATCCTCTATTCATTCCTAGAACCCTAGGTAGAGTTCTTGGTATCGACGTGACCAATTTACCTGGGCACCGATCCTCTGCTTAGCGGATTAGCTTAGATTGAGTTGTTGGAATCACCCCATGACTTGGCTGTGATCCTCATCTGAGCATCTTGTTCCCAAGGTACTTGTGGAGTGTGTTCTCCCGGAATGAGTACTTCGTTCCTCTCTCTTCAGACCTAGGAGTATGTTCTTCTGATGGTATGCTTAGTGGAATCTTCGAGCTGGATCCTAGTGGTAGTTTTTGCGATGGTCATTTGTGTATGAGTATATCTGGATATTCTTGTTATATGTTCCATAGACATATACTGTGTAGAGCTGACTGTACCTTTCTTTGTGGTATTTTCCTTTGTTGTATTTCCTTTGTGGTTTTCGGGATGTCCTACTGGGTATTGTTATACTCACCCCTGCATGGGCTTTTCCTGCACGTGTCGTGTCTTGTGCAGATGAGCAAGCCTTTGACAGGATTCTAGGCAGACCAGGACCGGATGATGTTCAGTGGGATCAGATAGGACGAGGTGTGTTCCTTCAGCGATGGGTTGCAATCTCAGTACCTTTGTCTACAGGCTGGACTTTTTTGCAAACTTCCTTTTTGGTGGGCTTGTACTTTTGGCCCAGGGTTTTACTTTACTGTACTTACTTCCCTGTCATACTATGTGGTTGGGTTTTAGTGTATGCATGCATCTTTTATTTTTTGTAGTTTTTTTACTTTTCTGATTTTTGGGCTTGGAGATGTCTGTGCGTGTGTACAGGTTTATAGGAAATGCCTCCCATGTTAGTAGCATGCCTACTCGTTGCTAGTCACCAGCCCCTGGCCTATTGGAGGTGGGCTTGGGGAGTTGCGACTCGGGCCACACTGGGACAAGTCGTGACAATAATCAAAGATCATAAGTGAGCATAAGATGGGCATGTGGGAATGAGAACATAATTAAGGTTCATGGACATAACATAAGAAAATTTAACCAATAAAACATAGATTATAAATCATGTGACATGGTGTAATTATTTTGGTATAATATAATACATGAGTAATAGGGGTGTGGAAACATGACTCAATAATCATGAGCCATGAAAACATATTATTGACATAAGAATGTGGCATATACATAAGCATAAAAAAACATTCCTTATGTTTAGGCTCATCGCCAATACCAGAACCACATAGTGGATAGATTCTTTGAGTGGATTGGGTTTGCTCTCCAATCATTGACATGCCAGATCATGAAATATAAGGCTTCACCCAATACATTGGAGGGATGCATAATTATAGTCCCACCCATCACTTAATATATAGAGTTCCTTAGGGGTTTGGGTTCACTACCCATTCCCAGTCACCCCATGAGATATAAACTTTACCATTTAATTGGATGACTATATAGTTTTGGGCCCACCCATTACATAATGAAACTCATACATATATGTGCCACATGAATGTGAAAACATTCATAATTCTATCATATCTTAATTAACCCATGGGAAAGAATCAATTTTCATAAAAAATTTCATAATACATAATCATCAGCCATTAAGATAAATAAGGTGGATGATATCATTAGAAATATCCCCAATGAATCATAAAAAAATTAAAGGATATTAACATCGATGAAAAACAATTTTATAATAATATTTGAAAATTTCTTTGAAAAATGAGAAGAAATATACTTTACTTTTACTAACTTTTATTTCAAAATAAAATATTTGACCAAAAAATAATGATAGAAATAACTTTGAAAAACCATAAAAACTACAATAGGAATATTGTTAAATAAAAAAAGAAGAAAAAGTTGGAAAATGATATTCATGTGTAAAATGTTAAAATAGAAGATTCATTTCATACTTTTATAAAGAGAGTAAAAGTTAATAAAAAAGGACATGTATGGAAAATGTTAAAAAAAGATTCCTTTAATTATTTTGTAAATAAAATCAATGAAAATATAAAATTACCTTAGTAAATAATATAAATATAGAGAAATACATTTATAAGAAAAAATAAATAATATAAACATGGAGGAGAAATATTCCCGACTAAAAATAAGAAATAAGGTTAGTTCCACTTACAAACATCCTTTCAATTGATTTATGACACAAAAGGAAGTTAAAGGGTAAAAATACATGTAAAAACTAGAAAATAACCATAGTATAAAATAATATATTTTAATTTAGAGAGAAAAAAGAACAATTTCCCCTAATGGAAATTTAATATAAGCAACATCAATTTTTATGTGAGATCAAAAAATAAACCCTTACAGATTTGGTAAATTTTGAACCAAAAAATTAGATGGATTTTTATATCCCTTAAATTATATGAAAAATATGATAAAATACATCCATGGTTGGTATATAAATGACACAAAATAAGATAGGTGGTTAATACAAAACATATCTCAATGAAAGGAAAATTTTGATGATAAACCCTTATATTGGATTATTGCATGGATGGACGTCTTATAAATCCTGGTATAATAAATTTAGGTTAATTATTAATATCAAAGGAAACATTATTCATAGTTATTTTACTTAATACCATTAATTTATAATTCCTTTCTACCAATATATTAATTTTTTATTATTATAAGTAATATCTGAGTGTTAACTCTTCCATTTTCCACGGATGCTTCAGTTTGGTAGTTCCAGTACATTATCCTTGATCATGAATTAATTATATCCAAGATGTTCATAAATATTTAATATATTTTTTGATATATTTATAGAGTCCCATGTTTATTTCATGGAACTTATAGTGACAATTCACATGGAACAATTGAAAATCTATGTTTTTCTTGTGAATTTAGATTCAATGAAAATAATTAATTTTATTAATGAATATACCTATATATATTACAATCATAGAATTATAAAAAATATATTAAATTAATAATTATTATATAATATTATCCAAATTTAAGTTATCTTATTAATTTATCAAGTAAACTTTATAACATCGTTCATGTAGGTGGTAAAATGGATCAAAACAAGAACACGTTATAATGATTGAATAAGTAAGAGCATGTTATTGTATAATAACAATATAAATTTTATATAATTTTAATGGTTTAAAAAAAATGTTATTAAAGTGAAAAATTAGATTCAATAAGAGTAAAATGTACAAGTTAAAGATGAATTATTAAGAAAAAGGCAACACATACGTTGAAGACTTGAATCTCCTCTCAAGGAGCCTTTTCAAAATGATGAATCTAAGACTTCTTCTTATGACTAGGGGTTTCCAAAAATGATAGAGACTTTTGATTTATATATTTTGGGGTATGATTAATGATAAATTCTAAATGTGTTCTTTTAGGTGGTAATAGGATGGGTTCTTTGATAGATGATAAGAGGTGAAATTTTTATAAATACTCATTTCTCAATATAAAAGGAATGTCATATACAAGGAAAGTTGATTAAAAGTTAACAATTAATAAAGATAAGATAAGGAGAGGTATATAAAGTCCCATTACACCCATTAATAGATATTTTTTTTGATATTTTATGGCCTTATTCTTTAATTTAGTCCCTTTACCTTATTTTATCCTCTACCATAATGACAACTTTTACCTTGGTAACTTATTTTTTTAACTAAATATGAAATTAAAATTATTATATAATTTGAATATTATGATTCCAAATATAAAATCCAATTTATTGGATTCAATTTCTAAAAGTGATAAAAATTAATTTAAAGATAATAAATGTATCATTCATAAAAATAGTTTTTAGGAAAATATATTTTCAAGCACAAAAAATAGATTTATTCTTATTCCTTACCAAATAATAACAATTAGATGAATATAAATTTATTTAATTATATATATGAATAAATAATTTCATTAAATTTATTCTAAAATATTGATCAATTGAATTATTAGTAAAAAAATACCCAAAATAATGAAAAATAATTCTTAAAAAATTATCCACTGTTAACATTAAATGAATTTAATCACATCCCTTTATATATCTTCCTACCACAAAATTTTATCAATCCATCAGTATTAGAATATTTGTTTTAACACATCAAATAATTCATTAAAAATAACTTATAATGAATAAAAATGCCTATTTTTATTATAAAATATTATAAATAATTATCATCTTTTTATTTATTTCCAAAATTGTGAATTTAATTATTTTTAATTTATTACCAATAATTAAAAAACTTCAATGTACATATTAGATACAAGTATATCCAATGAAAATATATCCAATGAATATATATCAAACAACTATATATCCAATGACCATATGTCCAATGACTATATATATAACAATCATATCACATTCCTATATATAAACTTACATACATCTCTAAAATCATTAATCCTACTGATTTACTTCAATCTTAAAATTTATATTATATTTATAATGTTTTTACTTCTTTCTATAGTTATAATCACTGGTATGATCTTCAATGAAAACCATGAGGACATGGATTATTGAAGTGGCTCCTTGGATCACATTCACTAATTATATTTTGAAAATTAAAAAATACCATATTATGATTAATTATAATATATTTATTTTGCTTAACTTTGGTTATATATTATCAATATTTACTTAAAATATATTTAAATTTCATGATTTAATTGTTAATAACATGTTTTAAAAGTTTCTTATTGAGTTCCTAAGCTAAAAATTTAATTTATACCTTTAAATACCATTTATACATGTTTTTATAATGCTTCTTAAAGGTAACACTATGTTTATATAAGTTACATAAGGGTAAGTTCTATTTTATGATGATGAATAAAGGTAACCTTAAGTTTCAAAGGGGTTATGTAAGGGTAGATTGAGTTTTCTGGTGTTATGTAAAGGTAACCCATACATTCTACTAGTTATGTAAAGGTAACATGAACTTTCTACTAGTTACGTAAAGGCACTTATATAGTTGCATAAAGGTACTTATATAGTTGCATAAGGGAACTTACTACTCATGTAAAAATAAAACCCTTAGGCATTTTTTCATGAAAGGGTATCTATCTATTCACATAAAGTTAACTTGAACCTTTTGTAAGGGTACCAGTGTGTTTCCAATACTTGTGTAAAGGTATGAATGTATTTTCAATACCCACATAAGGGTAACTCAATTCTCACATAAAGGTACTAGCACTTTTTTAATACACATGTAAGGGAAACCTAAGTCTCATGTAAAGGTAATTCTAGTTCTCCAATACCAGTGTAAGGGTACCGATACATTCCTATTAGCTGTACAAGGGTAATATAAGTATCATATAAAGGTAATTGAGTATTTATAATACTTATGTAAGCATAGTAAGATGCATAATGGTAAAACATTATTACTATCACACAACGAGCATGTTTCATATAAGGGTAGAAAAAATTCACCTATATGGGAAATTTTTCTATGTGGATAATTTTATTATGTGAAGATCATTTACATGAATAAAATTGAATACATAGTAAAAAAAACTATGTGATTATAATTAGATACATAGTAAAAAATGGATAAATGAATATATTTTCCTATATAAAAATTACCTACATAAATTTTCCTACATGATTTTGTAAGTTTTTAAAGGTTATTCCTAACACTGGAATTATACATTTATTTTCATATTATTTAATATTTCTATTTGATGAAAGTTTATTATAATTATTATTATTGTTTTATTTGTTCTAAAATTATTCATTAATTATTTAGAATGCATGTGAATAATTTTTAAATTTATTTATGATAAATTAAATGATATTTAAATGGGATTGAGAATGTATATATATCCAGGCTAAAAATTTAAAACTCAAAATATTCAAATTCATATTTGTTAAAATATGAAGAGACAGTCTCATATATTATCAAAGAATATTCCTAGGATATAATTCTTATTATATAATTCTTATTAATTTTTCTAATGAATTACACTATATATTTTATATTTTTATTACAATATATTGAGGAGAAATTATTTGTATATTATTTTTTATTTATGAAGGAATTGCCTATGGAATATTATCTAGTATATAAGAATGGACAACTCTAAAGTAGTTTGTTGGTTTTACATGTGTAACTATTACTTTGGAAAAAAGAACGGTACAATAATATTCGAATTTGAAAGATAATATGCATAAAGAAACTTTCTATATATAGATTTGATAGAACTAATGAAAGATACACAAGGATGAAGACATTATTTAACTATACAAGTGAAATATACATTAGAAATAAACTACTACTCTGAACTGAACTTTAATCGTTTGATTCATTACAGCTGGAGAATTCCTTATTACCCAAACACTCAAAATTTAAAGCATTCATCTAGTTCTATGGTTTTAAAATTTTCTATTATTTTTTGTGAGTATAATTGTAATGGGTTATAATAACCATTAAAAGGTAGGATAGTGGTTTGTGAATCCCAAAAAAAGTTAGCCTTTGTTCTGTGTCTATAGGTGGGAAAAAGGAAGGGTAATTTATTTTCTTCCATAACTGTAAAAGGCTAGGGATTTGGTTATGGATTGGACCAGTTAAAAGGTAGTTTTGTTTTATACCACCACTTAAAAAGGTAGTTTCTAGGTTGTGCCTCTATGTGTGAAAAGGCATGGTGATTGGGTTAAGCCACCAGGTGTGAAAAAGGTTGTTGTTATCTTTGGTTGTTCCTCTAGGGGTTAAAATGGTAGTTTTAAAAGGGTTATTTTCTCCCTTAAAAAGTTAGAGAGTACATTATAGTGGGTTAAATATCTCTCAAATCACAAGAGGGGTGAATATTGGAGGTTGGGACATGCTAATTTTAGGTTGATGTACAATATGTACAAAAACTTAACAGTTTTTTAGTTACCTAAACTTAAAGAGGACAACCTCATTATTTGTGAATCCTGATTGAAAGGTAAAAAACATTAAAAAAGTATCAAGTAAATTAAATATGAAGAAAATATAAATAATCTTTATCTTATTCATTCATATTTATTTTGACCTATCAAATATGCTAATTTGGGTGGTAAGAAATATTGTTTTGTTATTATTTATGATTTTACTAGATACACATGGGTTTATTTTCTTACACTGAAATCTAAAACCATACCTAAGATTATCATTTTTTTAAATTAATTGAAAATTAAAAAGGAAAATTAATTAAATAAATTAAAATCAACATGGTGGTTAATTAAATAATCTATAATTTATCTAGTTTTATGAAGAAAATGGGTATTTTCATAACTTTTAATCTCTTATAATATAAAAAAAATGATTTATTAGAAAGGAAAAATAGATTTCTTCAAGAAATGGCTAGGACCATGTTAAGTGGTTTTAATCTACATAAATATTTTTGGGAATAAGTTGTGAATACATATTGTTATGTTAATAATAAAATTTTCTTAAGACCTTTGTTGAGGAAGACACCTTATGTGCTTCGGAATTAGAGAAAATAAAAAATTGGTTATTTTAGAGTCTTTGGGTGTAAAGTTTTTGTTCTCAATACTAATTATGATTTAGATAAATTTGATACACAATCCAATGAAGTAATTTTCATAGGATATTACAATAACAGTAAATCATATTGAGTATATAATAAAAGAACCACAATTTTTGAATAATCAATTCTTGTTATATTTTATGAAAAATATTTTAATAAAAGGGATGATGATATTGATCTACTTGAGGATGAATTTAGATATTTTAATTTTGAAAAGGATGAACCTCAATATAAATTTTCACATATTTAAGGGGAAAATATTTATTCTTAATATAAAACTACTCATGAAATATCTTGGAAAAATTATAGATATTATCCAATAGATAATGTGATTGTAAATGTTGATTCAAATGTTCAAACTAGAAAATCTATTATGGATATTTGTGTTTATCATGGTTTTATTTTTTGATTTTGTACGTAATAATATTGATTAATATTTAAAAAATTCTAATTGTATATTGGATATGAAATATGAGTTAAATTAATTTAATAGAAATAATGTGTGGACTTTAGTTATTCCACCAAATGATTCTCATGTTATCGGAACAAAATAGATATCTAGAAAAAAAAATTAATGAATTTGGAAAAGATTTAAAAATAAATCTAGATCAGTTACTCAAGGATATTCTAAAGAATAAGGTATTGATTCTAAATAATATTTTATACCATTTGATTGATTAGAATTAATTATAATATTATTATCTTATTACACTTTTCATGGATTTAAATTATATCAAATGGATATCAAAATAGATTTTCTAAATGGTTATATTTTTGAAGAAGTATATGTTATACAACACCTAGGTTTTGAAAATGAAAATCATTCTGATCATTTTTAAACTATCTAAGAATTTATATAGTTTTAAATAAGATCCTTAACCTTGGTATAAAAGTTTAACTAGTTTTATTTTGAAAAAAAATTTGATAAGGGAAAGTTTGATCCTACTTTATTTATTAAAAAATTCGTAATGATATATTGATTTTGAAAATTTATATTGATGACATTATTTTTGGATCTTCATGTGAAAATATTTTTAATTTTTTTTATGATTTAATTATCAAAATTTGATATGAGTGTGATGAGTGATTTGAAATTCTTTCTTGGTTTCCAAATATTTCAAAGAAATGATGGTATTTTTCTAAATCAATCCAAGTATGCTAAAGATATAATTAATATATTTAGTTTTGACTCAACTAAAAGTAAAAATACTCCCATGATTTCTACTTGAAAATTATATTTAGATAAATATAGAAAATCTATTGATGTTAAAACTTATAGAGGCATGATTGGAAGTTTTTTTATACTTAACTACTTCTAGGCCTGATTTAATGAATTTTGCTTGCACGTGTGCTAGATTTTAAAGAGACCTTAAGAAAAGTAAAATTAAATATGTTAAGAGACTTATTAGGTATGTAAAAGTATATTTGAATGTTGAATTATTTTATCCTGTTAAAAATAATTTTTATTTTATAAGCTATTCTGATTTAGATTATGGTTGATACAAGATAGATAGAAAAATCACTTCAAGTATGTTTCATTTACTTAGTAAATCCTTAGTTTCTTAGGCTTTAAGAAAACTAAATTTTGTTTATATTTCAACTAATAAATTTGAATACATATTTATTTCATCATATTATGATCCATCATTATATATTAAGGAAAAAATTTCTAATTTTTGTTTTCATTTTGAAAAATTCATATATTTTGCGATAATAATTCTGTTACTTCCATTTCTAAAAATCCCTTACAATACTCTAGGATTAAAAAATTAATGTTAAAATTAATTTTCATAGGGATCATGTTCTAAAAGGAAATATAAATATGGAATTTATTTCTATAGAAAATCATCTTGATTATACCTTTACTAAGCCCTTGGACCTTACTAGGGTTGAGAAAATCATGTTTGAACTTGGTATGTTAGAAATTTAAAATTTTCCAGCATGAATTTAGTGGGAGATTTAGTGTGTTTTTATATTGAAAATTTCATATTTAAATGAAATTTTTAGTAATTTTTTTTTTCATATTTACATGATGTATACTTATTAATTAAACTTTATAGTGGCTCCTTGATATATTTTTTGAAATAAACATGCTTAGGAATGTTTTGATTAAATCTGTTATCTATAATTTAATCTATTTTTTTTCTTTTAAAGGATTCTTATTCTTAGGGAGAATAAAAATGTATTAAATAATGGGAGAGATATAATTTTTCAAAAAAAATATCTTCTATTAAAACATCATAATTTTGATAATTTTAGGGGAGAGTCTTTGAAATTATACTTGGTTTTGGAATTATCAAAAAGGGGGAGAATGTTGAAGTGGATCCTTAGATCACATTCACTAAATATGATTTTATAATTACAAAATACCATATTATGATTAATTATAACATCCTTAGTTTGATTAGATTTGGTTATATATTATTATTATTTAATTAAAAAATATTTAGATTTCATGTTTTAATTATTTATAACATGTTTACAAGTTTCATATTGAGTTTATAGAATAAAAATACCCTTTAGAACTTTTAATATCATTTATACATGTTTCTAGAGTGTTGAATAAAGGAAAAACTATGATTTTATATGTTACGTAAGGGTAAATACTATTTTACGGTGGTGTATAAAGGTAAAATTTAGTTTTAGTGGGATACATAAGGGTGGAGTGAGTTTTTTGGAGTTATGTAAAGGTAACCCGTACATTATACTAGTTACATAAAGGTAACACAAACTTTATATTATTTGTGTAAAGGTACTTATCTAGTTGCGTAAAGGTACTTATATAATTGTATAAGGGTAATTCATACTCTTGTAAATGTAAAACCCTCATGCTATTTTTCATGTAAGGTATCTCTATATTCGTATAAAGGTAACTTGAACCTTGCATAAGGGTACCAATGTGTTTCCAATACTTGGGTAAAGGTACCAGCATATTTTGAATACCTATATAAGGGTAACTCGAGTCTAACATAATAGTACTATCACTTTTTCAACAGTCATGTAAGGGTGGCCTAAGTCTCACGTAAAGGCAAGCCAGGTTCTCCAATACCAGTGTAAGGGCACCTTATCATTCCTATCAGTTGTGTAAGGGTAATATAAGTTTCATGTAAAGGTAACCAAGGATTTATAATACTTACATAAGGTTAGTAAGTCGTGTTAGGGTAAAACATTTTTACTCCTAATAGTGGGTATGTTTCACATAAGGGTAGAAATTTTTTTCTATATGGGAAATTTATTTATGTGGATAATTCTCTTATGTGAAAATTAGATATGTGAATAGAATTGGATATGTAGTGAAACAAATACATGAATAAAATTATCTATATAGTGAAAAATGGACATGTGAATATATTTTCCTACATGAAAATCACATACATGAATTTTCCTAGGTGGGTTTTCAAGTTTCTACAGGCTGTTAATAAAAATAGAATTATACTCTAATTAATATGTTATTTCATATATCCATTTTCTATAATTTTATTGTGAATATTATTATTTCTTTTTTTATTCTAAAATTATTCATTAATTATCTAGAATCTATGTAAATAGTTTTTAAATTGTTTTATGATAAAATAAATGATGTTTACATGAGATTGAGCATGTATAGATATTTAGGATGAAATTTTGAAACTTGAAATATTCAAATTCAAATCATTTCAAATATGAAGAGTCAGTATCATATATTATCAGGGAGTATTCCTTGGATATTTAATGCTTATTATTTAGTACTATATTAATTATTCTAATGAATTACACTATAATGTTTGTATTTTTATCATAGGATATAATGGAGGTATCACATGTATATTATTTTTCATTTATGAAATAATTACACATGGAATATTTTTTTGGGAAATAAGCATGGATAAATCTAAAGTAGTTCGTTGGTTTTACATGTGTAACTATTGCTTTAAGAAAAAGAAAGGTACAATGGTATTAAAATTTGAAATATATTATGATTGAAGAAAATATCTATATATAGAGTTGAAATAACTAGAAAAAGATACACGTGGTTGAGGACATTTTTTAACCATACAAGTGAAACATTATTTGGAAATAAACTACTTCTCTCAACTGAACTTGAATCATTTGATCCTTTATTGCTGGAGAGTTCCTTGCTACCTCAACACTCAAACTTTTAAGTGCTCATCTAGTTATGTGGTTCTAATTTTTTTATATTTTTTTGTATGAGTAATGGTAATAGGTTATAATATCCATTAAAATATAGGATAGTGGCTTATGAAACCCAAAAAAAATTCTAGATATGGGTTGTGCCTCCAGGTAGAAAAAAGAAGGTTAATTTGAGTTCTAATGTAACTGAAAAAAGTATTATGATTTAGTTGTTCCTTGGACTATTTAAAAGGAAGGTTTTGTTTCTAACACCACTTAAAAAGGTAGTTTCTAGGTTGTTCCTCTATATGTACAAAAGGAAGGGTGATTGGGTTAATCCACTAGGTGTGAAAAAGGATGTTGATGTCTTCGATTATACCTACAAGGGTTAAAAAGGAAGTTGTAAAAGGATTGTGATCTCCCTTCAAAATTTAGAGAGTCCATTATAATGGGTGTCATGTACCTCAATTCATTATAGGGGTAAAGAGTGGAGGATGATCATTTAGATCTAAACCACTATAAAAATAATTGTGTTTATTTGTCTTTATTTCTACTGTGTTAACTTTAAAACTCTTATATAAATATTTATTTAATTTAAAAAGGATAATTCACCACACTCTTGGATATTATGATATATTTACTTTTGAACCAATAGGGATTTCATGTTCACGATATTTTTATTTACTCATTGATTTATTCCTCTTGTACCATTCTTAATAAAGTTTCATATTGTATTCTTATAATGTAATAATGTTTATCTTTCATTGTAATAAATTTTATCAATAAAATGTATCATGGACAGTTTTTAGTTTAGTGTTTCCTATGAAATAAGTTATTCAACACATTATTTATTTAAAGGTAAATTGATATTAAAATATTGGGGTACTACATTCAGCCTCCCTAAAATAAATTGTATTATCATAATTTTAATTTTCTTTCACTGATGACAATAGTAGAGGGTAACCATAAGATATAAAATAATAAATGTAACACTCTAGGTTTAGGGAAAAATTTCCTTACTTAAATTATATATCTATAATTATAAATAATGTTTTTTTATTCTTTCAAAAGAATTTAAATTGATTAAGAAATGAGTCATACAATATATTAATCAAACTGACACTTTATTCATTCATAATGGAACATTAAAAAAATGGTATAAGAAACCATGTATTACAAACAATTGATTATTAAATCCATTAAAAGTTCATATATTAAAATAGGTTAATAAATATAAAATAATAATATATTAAAAACTAAAAAATCCCTAGGATCATCTTCAACCTTGAAAATCACCATTAGTAGAACTAAAACTACAATGAGAAAGATAATAATTAAGGTAGAAAGAATGTTTTGAAATCTAAAACTATAATAATGATATGTGTGAATAATATTAATGATTCTAGTGAGGTATTCAAGGCTATATATAGTAATGAAATTTGACTATTATTTATACAATCATTCAAAATATGGTCATTAAAAATATGGTCACTGGATATGCATGTATCCAATTGGTATATTTAATTTGTGTAAATTTTAGTAAAAAATTGAAAATAACATAATTCAATAATGAAAAAATATAATATTTAATTAAAATGATTTATTATATATATATATATTTAGGCTTTACATATTTTTATTATTATTAATATTTTTTTAAATAATTATTTGATGTATTAATAAAATTAAAAGAAGTATTTATAATGCCAATGTATTGTTAAAATTTAACCAATTATTATTAAATAAGTAATTAATCTTAAATAATTAGTAACAAAATCATTTAGCGATAAAAATACTTTTTTGTCAAAGAATTATACCTTTTTAATATATTTTGTATTTTTAAAACAAATAATCACTATTTAATAATATTGAATATATTAATAATATATATATAAAAAATTAATGTTCATTTAAATACTTTCTCTTAGAATGGAATATAATAATTTTTTATGCTTAAAAAATATATCTTTCTAAATTTTTTATACATTATGTATGATTATATTAAAACCAATATTCATAAACTATAGTGATTGAGTCTAATTAAATGATTTTTATATTTTTAATCATAATATAAAACTTTTTAAATAATTTCATTTTCATTTTTAACCAAAAAATAAGTTTCTAAAGTAAATATTAGATACAAAGGTAAAACAATTATTTTTCAAAGAATTGTTTTTATAAATGTTTTATAATTTTTATATAAATAAATTAATTTGATATCTTTTTTTATGAATCTAATATAATGTTTAAACTTATAAGAAAAATTTATTAATACACATTTAATTATTAATTTATAGGAAATAATAATAAAAACACTTATTGTATAAAAAACATTTTTCTACAAAAACAATTTTTTCTATATCTCATGTTTTAATTTAAAAGTTAATTTTCTCATATTTGGAATTTTAATTAGATTAAAAGTATTTAAAATTTATATTCATAATTTTTTGAAATTGTTAAAGAAGTTCATATTATATTTTTATTTTTAATAAATTATCATGGTAAAAATTTAATCAAGGCCAATAAGGGTAAAAAGGGGTAACTTAAAAGTGGATTGATTTTTGATAAATTAAATTTACACATAAAAATTATAGAATACCTTTTTCAGGTGGTAAATTCATACCTCTATGAATCACCAACATTTCTTTACCTAACTCGCCTACCTCCCATGTGATTCCATCTCAACCCATCACTTAACTATAGTTTCCAAGGAAAAGTCTCTCTTTTTCAAAATTAAAGGATCTCACTTCCACCCAATTCAAGCCACAATTCTCCTTAAATATTTCATCAAACCTACCCATTTTTACTCATATATACCCCTATTCCACTTTTTCATCCTTTTTTAGAATAAAGTGTCCTAGTTTTTTATTTCTAATAAGTCTTTTAAGAGAAGGCTCAAATCCTCAACGTGAGTATTATCCACTCCCTAACATTTGATTCTTTATATTTCTCATCCATCATCCTAAAAAATATTCTAATAATACTAATATAATTAAATTAGTATTATTATAATTATTAAATTTTATTATGTTGATGTAACAACCATTATCTACCTCCCTTCCATCCTTTGGAAAATGAAAATGTCGCTTGTTTTATGTGTAGACTATCTCCTCTATGAATTGAATATTTAATTTTTCATCACCACCTTAAATGTATGGTCATAAGAATGTATTTAATTAATAAAATAATTTTTATTTCATGATTAATATTTTAGAAATATAAATTAGGTATTCTATTAATAATATCAATAATAAACGATCATTTTAAATTTAGTCACTTAAAATGACCATACTAAGAGGAAAAATGATTTATTATTTCTAACTAATAGATTATTATCTTATATTTTTCATCAAATTATTATAAATTATAATTTATTTATTTAATAAAATATAAATAATATCATTATAAATTTTTTATGATGATATTATAACCACTTTATAATTATACTCACCCATTGATTATAACATGTTCTTGTTTGGGTTGGTTTAAAAACCTTGGAGACCCCCTGGATCATATGTTAAAATGAGACAATAAATATAAAAGAATAATATCTTAAAAACTAGGAGACCCCCTGGATCATATTCGACCTTGAGAAACATCATTAATATAACTAAACTAAAATGAGAAATAAAATAATCAAAAGATAAATTATTCTATGAAATCTAAAAGTATAGGAATGTGATGTGTGAATAAGATTAATGATTATAGAGAGGTAGTACTGGCTATATATAGGAATGAAATATGACCATTATATATATGGTCTTTAGAAATACTGTCATTAGATATATGGTCATTGGGTATATATATATTCAATAGGTATATTGATTTTTTGTAAATTGTAGTAATAAATTGAAAATAATATAATTATAGAATGAAACAAAAAGATAATATTTTCTTAAAAAATTTTATTATAAATAAATATATTTATGTGTTACATATTACTAATATTACTACTATTTTTTTTAAATAATGATTTGAAATATTTGTAAAAATAAAAGAAATATTTTCAATACCAATGTATTGATAAAATTTAACCAATTCTTATTAAATTGTTAATTAATATTAAGGAATTAGGAACACAATCATTTAGTGATAAAAATATTTTTTGTCAAATAATTATACATTTTTTATATATTGTGTATTTTTAAAGAAATTGATCATTATTGAATAATGTTGATTATATTAAAAATATATATAAATAAAAAAATTAATGTTCATATAAACATTTACACTTTTCAAGAAATATGAATACAACCTTTTTATGCTTTAAAAACACATTTTTCTAAAAAGTATTTTATGTCTCATGTGTGCTTATATTAAAATTATTTTTATAAACTCTATAAATTAAATCTAATAAAATTATTTTAATATTTTTAATCATAATATAATTTTTAATATAGTCATTTTCATTTTTAACATAAAAATAAGTTACCAAAGTAAATAACAGTTACCACAATAAAACAATTATTTTTCAAAGAATTTGTTTTATAAACATTGGGTAAATTTTATCTAAATGAATTAAAATTTTCTATTTTTTATGACTATAATATTATGTTTAAAAATATAAAAAATATAATAACTATAATTTAATTAGTAATTGATAGGAAATAAGAATAAAAATCTTAATGTACAAAAATACATTTTTTTTACAAAAGTGGTTTTTTCTATTTCTTATGTTCTAATTTAAAAGTTTATTTTTTCATATGCATAAATTGAATTAGGTTAAATGGAATAAAAATTAGGATTCATAAATTTTTTTTAAGGTTGACCATCTTATATTTTTATTAAAAAATGATTACCATGGTAAATATTTTATCAAAGTTAATGAGGGTAAAAAGGGGTAACCTAAAAGTGGCTCGAATTTTTCTAAATTAACTTGAAACATAAATCTTATATAATAAATTTTTTAGTTTTAAAATTGATACCCACATTTATCACCAACCTTTATTTACCTAACACACCTAACTCCCATGTGATTCCATCTTTACCCCTCACCTAACATTAGTTTCCAAGGAAAATTTCCTCCTTTTCACCTATAAAAGGAGACCACTTCTACCCACTTAAATCCACAATTATCCTTAGAAAATTTCTTAAAACCATATTAATATTTACTCCCTTATATCCCTATTCCATTTTTGGAATCCATTATTGACAATAAATTATCTCAAGTCCTCCACTTCTGAGATGTTTTTCAAGAGAACACTCAAGTCCTCAACCTGAGTATTATCCACCATTAATTTTTTTCTTTATCTATCTCATCCACCCTCCTAAAAATATATTCTAATTATAATAATATAATTAAATAAGTATCATTGGTATATTTATATGTTATTATATTTATGGAATAACCATTATCCATATCCTTTACATCCTTTAGAAAAAGAAAACATTACCCGTGTTATGTGCAAACTACCACCTCCATGAATGATATATTTAATTTTTCATCACAACCATAAATATATGGTTATAATAATATATTTAATGAATAAAAATTATTTTTATTACTTTATTAATAATTTTTAATGATAAATTATACATTTTATTAATAATATTAATATTAAACAGTCATAAAAAATTTAACATCTTAAAAAGATCATACCAAGAGGAAAAACAATTTATTATTTCTAACCAATAGTTTATTATCTTATTTTTTTCATAAAAATATTCTCAATTATGATTTTAATATTTAATAAAATCTAAAAAATACCAATATTCTTCTTAAATTATGGTATTATAACCACTTAATAATTATACTCACGCATTGATTATAACATGTTCTTGTTTGTCTCAGTTTAACCACCTATATGAAAGATGATATAAATTTATATCATGGATGAATTTGGAAACAAAATTATTTATGATATTAGATATTAATTATTAAATATTTTTTTTTGTTTATTTAAAGGTAATAAAAATATTTAAACTCATTATTAATACACCATCTTTTGTTCGTAAAAAATTAGCAAAACAAGATTTCCACTAATTTCATCTTCATAAATCATAACTAAAAATATATTATAACTAAAAAATAACTTTAAAAATAATTATGAAACATATATTAAAAATAATAATAAAGGAACTATTAACTTGGTATCAAATTATAGGTATCGACATCGATATTATAAGGCGTGTGTGAAATAATTAAAATCAATAATAGTCGATGATGAAAATAAAGAATAACTAAATAATAGATAGATAATGACTGATTATAATTAATGTCTATAAAAGTTTATATATTTAAATAATAATATTAAATAATTTATTAATATATTTATGTTTATTATATATGATTTTAAATCACTTTCATGAAGTCAGGAGTAAAAGTAAGAGTTTTTGTTAACTCAATTTCCATCCATTGAATTATGATCATTATTCATGAACTTTATTATTATAAGTTAATCACATTATATATCATGGTTTAATTATATTATACTTAATATTATGTTTCCAAGTATATAAATTTTTTCCTAATGTACTCTTTTTTGAAGTATTTTTACATAAAATATTCTTCTTTGATGGATTACTTTTTTTATAAAAATACAAAATTGTTAAGAATAATCCCTTTCCTATTTAATAGATGTTTCTCCTCCACGTACATATTATTTTTTACAAAAATGTTTTGATTTATTATTTATAAACTCAAATATGTATTATATCATGTGAACTTTATATTTATCTTTACCTATTTTTAAAAGGAAGCTTTATTACTCTTTAAAATGAAGTGAGTTTCAATAAAGATATTTTAAAATTTTAAATGGTACTTTCTTTTTGCAATCATATCTTTTATCTTACACTCCAAATTTTTTAACCTAACTATTATTTCCTTTCAAGGACATATTATTTACATTTCTTTTAAAGTGGCGTTTTAAAAAGGGTTTTCATGTTACCTTCTTGAAAATGATTTTTTGAAAGTAACTCATAACTCTATCTCTTCACGAACATGATAAGAAATTTCTTATAAAAACTCTCATTATGTTTATCTTAAATTTTACCTCTTTAACTACACAATATATATCTCATATAGAGTTATGTTCCATGATTCAACCTATAAATTTCCTTATGATATTACTCCTTTTGTGTGATTGGATTTTGGTGTTAACCTATCTACTCTTGATGTCATGTTATGAAATACCAGTTATAAATGATATAAAACCCATTTTCTTTCCATGGGTTTTTCAAAATCTAGTATATGATTGATTTAATATGGTACACATATGTATGGAAATTGATTTTTAGGGTCCTTTATCACCCTCTAATGAATTTGGTAAGGTTTTATATCTCATGAGATAGTGAAGACCATGTGTGGGCATGATTGAGTTTAAATTTGTTCACAAGATTGTGTGTGGAAATGATTTTATTTAGATATATTCAAAATATTTTTCTTGGATATAATTGTGTTTATATTTATTCATAAGATTGTGTGTGGAAATGATTTTGTTTATCTTTGTTTACAAGATTACGTGTGAACATGATTGCATTTATCTTAGTTTACATGATTGTATGTGAACATGATTGTGTTTAGTTTTGTTCACAAGACTATTAATAGACATAATTTCTATTAATATATATTCATAAGACAATGTGTGATCATAATTGTGGTTAATCTATGTTCACATGACTATGCGTAAACATATTTTTGGTTAAGATATATTCGTAATGTTATGATTTCTTATTCTTATGATCATGACACATTTCTATGTTATATGATTATGATATAATACATGGTTCATGATTATTATCTCATTATTATAAATTCTTATGTCATGGTATATGTTTGTTCATTTGAGATTACATGACCTTCTATCATTATTTATGAATTTTTGATATGTTTTTCCCTCACTAAGTATTTTATCTCACCTCTTATTATGTTTTCCCTTCCCAAAGTTATAAATATGAGTATAACATATGATATGTTTAGAAGGATATCTATTATGGTGAAATTATAGATAAATGTACACAATTATGTAAGATAATATTTTTATATAGCTAATATCCAAAGACACTAAACCTTTGGGTTCTGAGGTTGTGTGATTATTTATGAGATTTAATATTTAATACATGAAAATATTGTAAAATATATACAAGTTTATCTTGGGTTATATCACTTGGTATTGAATCCAGTTTTTAAATAATTTGTTTTTATCAATGGAACCTAGAGTGTGGGTCCAAGGAATATCACTCAATACATAATTTGTAATGAGATATCAACCTTACTATCTTTGGTAATACTAGGAAACTCATCTTTTCTCTTATAGTAGACATGTCCCTAAAATTGAGTTTTTCACCAATCATTTGAACTAAATACCCCACATGATTGGGTATTAATACCCATACAATGGAAGTTATTCCCATAGGCATTTCATGGTCACCCTTTCTCTAATAGATAATAATTAGTTGATTTGAGATATGATATGTGACTTCCCTATCCTAATAATTAATATGGAATATAGGTGAAGATAACCAATCCATGAACACAATAATGTAAAAGTTGACTAAATAGAAAATAATAAGATTTATAGGAAGAATATTCCCACAAATTTTTATCAAAGAGGTGTTATATACTTGGTATGTGTAACTCCCTAACTCAAATAATCAGGTTTGAGCTAGAGTGACACATGGCCTCATACGAGCCTCCCTATATGTAAGAGGTTTCCAACTAGTAGTGAGGGTATGAATGGTGTCAATAGGGATACTATACCCTTAGTATCAATTATTACTAACATAAATAACACCGTAGTGGAAAAATATTTATCAAGGATAAAACAAATTTTATGGAATGTATCTCAATTCATATAGAGTAATAAACAAAAGAACCTAAGGTGGTAGGACAAAAAAGAGTATGATTAAGAAAAATAAGTAAAACACCATGGAATACATCTGAAGTCCATTCTAGTATCACATTGGAACATAATGATCCATCACATAGCTCCCAATACATGGGCCTTTTCCATTCCATGGGTCCCCGATCCTGATCTCTACATGCACATTGAGATGCCGTTGGAGGGTGTAAGTATAAACCTAGTAAGACAATACCAATTCATCCTTAACACAAGTTCAAAATAAATATATAATAGCTTATATCATAATATAAAGTAAATGCACAAGTAACATAAAACCAAACATGCGCCAAGTAATCATGTTCTAAACAAGAAACCATGAACCCTGAACCCACTTGCTTCAGCATGATGCTAGTAAGGATGTCAATTTCAATCACCACACATCAAGATACATGCCAAAGGTCCTAGGGTTAGTTGGAACCCTACAACCATCAGTCCTATATCCATGTTTTTCATTTAATTAACACTACATGACCCACATTATTTGTGGTTATTAATAGGATCACCACATGACCCACCCTAATAGTGGTCACAGTCCTCCGATGATGGTAACTCCCACCCGACATGTCTGATGTATTTGGATATATACATCTCTTCTCTATGTAAATATCACATATCAACCTATAAATGAAGGATTATCAACACCCTTATATATAATATTCCAAAATTGGATAAAATATCAGTGATCCAACTTATACCATCAAACTATCCACAGTACATAGTCTTTTTCTTATCATAACGATCCCCCTCCAAGGGGACGTCTAACCAAAATTGAGTAACCTATTCATCCTAATACCTGAAGAAAGGTTCTAAAAGCTATAAAATACCACAAAAAATATGTTCCATAGAAAGGAGTGATAAGGAATATCAAGAATATCTCTCAAGTGGCTACAAATAAATCATAAGAACACATATAAAGGATGGATCAAAATGGAAACTCACACACCAGCATGCGACACATATCAAGCATGGGTATTTTTGGATAAATGATCAAATCATGAAAACATCCTATAAAAGGCCCTATATAGTAAGGAACTTCATACTTAAAGATCACAAACATCAATGTTAAGTTTCTCCAAGAAGGTATTCACCTACAATAAGATCACACATAAATTCCTAAGAACCATATCTAATGCCATAAGAGAGTTAAAGCCATGAAAACCTCATTCCATGATTGTATAATAAGGATAGAATAAATTGGAAAAAATAAGAATGAAACATTAGATTTATCCACAAAATCTCCCCAAACTAGAAGCACCATAAATGGTGGATAAACCAATGCCTTGGATTGATTAAAGGAAATGAAATATTGATCCAAACAAGGAATAAATCAGGGCTCGAATGAAGATCATAACACCAATTGGACTTATTCCAAGAACACTATCAAAACACCAATCTCTGGGGGGGGGGGGTGAATAAAGTGATCTAATTAAATAAAAATGAGTGAAAAGGAATTAATCATCCTCTTATTATGTTTAAACATGGTTTAAATACCAAACTTGAGTTATTGATGGAGATTCAAGAAAGAAGGTGAGGGTTTTAGATGTTTCAAAGCAGTACAACCATCTCCACTCCCTATAACATGGTCTAACCATGGACATGGTTTTATTGAACACTATATCCCAAAACAACCATCCATATGGAGTGTTTCCCAACCAAAAACTATTTTCCCTCACCAAATCCACTAAAATGGGTGTGGTGAGGTATCATAATTTGTGAACCATAGGTTCCTTCCCTGAGAACCACACCATGGACACACCCATTTCCCATTTCCCTGTTTTACACTGAAGTACACCAGGAAAACAAAAAACAATACTATGACTATGGTGCTTTCCGTTTTGGGTAAAAAAAATAAAAACCCACTTTAAGATTCCAATACCCTCCAAAAAATCCCAGAACAAAGTTTCAACCATCACACAACTCAAAAACATCACTTAAGGAATAATAGAAATTATATTAACATAACCAATGAAAATGAGGGTGTTACCATTCTCCACCTATAAGGGATGCTCGTCCTCGAGAAGTATCTCTGGACTTGATCTCAAATAAACAAGGACATTACACCTAAAAATCAAAGTCTTACTGTCAAGTCTCTTTCTGGACACGTTTATTACTCCATAATATCTAAAAAAGTGGCACTTTATTTCCTCATATATTTTCTCCCTATGATTGACTATACATACTGAACATTCCTTATACGATGTATCTAACTACAAATCAATGTCCTTGTAGTCTATAACATGAAAATAATCAGTCATGTATATCCAAAGATGAGATATATAGAATACATCATAAATTTCTTAATAATGATGAGGAAGACCCAAATAGTAATCCGATATCCCTATTTTCTTAATGATCTCAAATGATCCAACAAATCCTAGGGATGACTTTCCTTACTTCGGAATACATCGATGCCCCACCAAGGAGTCACCCACAAGAAAACCCAATCACCTATAATGAGCTCTAAAGTTATCCTCTTATAATTGGAATACGATCTTTTTATACTCTGAGTAGTGACCAACCAATTTTGAATCAACTATAGTCTATCCATAGTCTTCTACACCAGGTTGAGTCCCACAATAACTACCTCACCCAACTCATGCCACTATAGCGATGAGAGATAAAGTCAACCATAGAGAGCCTTATAGGGTTACATCTGGATAGAATCTTGGTAAATCTTATTATAAGAAAACTCTACTAAGGATATTTACTCATCTAATGATCCTATAAAGTCTAGGATGCAAGATCAATGCATATCCTAAAGAATTTGGATCATCCTCTCAGACTGTCCATCTATCCGCAGGAGATATGCCATTCTTAGTCTCAGTTGAGTCTCCAGATCATTTTACAATACCTATCAAAACCATGATGCAGAACATTCATATCTATTATAAAGTTACTCTATATATTTACACAATATCATAGACATATATCTTTCCCAACTCATCCACAGAAAGTGTCTCATAGACCCGAAATAAATTTTCCATCTTAGTCAGCTATTTCACTATCAACCATATATTATCACAATTCATTGAGTTCCTTAGAAACCCTATAAAAAATCCACCATATTATCATCCCATTTCTATATGGGAACTAGAAGTGGATGGATTAAACCACCAGGATATTTATTATTATCCTTTACCTTCAAATAGGTAACACATCATGAAACAAAACCAGTGATATACTTTTTTAAACTTGGCCACCAAAACTACTGCCTGATGTCATGGTACATCTTTATTAACCAAAGATGCAATATCCACTATGAGGTATGGGAGTCCCTCATAAGTTCTTCCCTAATATAAGTAGGTATTACAACCATCCCATGGAAATAAATCATGTTGTCATCATCAAAGGATCAACCTAGTATAAGATCACATCCCACCAACCATTCTCACTTCACCACACACTCGATATATAATTTTGGATAGCCTTTACATGGTTTAATAAATCTAACATGGTAAAAATAGGTTCACATGTTACTTCCCCTCTCTCCCCAGTTTCATTTATCCTCTAATTATCCAAAAATCACATAAGATTCCACTCTTCCTCTAAAGGATGTTATCCAAGCACCTGGGAATCCCATATCTTTCTACTAAGATAATATTCAACAACGTTACCCTTAACTAGTGAATAATCCATATCTACAGTGACCTGCACTTTTATAAATGAAATTACCTTTTAAATGAATTAATTCCTTATCAAGTAATGTAGTTATAGAAAACTAATGCACTACTTTGGATATTTTGGACCATTATAAAATATAGCATTTCATATTTAAAATACCTATAAACATCACAACCATTTATAGTATAAAATTTATACAGTGATCATATGATTAATATATATATAGGGTTATGATAAATCCAGTTGACACAGAAAAAGGAAGCGATGCCCTCAACCAGTAGGATCATACCCTATGAAGCCCATTTATTAGAGCTTCTAAGGGAGATAACATCACTGGGATTTTCCCTTGAACAAAACTAAGATGATATTAAAAAACTAAATCATGATTAAAACCATCATGGGATAAGTTCAATATTATCAATATCATTACCCAAATCATGTTTTCTGAACCACCCTATGAAAGTGTCACCATTGCATAACTTACCCTTAAGGTATTTTCTGGTGTAATAAAAGGATTTGTATATCGACCCTAACAATATGAACTTCTATATTTTTTATTTTTAATAAAAAAGTATTATATTTATTCCTTTTTATTATTACTTTTTAAATGATTATATAATGATTTTTATAAAAATTAGATTTTGATATGATGAAACACAAATTGTATTTTTAGGAAGTATATAGTTTTAATCAAGACACTATTTTTAATGAATTTAATAATTTTATAAATAAATTATATTTTTATAATATTATTATATAATATTTTTTAAATATAAATAATAATATAAATTTACAAATTCAAATGTAATTATTATAAGGGTTAAAAAACATTTACTGTAAAAAAGCCAATATTTTTCAATAAATGCGTATTTTGATTTAAAAGTGTAAATTATCATATCTAGATAGTTTTTTATAAAATAAGTATCATTTTTGGAATAATAACATCAAAATTATCCAAGGATTATTTTTTCATAATTTTCTAAGCCAATCAAATTTTCATGTAAAAATTAAATACGGTATAAATGTACGGTATGTATTATGACATCATAATGACCCAAAAGTGGTGTAATATATTCAATAAAAGGTATTGATGAAAAATATAAAATTTAAATTTTAAATAATGTGTTTTTAGGTAATTTTATTATTTTTATAACCCTTTAATGAATCCTCAAAAACCTATATTATATTTTAATGTTTTAAAATCAATTATTTATAAACGTGACTCACTTCTCCATCGTCAAGTGTATTATTTTAATGATAATAGTTATTAAAAATTTAAAATAATGAAAAAAAGTCCAATTTGGTAGAAAAAATGGGGAAAATCATGGTAGGGTTTGTGGTTTGTATTACCTTATCATATAGAGTTCAAAACCTAAGTTTGGAAATCAATAAATAATTATCACCTCTTTTGTTATATAAACCCACAAAAATCCCCATTATAATTCACTAAAAACACTTTTATCATGACATCACTCTTCCCTTACCTCTCTATAATCCTCTCAAGGTCCCCCAAGCTCTTAATAATCTCCTCCCAATCTTTTAGAAGTGTCCTCTCAAGGTAAGAGATCCTATTATTTTCCTCTTTATTCAAGAACCTTCCTTGTATTATGCCCTTAAATTTACAATTTTTCATGTTGGATAATGTTTTTACATATCAATATTACTTTAATTATGATTTAAAAGTGATTAGAGACCCGTTTTACTCTCATTAATATCTCCTTTGAACCTTTTTGTACCACTATTATGCTACCAAAATTATCCTGTGAATTTTCATGCTAAAAAATTATGTAGTGAATACCCATACCCATTTCCAATCAAGGTTATTCAACTAGATTTACCTATCCTTAATTTATTTTGGACTTCCATGTATGTATCTTACACTCAATCATGAGATTAAAAGTGATGAAAGGCATCCTTATGTTGTATGATCTATGTAGCACACTTATGCATGCACGTGATATGAAAGTGATGGGTGGAAATGGAATTATAGAGCCCTTAAATGAATTGGGAAATGTTTTTATATAATGATATTCCATGTATGGTTCATGATAGGTTATAATAAGAATAATATGTTATGTTTTCTTGGTTATTATCCTTGACTTATTTTTACATTGTCATATTTTATTTTGTTTCCACATTCCTATATTGCCTTTATATAATCATGTTATATCATGCCTCATTGATAAATATTATGATTCTCACCCCTCTTAATTTACCTTTATATGCCTCTTGGTTTACATTTACCACTTTAACTTATTCTATGCTTTGTTTATTCCCTTACTAGGATTTATATCTCACCCTTTCTTATGTACATCCCTAGGTTATCCCATGTAGTTTTAGATGAATGATGGAATTTTAGTAGCATGTACATAATTTCATTATATTCATATTGCAATTTATAATTATATATACCCAATTTACCAAAGATACTAGGCTTCATGATCTTTTTGTATTGTATTATGTGAACCTTTATGTAATAAATCATGAAATAAAATGTTTGAAAATATGGATTTTCATAGTTGGTATCAAAGTAAAGTCTAGTTATTTTTGGAATTAGGATCATAAAACTATAGTGAAAGACTTAGGGATAAGAATAGATATAGGAAATAATCCCTAAATTTTGGTAAAGTATAGAGTAAATGGTTTCTAAGAAAATATATCCCTTTCTGGATACTATAAGTAGATGTGGCTCTGGCATAGTTATACCTAGGGGTAATAACTCTGAAAAGGGAACTTTGAGCTAGACTTTATCATCACCTAGTGTATGATAGAAGGCCTTGATTCACACCTATTTTGACACTCCTGAGTGATATTAATTGTTAAATTCACAATATCTTTATGAACCATTATGAAGGGAAAAAAATTCCCATAAGATTTTATATTAAGAAATAGATCATGGACAACTTATATTGAAACCTATAAATTCATAAGTTAAAGAATATATATCATTTATGAGTTATCCATTTAATATTAATGGTTACCCATTTATGTATTTAATGTTTTAAAAATTCACATCCCTAAAGTTTCCCTTTATTCTAGTCAATGGATGGAAATATGAGAAAATAGGTCAATAACCAACATGAGGAGAAATGTGATGACTTCCCAAATGAGATGCCTAACATGATGGGAGATAAAGTATGACATCTTTTGATTATTCCAAACCATCTATCACAAATCATGATTAAAAATCAACACATAGTTTAATTTATAAACATGAAAAAGAATACAAGGACGACATCTCAAGGAAGTTTATTTGATAAAGGTGACACAAGAAAGAAGATTAAATTTTCTATGTGTAAAAAATCCGGAAAGAGGCACCAAGGTAAATTTCAAAAAGGAACTTGAATATTTTTAAAGTGTAAAAAAATAGGTCATAAAGTTTCTAATTAACTTGAAAAAATGAAGAGTTTAGTTAACATAATTGATGGAAATAAAGTTAAATCTATGGTACTATTAATAGTTCTATGTCATAAATATGGAGAAGTTGGGAATTATCCAAGCCAATGCTCTATTCCAAGGGATAAAAAGCATGGTGAGCACCAATAATGTCCAATAATATATGAATAAGGAAATTTTTATACTAATATGGATCATGATGAATGAAGTATACATAACCTATACTCCAGAGTTGTGTTTATCTTATTGTATTTCAATTTATACCATATTATTATATCTTGTAAGTTTTCTAAGAACATCGATTCACCACCCCAAATTATTTGATATCATCATGTATAAAATTCTATAATTATTATTTCACAAGTTTAAGTTTTTGGGAATTCTATTGAAAATATTATCATTCTCCATTTAGTGGATTTTGATGATTTTATGGGTATATATTACCTTTCCTTGAATAGAGACAACATAAATTATCAAGAGAAGGAAATCAACCTCTATATCATAAATCACCCCCTAATTATATACAAGTGTAAGGGGAGGATGAATCTTATTTTCTACCAACATCTGAAGCATGGATATTATTTCCTTATAAGAAATCTATCTATCTCAAATTATTGAGACTAAATAAAAGATCATCCTTGATGAAATTACCATTATAAGGGAATTTATTGATGTATTTAATGAATAATTTCCTAGTATTTATATTATATTTGAGGTTAAGTTCTAAATTGAGTTCATATTCTGAGCTTTTATAATTTCCAAGACTCCATATAGAATGATCATTTTTGAACTTAAGGAGTTGAATAAATAATTACAGGAGAATATAGATAAAGGATTCAGATTCCCAAGTGATTCATCACAGGGTGTACGAGTCCTTTTTATTAATAATAATGATGGGAAAATGCACCCCTAAATTAATTATCATGAGATCAATAAGATCATGATAAATAAAAAGTATCATTTTCCAAATATTTATGACTTGTTCGATCAAATACATGGATCTTAATATTTCTCCAAGTTGGATATTTGTCCAGGATATTATCAAGTAATGGTGAGGATATCCCAAGTATTGATTTTCGTATAAGGTATGGGCCCTATGAGTTCATAGTGATTCCATTTGGACTCAATAATGCTCTATAAATATTTATGGACTTGATGAATAGAGTATTTAGGGATTAACTTGAAAAATTTATGGTAGTATTTATAGATGATATTCTTATCTACTCCAAAATAATGGAGGAACATGATTAGCATTTTACTTCTACACCAAAGACTTTGTAAAAGGAAAATTTATTTGTGAAGTACAGTAAATATGAGTTTTGGATGGAGAAAGTAACCTTTATAATGAATGTTATCACTGATAAAGGGATATTTATGGATCCTTAAAAAACCGAGGAAATTGAAGGATGTACATGACCAAAATCTATGATGAAAATCTATATTTTCCTTAGATTATATTGGTACTATCATTGATTTGTGATAAAATTATCATGACTATCAATCCCACTAACCAAGATAAATTGTAATGGTGTCATGTTTTTCTGTAATGATGAATGAAAAGAGATCTTTGAAGAGTTGAATAAGAGGATAATCACTACACCTGTACTCACATTACCCACAAGTGGGGAAGGATTTGTGATATATAGAGATACATTGAAAAAGGTGATTGGATTGTGTACTCAAGAAATATGAAAAATTTATAGCCTATACCTCCTTCCAATTAAAGATCCATGAGAACTGTAACGCCCTGACCCCAGTTACCCAGAGTCGGTGCATTATTACATAACATTGGAATAATCACAGGTAAATCATGTCTCTAAATACCGATCAGTTTAGTATTATTGGAAACAAGATTCATACATAAGGTCAACTTTACAACTTGAAAAGAAATAAAACACGAATTTATTCCATTGGAAACATCCAAGCCTCATAAATAATTCCTGCAATTCACTCATAACTAACTTCTTCATATCCTGGGAAAATGAAACATAATAAAGGGGTGAGCTCAAATGCTTAGTAAGGGTAAGAAATACAGTGGAAGATAACATAAATATTAATCATGGTGAATAATTGAAACCACATGACTTTACCAATAATAAACATGAATACTTTTATGGAAAGAGTATGAGCTGAGTAAATAATGCCATAATAAAACATAATAATTGGTATTCTACTAGTCGAATGACCACATGAACCATCAATATTATTTTCTTAATGAGGAAATGTATAATGCCAGACATTCTGAAAAATTTTGTCAAGGCCTCGGCCAAGACATCTAAAAATGATTAAGGCCTCGACCAAAACCATATATCAAAATTGGGAAAGGGCCTCGGCCAATTCCATGTCTAGTTTTCTCATGAGACCTACCGATGCATCGAGGAGCTATAGTGGGCTCCACCCATCACTTACTAAGTCCAATACATTCCTCATATGAAACAGTTTAAACATATCATAAACATTCATATTAAAACTAGCTTACGAAATGTCAATACTTTAACCATAAAAAATGTATGGTATAAAAATAGCACATCCATAGTCAAACATATCACAAAACCATCAATACAATATGGAAGTTTTGTATCATAATAAATCAACTTCAAATAAACATAAAATCCATCAAAGTATGTTGACATTGATGGAATCAAAACCCATTTTAGAGAAATATCTCTTTCTATTTTGAAATCATTTAAGAGTCACATAACTATAAAGAAAACATTTATTTTGAAAATATTCTTATAAGCTTTTAAGGGAAGCTTTGATGATGTTATAATTGCGGGAAATTGCCGCACCCTCTGTATAAGTTAAAAAAACATTCTTACCTTAAATTTGTCAAAAAGGTCAAAAAGTACCTTGTTTGGAAAATGACGTAAAGATTCCTTTAAAAACACATAATGTTATAAATGAATTTAAACCATTGTCTATTAAATAGTAAAAATGTTTTGAAATAAATTTTTAAGAAACATGGATGTGGATGATAAAGAGGTCCAAGTAGATGATTACGTATAAACAACCTCAGATAATATAGAGATTGTGCAATTAACCCTTACCTTGTACTTTTCCTTGGTCGAGGGTAGGTTATCCTCATGTATAATAGTTAAATAATTGTTATTAAATTATAAAAGAATCATATAAATAAATATGATATCATATATGATCTTTTAATATTTCTTTGTTAATAATATTTTAGTATTATCGTCATTTCAGGTGTTCACTTACTCGTTTTCTTTTATATGTTTTGTTACATAAGCCTTGTTTATTATAAATAGGTTGTATATTATTCATATCCAGAATGATATAAAGTCCTTAAACATTATTTTAATCATAAAATTAAATTATTCTTGAATGGATAAGATGGGGAATGAATCTCATCACGTGCGGGGAGACTGTAGTCCGTACGTATGCACGAACGCTACTTCCATTTAATTTTTCATTTTAAAAGGAATCAAAACCAAATGATACATAGGTATATTATTATTAAAGTATAATATAAAATCTTATATATGTTACTTAAGTTCATTAACACCATCCTTTATACATTCCATGTATGGTATGAACAAGTCATATCACTTTGAGGGGGCGGTAGTTCACACTTCCTCAAATGAAATTATCGTATATATATATAAAACATGAAACGAATAATGGTATGATATAAAATGGAATTAAAGAAGATTATATATAGAATAAATATAATTAATATCATATTTAATTATATTTCCATCATAATTCCCACCATGAGAGGTGGAAGGAGATAATTTAACAATCATCGTTTCATGAGGCGTTTGGTTGCCATCCACAAAAACATTATGTTCTTCACCCATTAGATGGAGGTGTGTGTAAGTGTAGTTCAAATAATTCTCATAACAATATTCTATTATATTGATTATACTGGTGTTGTTACAAAAGAAAAGGATAATAAGAGTTTAGGGGTTGGAGAAGTAAAATAAAATAAAAGAAGCTAAGAGAAATCGTAACCTTTAATTTGGGAAACTCCCTTTGGTTTGAACCAAAAAGGACTCTTGAAGTGCCTTTTGCCTAAGATAAGGATTCTAGGAAGAGTATAGGGATGTAGGGAGTTTAATTGGGTAGAGGTTGGATGAGACAAAAGGCTTGAGAGGTGTGAGGAATTGGTTATAAGTTGTGTCCTTTTATAAAAGGGTGGAGGGGTTCTTTAGGAAAGATTGAAAATATTATTTTATTATATAATGATATTCGGTTTATAAAGGTCCAAAACTAATTAAAGTTGAAGATAATATGAATCATGATCGAAATGAAACCATCCAATAAAAATTGGATAGGTTTGGGGTATTATTTTAGTCTTTATAATCTTATTTATTTAAATCATTTATTAATGATGTAAACACTACATCATTATTGTGTCATAAATAATTAATTTATTAGATGTCAGAAAATTATAAAAAAATACCATGATGTAGGAAATATTTTTATATTTATAATGAATATTTATAGTCAAAAATATAACATATATAACCCTATGTAAAAATTGTTTTTCTAAAAGATATATGCTTATGTCATTTTTGAAGCTTCTACCTTAACAGTAGTGATAGCATAAGCTTGGCCTTGATCCCTTGGACTTTTCTGAGGTAAGTTCCCTTGACGCTTAAGAAATTCATTTTCATAATGTCCCATCTCCCTGTAGTTGTATCATTTAACATTGGTAGTTTCTTTCTTTCCCTTACAATCACCAGCAAGATGGCATTTCTGTCTACATTTGTAGCATACCCCTTTTCCTTTTAGACAGGAACCAGGGTGCTTCCTTCCACAATTATTACATGGTGGAAATTCAATTCTTCCCTTCTTCCCTATTTTCTTATTTACTTTCCCAGAGTGTTCAACAAATCTCTTCTTCTCTTGGTTTGCTTTAAAGTCATAAGACTTAGAGAATTCTTTTTCTGTCTTGATAGCACATGATACAATATCTTCATATGAAGAGAAGGATTGTGATACTAACGATCGATAGAGAAATGGTTTTAACCCATAAAATAAATGACCAATATTACTTATTGGGTTATGTATATAATCTGCATCATGCCTTGCTAACCTTGTAAATTTAGCATCATACTTTGCAACATTCTCATCCTCCTTTTGCCTCAGACTGAGAAATTGCCTTTCCATATCTGCTCAATGGTCACGAGGAAAGTATTTCTACAAGAAAATCTCTTTAAACTCCCTCCATTTTATATTTGATACTTCATCATCTTCCTTTGTGTTTTGAATCAATGACCACCATTGATCAACATCCCCAGTGAGGCGATAAACTGCCATGATAACTTTTTCCCTTTCACTACTCCCCAAAGCCTGAAATATTTTCTCTAGGGAACTTATCCATTGCTCAGCTACCAATGGATTTGTATTCCCATTGAATGTCAGTGGTTTTTTCCTCATGAAGCGATCTAACATTGATCCTCCACGCTGTGGATCTGGGTTCTCCATATGGGTAAGGCTATTATTCATAACCTGAGTGAGTTGTCCCAGTATGACGATTAGCTGATCAGAACCAGTTGCATCACCAGCTCCACTATAATTATCTTGAGTAGGAGAGAAATTCCTACATGGGGTGCGTGCATTGATATGGTTTCCATTACTTCCACTAGGTGACATTTATAAACAATGGAATACACTAGATTTGTTTATGAATCGAAATACATAAATCTAAACTTGTAAAACACTTAACATAATTTGAACAGTTTATGGATATAATCCATAATCATAAAAATGTTTTCTTTGAGGAAGTATATACTCAAAAAACCTTCATAATGTTTTTTAAATAAAATGAGAATTATCCTAAGCATATCCCCCAGGAGTGTCGTAACCAAGAGTGCAGTAAGGCCCGTTGTCGTGCACCAGTTCCTGTTCGAGTCTAGATCAAAGATGTGTTTTCGGGTTTTACCCCTAGGTACATCTATGCCAGATCCGCCTCTACCTGCTCATATCTAGACATGGATGTATTGCTCAAAAAACTCACAAAATCTCTACAATACCAAAATTCTAGGAAGTTCTTCTATACTAAATCTTCAAAGTCTCTCTTATGGCTATGTGCTCTAATCAGAGTTTATCTAAATCTAGTTTCCAAGGTTTGTAATAAACTTCCTCTAATACCAACTGTAACGCCCTGACCCCAGTTACCCATAGTCGGTGCATTATTACATAACATTGGCATGATCACAAGGAAATCATGTCTCAAAATATCGACCGGTTTAGTATTATTGGAAACAAGATTCATACATAAGTTCAACTTTACAACTTGAAAAGAAATACAACACGAATTTATTACATTGGAAACATCCAAGCCTCCTAAATAATGCCTGAAAGTCACTCATAACTAACTTTTTAATATCCTGGGAAAATGAAACATAAGAAAGGGGTGAGCTCAAATGCCCAGTAAGGGTAAGAAATACAGTGCAAAATAACATAAATATTAAGCATGGTGAATAATTGAAACCACATGCCTTTACCAATTATAAACATGAATACTTTTATGGCAGGAGTATGAGCTAAGTAAATAATGCCATAATAAAACATAATCATTGGCATTCTACTAGTCGAATGACCACATGAACCATAAATATTATTTTCATAATGATGAAATGTATAATGCCAGACATTCTGAAACATTTTGTCAAGGCCTCGGCCAAGATGTCTAAAAATGATTAAGGCCTCGGCCAAAACCATATATCAAAATTGGGAAAGGGCCTTGGCCAATTCCACGTCTAGTTGTCTCATGATACCTACTGATGCATCAAGGAGCTATAGAGGGCTCCACCCATCACTTACTAAGTCCAATACATTCCTCATATGAAACATTTTAAACATATCATAAACATTCGTATTAAAACTAGCATATGAAATGTCAATACTTTAACCATAAACAATGAATGGTATAAAAATAGAACATCCATATTCAAACATATCACAAAACCTTCAATACAATATGGATGTTTTGTATCATAATAAATCAACTTCAAATAAACATAAAATCCACCAAAGGATGTTGACATAGATGGAATCAAAACCATTTTAAGAGAAAAATCTCTTTCTATTTTGAAATAATTTAAGAGTCACATAATTATAAAGAACAATTTTATTTTGAAAATATTCTTATAAGCTTGTAAGGGAAGCTTTGATGATGTTATAATGGTGGAAAATAGCCACACCCGCTGTATAAGTTAAAAAAGCATTCTTACCTTAAATTTGTCGAAAAGGTAAAAAAGTACCTTGTTTGGAAAACAAAGAAAAGATTCCTTTCAAAACACATAAGGGTATAAATGACTTCAACCCATTTTCAAGTAAATAGTAATTTTTTTTGTAATACATTTTTAAGAAACATGGATGTGGATGATAAATAGGTCCTAGTAGATGATTACGTATAAACAACCTCGGATAATATAGAGATTGTGAAATTAACCCTTACCTTGTAATTTTCCTTGGTAGAGGGTAAATTAACCTCATGTATAATAGTTAAATAATTGTTATTAAATTATACAAGAATCATATACATAAATATGATATCATATATGATCTTTTAATATTGCTTTGTTAATAATATTTTATTATTATCGTCGTTTTGGGTGTTCACTTACTCGTTTTCTTTTATTTGTTTTGTTAAATAAGCTATGTTTGTTATCCATAGGATGTATATTATTCATATCCAGAATAATATCAAGTCCTTAAACATTATTTTAATCATAAAATGTAATTAGTCTTGAATGGATACGATGGGGAATGAATCTCATCGCGTTCGTGGAGACGGTAGTCCGTACGTACGCACGAACACTACTTCCATTTCATTTTTCATTTTAAAAGTAATAAAAACCAAATGATACATAGGTATATTATTATTACTTTATAATATAATATATTATATATGTTACTTAAGTTCATTAACACCATTCTTTATACGTTCCATGTATGGTATGAACGAGTCATATTACTTTGAAGGGGCGGTAGTCCGCACTTCCTCAAATAAAATTATCGTATATATATATACAACATGAAACGAATAATGGTATGATATAAAATGGAATTACAGAAGATTATATATAAAATAAATATAATTAATATCATATTTAATTATAGTGCCATCATAATGGCCACCATGAGAGGTGGTACGAGATAATTGAATAATCATCGTTTCGTGAGGCGTTTGGTTTCCATCCACAGAAACATTATGTTCTTCACCAATTAGATGGAGGTGTGTTTAAGTTTAGTTCAAATAATTCTCATAAAAATGTCCTAGTATATTGATTATACTGGTTTTGTTACAAAAGAAAATGATAATAAGAGTTTAGGGGTTGGAGAAGTAAAATAAATGAAAATAAGCTAAGAGAAATTGTTACCTTTAATTTGGGTAACTCCCTTTGGTTTGGACCAAAAAGGACCCCTGAAGTGCCTTATTCATAAGGTAATGCTTCTAGGAGGAGGAGAGTGATGTAGGGAGATTAATTGGGCAGAGTTTAGATGAGCCAAAAGGCTTTATATGTGTGAGAAATTGGTTAGAAGTGGTGTCCTTTTATAAGGGGGTGGATGGGTTCTTTAGGAAAGATTGAAAATATTATTTTATTATATAATGATATTTGGTTTCTAAAGGTCCAAAACTCATTAAAGTTGAAGATAAGATGACTCATGATCGAAATGAAATCATCCATTAAGAATTGGACAGGTTTTTGGTATTATTTTGTTCTTTATAATCTTATTTATTTAAATCATTTATTAATGAGGTAAACACTACATCATTATTGTGTCATAAATAATTTAGTTTATTAAATGTCTAAAAATTATAAAAAAATTACCATGATATATGAAATCTTTTTATCTTTCTAATGAAAATTTATAGTCGAAAATATAACATATATAACCTTATGTAAAAATTGTTTTTCTAGAAGATATATGCTTATGTCATTTTTGTATTTACTTTAACTTAATTAATATAAAGTGTCATTATCACTTACAAGTGGCTCCACGGGGTCCCAAAATCAACCCAATTATGTCAATGGTCATACATGTATCAAAAAATAGGGTTAGGACATGTTTTAGGGTAATTTATAATTATTATTATATTAATTTTTACCCTTATTTATCGGATTTACCCTTTAACCATGGTAAATAAAATATTTACCGAAGTAATTATTCTAAATGTCTAAAAATAAAAGTTACCTATTTACACAATTTGGAACTCTTGATTCTAAATATGGAATCAATTTTTCTAAATTCAAAATACAAAAGTGTAAGAAATTAATTTAAAATTAATTCTTGTTGTTAAAACAAAAAGCGTGTTTTTAAAAGATAATAACTATCAAAAGATTGACACTTGCTTATATCCAATTTAAATGTAAAATTATGTCCAATGACAAACATTGGATTAAATGGTAAAAATATAATCTAATTATACTCTAAAATCTCTCAAATTCATAATTTATCACTATTAATTATTTCGATTAAAAAAGTTGTTTTTAATTAAAATTTAGTAATTTTCACTATTCATCAAAATATGAAATTTATCCAAAAAGTACCAAAAATTCACCCTAAGCTAATTTAGATATTCCAAATCCAAAAATGAAGTCCATTTTGGAAGATAAAATGTATAAATTTCAAAAAGTGGGTATTACTATTCATAACGGTTAGTTTGATTGGTTGTAGTGTGTGTTAGAACTCGAAGTTGCATACAACACACGCTATTGTATTATTCAAAGAGAATCATACCGTGGAAGCTTGGGGTGTTACATTCTGACCTCCTTCATATAATTTAATCCTCAAAATTTCTAGAATATTACTATATAAAAATACTTGGGTGGTTCTTCATCATAAGTTCCTCAGGTTCCCATGTTTCTTCTTCCATCTTATGGTTTCTCCATAGAACTTTTACCAGACGAGTCGTCCAGTTTCTCAACACTTGTTCTCTGGTATCAAGAATCCTAATGGCCTCTTCACAATAAGATAGATCAGGTTCCAATTCTACTTCCTCATAAGTGAGTACATGCGTTGGGTCAGGCATGTATTTTCTCAACAGTGATACGTGGAACACATTGTGAACTTTGGAGAGATTTGGCGGCATTGCCAAACGATAAGCTACAATCCCAATTCGTTATAGATTTTCGAAAGGTCTGATGTACTTGGGACTCAATTTAACTTTCTTACCGAAACATATAACCCCCTTCCATGGAGATACCTTCAAGAAAACATGATCTCCTACCTGAAATTCCAAATCCTTCCTTCAGTTATCGGCATAGCTCTTCTACCTAATTTGAGCTACTTTGATGTGGATTTGGATTACCATCACCTTTTCCATCGTTTCCTCCACCAGTTTTGGGCCTACGAGTTTTCTTTCACCAACATCATCCCAACAGGTTGGTGTGCGACATCTCTTTCCGTATAACGCTTCATACAGTGCCATCCGAATACTTGAATGGAATCTATTGTTATAGGAAAATTCTACCAGAGGTAAATATTGATCCCACATACCATAAAAGTCAAGTGAGAAAGATCTCAACATGTCTTCTAAGGTTTGAATAGTCTGTTCTGATTGTCCATCTGTTTGAGGGTGGTAGGCAGTGCTCAAATGAAGTTCAGTATCCAATTCCTTCTGAAGACTCTTCCAGAATCTTGAAGTAAAATGGGGATCACGATCAGAAACAATCGATAGTGGTACTCCATGAAGTCTCACAACTTCATTAATATATAGTCTTTCTAGACGTTCAAGTGGTAGATCTTCTCTTATATCAAGAAAATGTGTTGAATTGGTAAGATGATCAACAATGACCCATATTGCATCGTTTATTCTAGGAGTCTTTGGTAGTCCCATGAAAAAGTCCATCGTAATATTATCCTATTTCCACTCAGGTATGGGAAGAGGTTTCATGACTCCTCTAGGCTATTGCCTTCCCACTTTCACTTGTTGACAAACCATACATCTTGACACAAAATCAGCAATCTCTCTCTTCATGTTGTCCCACCAAAAATGTTCCTTCAAATCTCTATACATTTTGGTGCTCCCAGGGTGTATAGAGAAATTAAAACTATGAGCATCATCCAACAATTCCCTTTTTAGATTAGGTATATCGGGAACACAAAGTCTCTTCCCAAATTTTAAAATTCCATCTTCATACACAAAGTCACCCAATCTCCCATCTTTCACAGCTTTAATCTTCTTTTGAAACTCTTTATCATCGTTTTGAGAACTCTTTATCCTTTCTAGTAAAGATGGTTTGGAAACAATTTGAAAAAGTATAGATGTTTCACATTTCATGGTTATTCCCATATCCAAATTTACTATATACATTAAAATTGGATCCCTTTCAACTCTCATTTTGTTCAAAACTCCATGATCCTTTCTACTCAAAGCATCTTCCACCTTATTTTCCTTCCCCGGGTGGTAGTGTATCATGCAATCATAATCCTTGAGTAGTTCAAGACATCGCCTTTAACTCATGTTGAGTTCTTTCTCTGAGAAAATATACTTCAAACTCTTGTGATCAGTATAAATCTCACATTTCTCACCATATAGATAGTGTCTCCAAATCTTCAAAGAAAAGATTACAGTTGCTAACTCAAGATCATGAGTAGAATAGTTTTTGTCATGAATTTTTAGTTGTTGTGATGCATAGGCAATAACCCTATCATTTTTCATAAGGACACAACCAAGTCTTTTCTTCGATGCATCACTATAAATAATGAACCCATCATTCCCCGATAATAGAGTCAATATCGGAGCATTGACTAATATTCTCTTCAGTTCTTCAAAACATTCTTCAAACTCTTTTTTCCAAACAAATTTAACCCATTTTCTTGTGAGCTTCATTAATGGGTTAGCCAATCGGGCAAAATCTGGACGAAACGTCGATAATAACCTACTAAACCAATAAAACTGCATACCTCAGTTATACTTGTTGGTGCTGGCCATTCTTGGATTGCTCTTATCTTAGAAGGATCAACAGAGATTCCATCCTTAGAGACAATATGGCCAAGAAAAGAAATCTCCTGAATCCAAAATTCATAATTGCTAAACTTCCCATATAATTCATGTCTTCTCAGAGTCTTCAATATAATGCGCAAGTGATTTTCATGATCTTTGTAGCTTTTGGAGTATACCAAGATATCATCAATAAATACCACTAAAAATTAATCAAGATATTCCTTGAAAACTCTATTCTTTAGATCCATGAAAACCGAGGGTGCATTAGTCAACCCAAAAGGCATTACTGTAAACTCGTAATGCCCGTACCTAGTTCGAAATGATGTATTCAGAATGTCTTTCTTCTTCACACACAACTGATGGTATCAAGATCGAAGGTCAATCTTTGAAAAGTATTGAGGTCTATGCAGTTGGTCAAATAAATCATCAATGCTAGGTAGGGGATACTTGTTCTTTATTGTTATAGCATTGATGTCCCTATAGTCAATGCACGACCTCATAGATCCATCTTTCTTCTTAACAAAAAGGACAGGGTATCCCCATGGAGAAACACTAGGGAAAATAAATCCCTTATTACTCAATTACTCCAGTTGTTTCTTTAGTTAAACTAATTCCACTATGGACATTCTATAAGGGGTTTTCAATATGGGCCTTGAACCATGAATTAAATCATTGGAAAACTCAATTTCTTGTTCTGGAGGATGTCCAAGTAAATCTTCCAGAAACACATCAACATATTCTCTCACAATAGGTACATACACTATTTGAACATTCCTTTCCTTACCCACAGTTATTTCATTCTCTTCCTCCCCGATAATTGAATTTAGTTGAGCTACTGGGGGTGGATCTAGATAAGAATCAGGTGGTGATGATTCTACTCTAAAGATAAGGTGTTCTTTATCATCATCATCAAAAATCGTAACCTCCTTCTTCTTACAATAAATTTTCGCATCATGGTCTGAAATCCAATCCATACCGAGGATTATAACAAATTAAGTCATGGGTATGATGATGAGATCAGTAGATAAAGAACATTTATATGCTCTAATGGGGACTGATTTACAAATATTTGTTGCAATGATACTTCCCTTAGGAGTTTTGACTGACAACTCCCTTGTTAAATAAAATTGGAAATATCTAATTTTCTTAGAAAACTGGGAAGATATGAAAAAATGTGATGATCCAGAATCAAATAAAGCATTTTCTAAACTTGAGGAAACCATTAAATTACCTACCAACACGTCTTTCAGGGCTTCAACCTCAGCAGTAGTGATTGCATAAACTTGGCCTTGATCCCTTGGCCTTTTCTGAGGTAAGTTTCCATGACGCTTAGGAAATTCATTTGAATAATGTTCCATCTCTTTGCAATTGTATCATTGGACATTGGTAGCGTCTTTCTTTCCTTTACAATAACCATCTAGATGACCTTTTTATCCACATTTGTAGAAAACTCCTTTTCCTTTTAGACAAGCACCAGGGTGCTTTCTTCCACAATTATCACAGGGTGGAAATTCAATTCTTCCCTTCTTCCTTGATTCCTTATTTCCTTTCCTAGAGTGTTCAGCAGATATCTTCTTATCTTACTTTGATTTAAAGTCATAAGACTTAAAGAATTCATTTTCTATCTTGATAGCACACGAGACAATATCTTCATATGATGAGAAGGATTGTGATACTAATTATCGAAGGAGAAATGGTTTTAACCCATCAATGAAACAATCAATCTTACTTCTTGGGTTACGTATATAATCTGCAGCATGCCTCACTAACCTTGTAAAGTTAGCCTCATACTTAGAGACATTCTCATCCTCCTTTTGCCTCAGACTCAGAAATTGTCTTTCCATATCCGCTCAATGGTCACGAGGAAAGTATTTTTCTAAGAAAATCTCTTTGAACTCCCTCCATTCCATATTTGATACTTTATCATCTTCCTTCGTGTTTTGAATCAATGACCACCATTGATCAGCATCTCCAGTGAGGTGGTAAACTGCAATGACAACTTTTTCACCAGTACTACTCCCCAAGGCGTGGAGTATTTTCTCTAAAGAACTTATCCATTGCTCAGATACCAATGGATTTGTACTCCCATTGAATGTTGGTGGTTGTTGCCTCATGAAGCGATCTAACATTGATCCTCTACATTGTGGATCGGGGTGCTCCATACGGGTAAGGTTATTATTCATAACTTGAGTGAGTTGTCCCAGTATGGTAATTAGCTGATCAGCACCAGTTGCATCACCAACTCCACTATAATTATCTTGAGTAGGAGGGAAATCCCTATATAGAGTGCGTGCATTGATACGGTTTACATTCCTTCTACTAGGCACCATTTCTAAACAATGGCATAAACTAGGTCAGTTTATGAATCAAAATACATAATTCCATACTTGTAAAACACTTAACATAAATTGAACTATTTATGGATATAATCCATAATCATAAAAAAATGTTTTCTTTGAGGAAGTATATACTCATAAACCCTTCATAATGGTTTGTAAGGAAAATGAGAATTATCCTAAGCATATCCCCCGGGAGTGTCATAACCAAGAGTGCAGCAAGGCCCGTTGTCATGCACCAGTTCCCGTTCGAGTCTAGCTCAAAGCGGTGTTTTCTGGTTTTACCCCTAGGTACATCTGTTCCAGAGCTGCCTCTACCTGATCGTATCCATACAAGGATGTATTGCTTAGAAAACTCACAAAATATCTACAATACGAAAATTCTAGGAAGTTCTTCTATACTAATCCTCAAAGTCTATCATAGGACCATGTGCTCAAATCAGAGTTTATCTAAATCTAGTTTCCAAGGTTTGTACTAAACTTCCTCTGATACCAAATATAACACCCCAACCCTAGTTACCCATAGTCAGTGCATTATTACATAACATTTTCATGACCACAAGGAAATCATGTCTCGAAAGACCGATCCGTTTAGTATTATTGGAAACAAGATTCATACATAAGTTCAACATTACAGCTTGAAGAGAAATACAACACAAATATATTTCATTAGAAACATCCAAGCCTCCTAGATTATGCCTGCATGTCACTCATAACTAACTTCTTCATATCCTGGGAAAATAAAACATAATAAAGGGGTGAGCTCAAACGCTCAGTAAGGGTAAGTAATACAACGGAAAATGACATAAATATTAATCATGGTAAATAATTGAAACCACATGCCTTTACCAATAATAAACATGAATACTTTTATGGAAAGAATATGATCTGAGTAAATAATGCCATAATAAAACATAATCATGGGTATTCTACTAGTCGAATGACCACATGAACCATAAATATTATTTCCATAATGAGGGAATGTATAATACCATACATTCTGAAACATTTTGTCAAGGCCTCAGCCAAGACGTCTAAAAATGATTAAGGCCTCAGCCAAAACCATAAATCAAATTGGGAAAGGTCCTTGGCCAATTCCACGTCTATTTGTCTCATGAGACCTACCGATGCATCGAGGAGCTATAGCGGGCTCCACCCGTCACTTACTATGTCCAATACAATCCTCATATGAAAAGGTTTAAACATGTCATAAACATTCGTATTAAAAATATCATATGAAATGTAAATACTTTAACCATAAAACATGAATAGTATAAAAATAACACATCCATAGTCAAACATAGCAATCAACTTCAAATAAACTTAAAATCCATCAAAGGATGTTGACATAGATGAAATCAAAACCCTTTTTAGAGAAATATCTCTTTCTATTTTGAAATCATTTAAGAGTCACATAATTATAAAATAAAACATTTACTTTGAAAATATTCTTATAAGCTTGTAAGGGAAGCTTCGACAAGTTTATAACGATATAAAATAGCTGCACCCGTCGTATAAGTTAAAAAAGACATTCTTACCTTAATTTTGTCAAAAAGTTTAAAAAGGACCTTGTTTGGAAAACGACGGAAAGATTCCTTTATAAAAATCTTATAAAAAGTCAAAAAGGGTATAAATGACTTTAACCCATAGTCTATAAAATAGTAAGAATGTTTTTCATTTTCTGTAGTTTCCCTAATCAAACTAGAGGTTACCAAAGAACCATGCATAGCACTGAAAAGAGAACCGCCGAAAACACCAGCAACACCTAACATATGAAAAGGGTGCATAATGATGTGTAGATAAATACATATAAACAACCTTGAATAAGGAAGAGATTGTCAAATAAACCCTTACCTTGTAATTTTACTTGGTTTAGGGTAGGTTAAACTCCTTTATAATGGTGAAATAATTGTTATTAAATTATACAATAATCATATACATTAATATGATATCATATATGATCTTTTAACACTGCTTTGTTAATAATATCTTAGTATTATCGTCGTTTCGGGTGTAAACTTACTCATTTTATTTTATATATTTTGTTATGTAATCCGTGTTTGTTATGGATAGGTTGTATATTATTCATATCCAGAATGATATTAAGTATTTAAACATTATTTTTAACCATCAAATGAAAATTATTCTTGAATGGATATGATGGGGAATGAATCTCATCGCGTTTGTGGAGACGGTAGTCCGTACGTACGCACGAGTGACAATATCATTCTTTTGATATTAAAATAATATATAATTGGGTGGTGTATCATATATACAGAATAATTATCATGTTATATTTATTATTTATATGAATTAAACATCATTATTATACCCATCCAAATAATAATGTTTTGAATAAGAATTACACCACGACATGGAGATGGTAAGCCGTACGTACACACGTATGGTGAAAAGTTATTCAAAGGATTGATAGAATAATGAATATGGTTGTACCATATTTATAATAACATCAAAGTATATAGAAGATACTGTAGTTATTATTTTAGAATGGAAATAACAAATAAAGAAGAAGTTGAAGAAGAAAGGAACTTGAAAGAGGGTGGTGAAAACATTACCTCTTCTTCGGGTTCTTCCTTTTGATTTGATTAAAAGGGATCCTTAGGTTAGCTTTCTGATCAAACTAAGGCCTCTAGGTCTAAGTTAGGGAAGTTGAGAGAATATTTGGGTAGGTTTTGGCCGAACCAAAAGGCTTTGAGGGTATGAATTTGAGAGAAGGGAGAGTTCCCTTTTATAAGAGGGGTGAGGGGCACCTTAGGAAAAGCTTGAAATATTATTTTATAATAAATTCATATTCGGTTTATAATGGATCCAAAGTGTATTATTTAAAGGTTAAGGTGGGTATGGGTCTAAATCCTTTCAACCAATAGATTTTATATAGGTTTGGGTCACTATATTAACCTTATCTTTTAGTTTTAATTCTTAGTTAATTAGTTTTACATTTACCATGTCACTTTGTATTTTTATATTATATAGTTAATAAACTTACTATATACATCCAAGCGACCCCCAAGTGGTCCATTAAAGATACACCAATCATGATATAAGTCCTTTTTCCAAACCTTAGATTTTTAGGAATATAATATCAATTAATAATATAATACTTGTTTTAAAAACTCATTTATGTCAATTTTGACAATATTTAATAATTGATTTTTGTTAAAGTCTTAGAAACTTTATTAATTCAAAAAAAATTAATTTAAGAAATTATAACATGTAATATTAATCAATAAAATTCGTGGATGGCATCAAAACTTTCAAATTATATTTATTTTAACTTTTATAATACCAATTATTTGATTCTTCCATTAATAAGGAAAATAATGCATCATTATTGTGTCATAAATAAATTTAATTATTAAATGTATAAAAATTATAAATAAAATACCATTATGTATGAAATATTTTTAAATTTCTAATGAATATTTATAGTATAAAATATAACATATATAACCCTATGTAAAAATTATTTTTCTAAAAGATATATGCTTATGTCATTTTTGTATTTACTTTAACTTAATTAATATAAAGTGTCCTTATCACCTACAAGTGGATCCATGATGTCCCAAAATTAACCCAAAGATGCCCATGGTCGGAAATTTATCAAATAATAGTGTTAGGACACATTTTAGGGTAAATTAATATTATTATAATATTATTTTTTTACCATTATTTACCGGATTTACCCTTTAACCATTGTAAATAAAATATTTACCGAAGTAATTATTCAAAATGTCTAAAAATAAGAGTTACCTATTTACAAAATTTGTACATCCTGATTAAAAATATGGAATCCATTTTTCAAAATTCAAAACACAGAAGTGGCAGAAATTAATTTAAAATTAATTCGCACTGTCAAAACAAAAAGCTTGTTTTTAAGAAATAATAACTATCAAAAGATTGACACTTGTTTATGTCCGGTTTAAATGTGAAATTATGTACAATAACCAAAATTGTATTAAATGGTAAAAATATATTCTAAATATACTTTAAAACCACTCAAATTCATAATTTATTACTATTAATTATTTTGATTTAAAAAGTTGTTTTTAATTAAAATTTAGTAATTTTCACTATTCATCAAAATATAAAAGTTATCCGAAAAGTACCAAAATTTTACCCGAGGCTAATTTCGATATTATGAATCCAAAAATGAAGTCCATTTTGGGAGATAAAATTTATAAAATTTCAAAAAGTGGGTATTACTATTCATAACGGCTACTTTGATTGGCCGCGGTGTGTTAGAATCTCGAAGTTGCATACAACACACGCTACTGTATTATTCAAAGAGAATCGTACTGTGGAAGCTTGGGGTGTTACATATTGGTTGCTAATGTTCTTCCTTAACTTTCTAAAAAGTTATGTATCTCTAAATAAACTCATATACCAACCCACCAAAACTGTTCTTCCAACGCTTCATACAGCTTTTGTATTCTAGGATGAACAACCCATATCAAATGGTGGTGAGCATGAAGAAATTATTCCTAAAAATTCACAGGTACAAAAATAATATTTCTCAACCACAACACTAAAATATCATCCAACTTTCATCCCTCAATATTCTCTATACCGTCAGGTTTTGAACTCATAGACACTCATTCTGAATCATTCATCTATGCCTCTTTATATATCTATACCAAATCAGGAATGAACGAAACTATAATTAACGTTGCAACTTCACCTCAGTATTCACATTCCAAGGGCTTATCAGCTAGGACTGAAATCAATAGCCACTCATCTGAATATTATTTTTTTAAATGAGTATATAAATATATGATTAATGCATCAGCCACTGAATTTCCTTTTCCCAGTGTATAAATCAATTCAATGTAAAACATTTAGAGATAATCCATCTACATTATTTTTCTCAAATTAAAATCCCCTAGTGAGAAAATATGTTTCAAGATATTATGATCTGTAAAAAATGTAAATTTCTTACCAAAGAGATAATGATGCTAAATCTTCAAAGCATGGACTATGGAAGGTATCTCCAAATCACGTGTTCGGTAATTCTTATCATTCAACCTTAATAATCTTGATCTATAAGTAATAACATGGTATCCTTTCATGAGAACATATCCCATAAATGTTCCTAAAGAATTACAATAAAACACATACCCTTATCCCGATTCTAGAAAAGTCAAGATTGGTGATGCTGTAAGTTGATGTTGTAGCTCTTGAAAAGACTTTTGAAATTCCTCATCCCATTATAATGGAACATTTTTCCTATCAAAGTTTGTATAGGCAAATCTAATCATGAGAAATCATGAAAAAAATATTTTTAATAACCAGCTAGACCAAGGAAATTGCGTATCTAGATGATGTTATTTGGTGATTTCCAAGAGATAATAGTATCTATCAATTTTTGATCCACTAAAACACCTTTTAAACAGATTACATAGCTAATAAAATTTACCTATTTTATCCAAAAATAATACTTTCATAATTTGGAATAGAGACGATGATCTCACTAGATTCCCGTCATTGTTGCCAAGTGATTCTCATGCTCGACCCTTGTCCTTGAATATACCAATATGTCATAAAAAAAAATCACCACAAAATAATCTAGATTTCACTGAAATATCTGATTCATCAATTCTATAAAGACTGATTCTACCTTTGTAAGACCGAAAAACATTACCACGAATTCGTAATGGCTATATCTGCTCTTAAAAGCTATTTTTTGGATATCCTCATTCTAAAATTATAATTGGTGATATCCTAATTGAAATTCAATTTTGGATAACCGCTGATCTAACCTAAATTGATTGAATAGATAATCAAGGAATTTAATTATATACATATTCTTTATTGTAACTTGGTTAATCTTATGATAATCCCCACACAGCTAAAGAGTTTCATCCACCTTTTTGACAAATGGCACTGCTGCTTCCCACAGATACATGCTCAGCCGAATGAACCATTTTCTTTCCATCTCTTCCATCCTCACTTTAAATTACCTTATTTTTTTCTTCCATTTGATAAGATGGAAGGGAAATATGATTCTTCCCTAGAAGGAGATCAATTTTTGGCTACACTTCCATTATAGGTGGTAACCCTAAGAAATTATCAGGAAAAACATTAGGAAATAGATCCACAACTGTTGGGAAAATACTATCTTTGATCTCTTCCATCAATGAAAAATTAAACTATGCCAACTACTACTAGATAGTTCCAACTGCTGGTGCCAATAATCTCATTGCACATGAATTTACTTTCTGATCTCATTTTAAGAGATGCTCGACACCATTCTTAGTCGAGAAACTAACTATTTTGGTATAACAGCCGATGTGATCCTTGAATATTTTCAACCAATCCATACCCAGGATTATATCATAGATATCCATCTCAATCATAGAGAAGTCATATATCAGCTCAGCACTATCAATAGTTATAGAACATTATTTAAAAATAATGTATTGACATTCTAAATGACCAAGAGGAGTTTTAAATTTTACCACAGAATACATCATCTCAACTTTAAGACCCATCAAATCAACAACACAAGAAGCAATAAATGAATTGGATGCACCTGTATCAAAAAAAGATTTCATAAGGGTAGAGTTCAAAAGAATCATACCTCACACAATTTATGGTCTAGACTGATTGTCCACCATGACCTAATTAGCTCTATATAATTTCTTTCTCACCACACTTTGTTCCTTATTTTTCTATTGAGATTGCACTGCCTGAGGAGATATTTTATTCCTAGAATCACCTTGGCTAGCTCTATTATTATGATGAGACTGATTATGCTTCCCTCATCCCTTTGAAGAATATAACATCTCTGATACATGAGAAGTGTCCCAAACATCTGAACTTGGAGAACTATGACAATAACACTGATGATTCCCCATTTAAATGCAATTATGGAATTCTCTAGGTGGTGTCATACACTATCACTTCATGTGGTCAAAATAACCACATTGGAAACATCTAGGACGACTCTTTGTTCTTGGAGGAATATTCACTGATCCATCCGTTTGATTCTAAGCCATAATCCCACCTTGGAAATTGGTGTCCCTCTTCTTCTTGATCCCAGCATGAGAGTTACCACCATTTCCCATAGGTATCAACATGCCTCCTCCACCTGTAGCTCTAGAGATGTCCCTTTTTACCAATGTATCTCTATTAACCATCTATGTATAATCTATTATACATAGCACATTAATCATTTACCAAATCTCATGCCTCAATCCCGATTCAAATATGTATGCCTTCAAGGATGTACTAGTATAAAATTAAAGTGTAAAGCACACTAAATTCATAAATTTTGCTACGTACTCCATGAAAGAAAGATTTTCCTACTTCAAGAAAAATAATTCTCTCATTCTTTGAATTATGAATGTGTGAGGATATAATTGTTTTTTGAAAAATTCCTAAAAATCCTCATGTGGTATTCCTTGGTCCAATTTAACCCAAAAAGCTAAATCCCACCATTGGCATATATGATCCTCTATAAAATACCTTTCCAGCTTGACATTTAGCTATATTGGGGTGCCAATGAAATCTAAGATACAATTAATCAGGTTCAGCCACACCTCTTCCTTCTTTGGTTCTAAATCACCCAGAAATATGGATTGATTTTTCCTATGGAACTAGATTAAGTGATCTAATTGCCTAAGTTCAACCCTCTTTTTCCCTCTATCCACATCCTAAAACTCTTGGACACTACTATAAACCTTACATTGGTTCACCTATGGCTTAGGTGCAACCATATTCTCAACAGCTTTTTTAGTTTCTTCCTATGATGCATACTAGGTTCCAATTTCAAAATAAACAAAAAATTCCATAAGTCTCACTCTCTATCAACTTAAGGATTAAAAATTTTAAATTCCACCACATAAAAACTATCACAACTATTCTTTCCAAAATTCATCTTTTACCATACTCAACTATTTTTAAAAAATTTAAACTTTCTTTTTAAAATTAAACCATTTTTAAATTACCACATCCTTGCTCTTTTTTGAAATCATTAATTTGAAAAAAAAATCAACAATTTTCAAAAATTAACAAGGTACACCAAATAATTACTCAAAATGAGTTATACACTCCAAGTGGGAAGTGATTTTTCTAATTCATGTCATTCTAATCTCATTGGATAAACTCATGATGATGAGATTACCATTATTGAAAAAAATTATTTACCCAACTCTGTGGTTACTTGATGTTTAGCATAAAAAGGTTAGATATATATTTTTATTCTCTAAAATTCAAGTCCCAGTAATCTTACTCATTTATTCCAACCCAACACACAGAATATACTCCAATGACTATCAACTAGAACACCAATAGATATGAATACCACTTGTTGGGTAGATAACAAATAATTGAATACTAATTATGACATCCTTCCCTAACTCATTCGCTTGAGAAGGTGGTGAAAAAAATACTTGGACTTAAGAGAACTCCCCAATGGACTAAAGGATATAGAAAATTCCAAGGGCTTCATTAATAAGTGGGGTATTATTTTCCCTTTGAAAGTAAAAAAACCAACCAAACATACTACGAAAAAATACCACCACATGATGCATGATATTAAATGTAAAAAAACTCAAAATAATACCATTTATATCAAAACCAAACTCCATAAGAGTACAACTATATAAAACTAGAAAACCTCAAAGAAGACATTAGATGATAAGTGAAAAAAACCCAAAGACTCCTAACAAAACTCCCAAGATCCAATATTTTCCATGCTCAAACTCCCCAAAATAGCCCAAGTATCACTATGCGCCACTAGAGAAGTGTGATACTTTACCTTTTCCCATGTCTTAATAAACAATATATACAAAATCACGAATGTTCCAAAGTAGGGGTGAGTAATAATACTCAGTAGTATTTCCCCAATGACATCCCTTCTCATACCACTAGGATAGAACAAGTTAACACATTTTTATAAAACATTTTATACAAAACAATTCCCACAATTATTTTTATCAAAACATAAACAACATCCATAGTAAATATGTTTTCTCAAAACAACATCAAGTTACAAGGAAATCACACAAACAATTATCTAAACCATTTCAAAAATTCCATTTTGGAATAATCCATTCCATTCCTCTTAACCACACATCCAACCATGCATGCAACTTGTACCTCCCTATACTCACAAGTGGTGAGTCATCCTTTCACTAAGATTTCACTTAGTGAACCACTTTGATTGGGAAAATACCTAACCCATATCCATCCCACTAATGATGGAGGAGACTTATTACCCTATATATCCTAAATGCATATGGACACACAAAAATGTTATGCTGAAAACAAATGTCAAAAAACATTTTCAACCATTTTAATAAAACCATTATTTTATTGAAAGCCTTTCAAACACATCATTTAAATAAAACCAAAATTTCATTTAAAACCATTTTCTATGAATCAAAAAAACAATAATTTTTAAAATAATCATTTAAAAATCATGTTACCAATTCTACCTTCCACCAAAATTCCCAATTTCCATGATTTTAAAAACCACCACCAATGGAGTTTTCTATCAACCAATTCACATAAATTTCATAAAAATATCATTCAAAATAATCACTTTGAAATAAAACATTAATATTCTTAATAGAGGAGTAAATATTGAATCCACTTACCTCATAATTTTGGTGAAAATGATAAACGGCATGAAAAAAATCCATGAAACCGGGTTGAATCTCCAAGAACCTGCCATATATATCTTCCCCAAACATCGAAAAATCCAAATATAATCATATTTGAAATCAAATATATTATATCTATCCACATATAATATAGAAGTAGATCTAATGAAAATCAAGGATAACTACAAAGAACAATGACTTAACACGATAATCAAGCTTCAAAGAACCAAGAGAAACCTTCAGATCACCTCCATATAGATGGGGGAAGCCTTTATAGACTTTGGGAGGAACAAATACAGATTTATGATTAGTTTTCGGGAAAATATGGGTTAATTATTAATCCCAACCTAGATCCACACTTTTTGGATATTTTTTTAAACCATGCACAAGCTACTACCTTATCGGGGGATCATATATTCATCTTGCATGGTTAGATAAAATGTAAGATAGCCATACGAAACCCCACCGTCCCATATTGAATGGTTTCTCATAGGCAGTCGTATAGTTTGGAAAACTGTACGCTTTTACATGTGCCTTACCCTTAGCCCTTATCTCATTGTTCATGGATTCCTATTGGAGTTTCATGGTTTCCACTAACCATGCACCAACTGTGTACTTTTAGAAAATCCCCAAAAGCATGCCTAAATGTTTTCAAACCCTCCCAAATGTGATCCAAACACTACATATACTTAAAATATATAAATGAAGGGTTAATTACATGAAAAATGGGCATTGTGCCTTAATTATATGTTATTACATAATTTTTCATTTTATATCCACTTTCCTTTGATATTAACATTTATATTATTTTAATAAAATATAATGATGAAAATGTCACTATCTTCCTTTTAATATCAATAATATTTTGTGGTAGGGATAAAAAAATTATGTTTGGTTATAAATATTTGTTTCAAAAATAAATTATTTTATAATCATCGTAATTCATTTTAATTTTTAGTGATGAAATAAGTTCCTTAAATTCATACACAACCTTGACACAGTGATTGTGAAAGCTAAAGAAAAATCAAGTAAATAATATTAAAAAATCTAAAAAATTTATTTTTTGAGTGATTTTCAGTGTCACATGAATATTATAAAAATATATATAACTTATTAGGCAATTTTTAATGGATTATATTCTGATTCCTTTTCTTTCAATTTTATTGAAAATTCAAAATAAATAAATAGTTAAAAATGAAATTAATAATATTTTATAAAAAATCATTTCACTAAATGATTTATAATTCATAAAAAAAAATATATTAACCCTTGTGAATGGGATGTAGTTGAAAATATAAACCATGGTCCAATTATGGGACACTTTTCCTATTATAGTAACTTTCTTAACCCCAATAGAATAAAAAACATTGATATGATGACAATTGGACAAAGGGTTAATGGGGGGTTAAAAATAGATATATGTGAAAACACAATATAAACTTGAAAATTTAAATTAGATGATATTTATTTAAAAAATGGTCATATTATACTTGAATTATATCAATTTGGATTCATTTTCCAATTAAAATTAATTTATAATAATTTAATACTTCATGTAATTCTAAATGTTCCCCTCCCCTCATTATAAAAGGGTACCCCCTATCCTTTCCATGCTTTAAGAACCCTTCGGTTCGACCAATATAAAAAAATATACCTTCATAAAATAACTTATCACTTTCTAGATATATTATTTTGGATTAAATAACGACCTTCATGGGATTAAGGTGTAAAGAAATGGAGGTTTTCTGAAGAGGAGATAAAGTTTTTAATCAAATGGTTTTGTTTTATTTATTCTTACCCACCTTGAAATATAATATAACAATGTTATATAATAAAACCAATATCATAAATATAATGATATTTTTTTATGTTAATTTTATAATCTATTTCCACCTTCTTCTTTTATTAAATGGGAAATCAAACCATCGTTTGTGTATACGGCGGACTACCACCATAAGAACCGAAGTAATTTGTTTTCCATCACCGCCCCACATGAATTTTTATAATAATGAATTTAATATATTTATATGATATTAAGTAGATATTTATAATTCTATAATGATAACATATCATATATTTTTTTACCTTACCATCCATTAAAAAATGATAACATTGTTTGTCCGTACGTGTGGATTACTACTTCTGCTAACCGATGTGATTCATTTTTCATGACTACCTGATGTGGATAATATAAATATGTTTCTTTAAAGAAAGACTATTATATTTAAAAAATATTCATAATTTTTTGAAGGATAAAATAATAATTAACTTCTTTCAATAATTATAATTGTAAAATGGAAATGTTTCTCATATGTACGTATGATCAACCATCTCCATGATTGTAACATAGTTCATTTTAACAACCATCATTAATTATTTTTTAAGAAATTTATTTTATAAAATTTATAATTATGTCATGATTATTATCTTGGATATAGTGTAATAAATACCCATTTTACCATATTCACCTTACCAAAGTCATTTCGAACTTATGATCTGAATATCATTAAAAAGATGACATGAAATTAATTGATTAAGTAATTTTTATAACATGGTAATAAATAATACAAAAGTAATAATAAACATGAAATTTTTTGTTATGAAAGTAAAAAATTAACATTAATTTAATATTTAGGAAGATAAAAAAATAAAATGATATATTAGAATCGAGGTAAGGTACACTTAAAAACATCATTTTAAATGTTTTAATGATTTTTTTATAATTCTTTTTATTCCATGTCTATATTGTCCAAAAACAATTTATGGATTTATTTATATTGAAATAAATTAATTATAATTATAATTTAATGTAATATATTCCTTTATTTATTTTTTTAAATAATTAATATTTTTATGTATTTTATATTGAATTTTTTGAATTTCTTTTCAAAATTAATAAAGTAATATTCTATTTTTAAATATATAAAGAAAATGGATTTATCCCATCACTAAAAACATTATTTTATATTTTGATTCATTTATAAGATTACTTGTTTTATTCAAATAAAAATACTCCTTCCATTCATTCCAAGTGGTTTATTTGAAAGAAAAAACAAAGGAAAAAAGATATATAATTTTAAAAACAATGTTTTCAATTGGGTAAAGAAATATATATTTATGAGTCTAGTGATGTAAATGATATCTATTATATATTTTATTCATTATATAGTTCAATTAAATTTTTATAATGATAATTTATTTTGTTAAATCTTATTATTATGGGTGAGCCCAATATAGCTGATAATAATGGGTGGTCCAGATATAGATCTCAAATGAATTGGGTATTGATTATGATATCTAGATAATTATGTTAGAAGTTGAACATAATGGTTATTCTACTTATAAGGGATCTTATAAGGGTTATATGAATATGGTGTCCCTAAAAAACTACAAGGACCTTTTATTCTTGCAATTGATTTTTAGGGGAATTTTTTGATTTCAAAAGGAAAGAAAATGATAATTTTAAATAAAGTATTATCCCCTTCAAGGGTAAAAAGGGAAAAAATTAATTTTTTTTATGGGTTATAAAGATTTATAAGAAACCCTCATGATTATGATTTTCCATTTATGTTTTCTTATGGAGTATTTTATGAAAAACTTTGGGAATTAAAGATGATATTATGTGTAAGTAAATGAGTATTTAAGCTCAAAGATTATTATGTTAAAGGAAAACTCTTTTTATGGCCTCATAGTTTTAAAATACACTAATGGGTTTATTTATTTTTTATTCCCCTTAATGTTATTTCTTGGAAAATACCACATTTTTAAATGTTTTTCACATGTTTTAAAGATAAGTATGAACAAATAATAAGTCAAGTTGAAAACCATAAATATTTTCCATGAAGAGAAAACATGTTTATTTTTAAAAGTTTCATGTTGTGGGGAAAAAGATACTAATAAGAAGCTTTCAACATTTATTATATTGGTTTTTTTTAATATTTATTTATAATTTTCTAAAATTCTAAACATAAAATGATACTTGAAAATATAAAAAGATATTTCTACTCTAAAAATGAAATTTTTTTATGAATAAAGATCACGTACTCATAGATTATATCAAAATAAATGTTTAGAAGTATTTAGATATTAAGATTTTATTAAGTGAGTTTAACTTAAATTTTATGAATAAAATCATGGGTTTATAAGATTAAGGTTTTTCATAAGTTTAAAGGCATAGAAAGCCCATTTGGAGGTTTGAATTGATGGGATTTTATGGTGATTATGGACTATTTGGGAGACATTTTTCTGGTTTGAGGTATATTTTACCCATAGGTTTAACATAAAAGATTATTTTAAATGAATTCAATAAAAATTTTGGGGAACATTATACGAGTAATGTAAAATGAATATTATGGGATTTTATTTTAGGAATAAAGGTTGAATTATCTTTTAGCAGCATATATTATTTTTAAGTGTATTTATGATAGTTTGGGTAATCTATGGAAATTTTTATAATATCTTGGAGATTATATTTTTAAAACATATATATTTTTCTTATATGACTTTAAGTGTGATTCTTGTTAGTTAGAGATAACTATTTAATTCTTCATTCATGAAAATTATGTAAAATCATTCCATTCTTTGGGTTTCGATCTTAATTAGAAATATTTGGACGAATTTTATGGTTAGTTATTTATCAAATGATCTAATTTTTCCTTTGGGTTTTATTATTGAGGATTTAGTGATTAATGTTTTATTTATTCCTATAAAGGTTTATGCATTTTGATAATTATCTTAACTTTTGTTAACCATTTATGTTTTCAATAATATCTAAAGATAAGTGGAATATCTATTTATCCTTTTATGGAGTATGTGATCTGATAGAAGTTGATTTTAGTGCTTTATACATGAAATATTCTTCTTGAATACTCATCATTTGGAGAAAAATATTATATTGTTGGATAAATTGACAATAGATGAAATTATACTTGTTAAGTAAGTATATTTCCATATGTTTTTAGTCAAGATGATAAATGAATTTCAAACTCTATAAAAATATCTTGAAGAAATTTTTTCCCTGTTACCATCATTTATAATGAATATTTTTTTTTTCATCCCACATTGAATTATGATTTTCTGTTCATTAACTTTATCATGGTCATACACTTTCTTGTGATCAATCTTCTCCACCACTCTATATCATTATTTTCATATTACATTTTCCCCCTATGTATGTATTTTAACTTCCCAATTATATTAACATATTTGGAAACCTATTATTTTTATTCTATATTAAATTGGTATTTCCTTTTCCCTATTTTAAAAATGTTGTTTTTTTAAAATTTTATGAAGTTTTTTTAAAGAAATGTATTTTCAAATGAAAAAACCATGATTACTGAGATAAAGTTCAAATTGCGAGGATTAAATTTATTAAATGGGGGAGAATTTAACACCTAGATATTTTTAATAAATAACAATTTTTTTGATAGCGTACAAAACACATAATGCTATTCTTAAATGAACTAAACAATATTATTATTTTAATATTACCTTTATAAACTAGTTGTTAAGTTTTCATGTATGAATAGTAATAAATATATTATAAAATGTATGTTTAATGGTTTTTTATAATATAAATTTATTTATTAATGAATATAACTATATATATTACAATCATAGAATTATAAAAAACATATTAAATTAATCATTATTATATAATATTATCTAAATATAAGTTATCTTATTAATTTATCAAGTAAACTTTATAACATCGTTCATGTAGGTGGTAAAATGGATCAAAACAAGAACACGTTATAATGATTGAATAAGTAAGAACATGTTATTTTATAGTAAAAATATAAATTTTATAGAATTTTAATGGTTTAAAATAAAATGTTATTAAAGTGAAAAATTAGATTCAATAAGAGTAAAATGTGGAAGTTAAATATGAATTATTAATAAAAAGGAAACACATACGTTGAAGACTTGAATCTCCTCTCAAGGAGCCTTTTAGAAATGATGGATCTGAGACTTCTTCTTATGATCAGGGGTTTCCAAAAATGATAGAGACTTTTGATTTAGATATTTTGGGGTATGATTAATGATAAATTCTAAATGTGTTCTTTTAGGTTGAAATAGGATGGGTTCTTTGATAGATGATAAGGGGTGACAATTTTATAAATACTTATTTCTCAATATAAAAGGAATTTCATATACAAGGAAAGTCGATTAAAAGTTAACAATTAATAAAGATAAGATAAGGAGAGGTATATAAAGTCCCATTACACCCATTAAGAGATATTTTTTTGATATTTTATGGCCTTATTCTTTAATTTAATCCCTTTACCATATTTTATCCTTTACCACAATGACAACTTTTACCTTGGTAACTTATTTTTTTTAACTAAAAATGAAATTAAACTTATTATATAATTTGAATATTATGATTCCAAATATAAAAACCAATTTATTGGATTCAATTTCTAAAAGTGATAAAAATTAATTTAAAGATAATAAATGTATCATGCATAAAAATAGTTTTTAGGAAAATATATTTATAAGCACAAAAAATAGATTATTCTTATTCCTTACCAAATAATAACAATTAGATGAATATAAATTTATTTAATTATATATATAAATAAATAATTTCATTAAATTAATTCTAAAATAATGATCAATTGAATTATTAGTAAAAAATACCAAAAATAATGAAAAATAATTCTTAAAAAATTACCCACTGTTAACATTAAATGAATTTAATCACATCCCTTTATTTATCTTCCTACTACAAAATTTTATCAATCCATCAGTATTAGAATATTTGTTTTAACACATCAAATAATTCATTAAAAATAACTTATAATGAATAAAAATTCATATTTTTATTATAAAATATTATAAATAATTATCATCTTTTTATTTATTTCCAAAATTGTGAATTTAATTATTTTTAATTTATTACCAATAATTAAACAACTTCAATGTACATATTATATACAAGTATATCCAATGAAAATATATCCAATGAATATATATCAAACAACTATATATCCAATGACCATATGTCCAATGACTATATATATAACAATCATATCACATTCCTATATATAAACTTACATACATCTTTAAAATCATTAATCCTACTGATTTACTTGAATATTAAAATTTCTATTATATTTATAATGTTTTTACTTCTTTCTATAGTTATAATCATTGGTATGATCTTCAATGAAAACCATGAGGACATGGATTATTGAAGTGGATCCTTAGATCACATTCACTAATTATATTTTGAAAATTAAAAAATACCATATTATGATTAATTATAATATATTTATTTTGCTTAAATTTGGTTATATATTATCAATATTTACTTAAAATATCTTTAAATTTCATTATTTAATTGTTAATAACATGTTTTACAAGTTTCTTATTGAGTTCCTAAGCTAAAAATTTAATTTAAACCTTTAAATACCATTTATACATGTTTTTATAATGATTATTAAAGGTAACACTATGTTTATATAAGTTACATAAGGGTAAGTTCTATTTTATGATGGTGAATAAAGGTAACCTTAAGTTTCAAAGGGGTTACGCAAGGGTAGATTGAATTTTCTGGTGTTATGTAAAGGTAACCCGTACATTCTACTAGTTATGTAAAGGTAACATGAACTTTCTACTAGTTACGTAAAGGAACTTATAAAGTTTCATAAAGGTACTTATATAGTTGCGTAAGGGAACTTACTGCTCCTGTAAAAATAAAAACCTTAGGCATTTTTCATGCAAGGGTATCTATCTATTCACATAAAGGTAACTTGTACCTTTTGTAAGGGTACCAGTGTGTTTCTAATACTTGTGTAAAGTTATTAATGTATTTTCAATACCCACATAAGGGTAACTCGATTCTCACATAAAGGTACTAGCACTTTTTTAATACTCATGTAAGGGAAACCTAAGTCTCATGTAAAGGTAATTGTGGTTCTCCAATACCAGTTTAAGGGTACCGATACATTCCTATTAGCTGTACAAGGGTAATATAAGTCTCATATAAAGGTAACTGAGTATTTTTAATACTTATGTAATCATAGTAAGATTCATAATGGTAAAACTTTGTTACTATCACACAACGAGCATGTTTCATATAAGGGTAGAAAAAAATCACCTACATGGGAAATTTGTCTATGTGGATAATTTTATTTTGTGAAGATCATTTACATGAATAAAATTAAATACATAGTGAAAAAATCTATGTGATTAGAATTAGATACATAGTAAAAAATGGATACATGAATATATTTTCCTATATAAAAATTACCTACATAAATTTTCCTACATGATTTTGTAAGTTTCTAAATGTTATTCCTAACATTGGAATTATACATTTATTTTCATATTATTTAATATTTCAATTTGATGAAAGTTTATTATAAATATTATTATTTTTTTATTTGTTCTAAAATTATCCATTAATTATTTAGAATCCATGTGAATAATTTTTAAATTTCTTTATGATAAATTAAATGATATTTACATGGGATTGAGAATGTATATATATCCAAGCTAAAAATTTAAAACTCAAAATATTCAAATTCATATTTGTTAAAATATGAAGATACAATCTCATATATTATCAAAGAATATTCCTAGGATATAATTCTTATTATATACTGCTTATTAATTTTTCTAATGAATTCCACTATATATTTTGTATTTTTATTACAATATTTGGAGGAGGAATAATTTGTATATTATTTTTTATTTATGAAGGAATTGACTATGGAATATTAATTAGTAAATAATAATGGACAAATCTAAATTAGTTTTTTGGTTTTACATGTGTAACTATTTCTTTGGAAAAAAGAACAGTACAACAGTATTCAAATTTGAAAGATGATATGCATAAAGAAACTCTCTATATATAGATTTGATAGAACCGATGAAAGATAAACAAGGATGAAGACATTATTTAACTATACAAGTGATATATACATTAGAAATAAACTATTACTCTGAACTAAACTTTAATCATTCGATTCATTACAACTGGAGAGTTTCTTATTACCCAAACAATCAAAATTTTAAGCAGTCATCTAGTTCTATGGTTTTAAAATTTTCTATTATTTTTTGTGAGTATAATTGTAATGGGTTATAATAACCATTAAAAGGTAGGATAGTGGGTTGTGAATCCCAAAAAAAAGTTAGCCTTTTGGTTTGTGTCTATAGGTGGGAAAATGGAAGGGTAATTTATGTTCTTCTATAACTGTAAAAGGCTAGGGATTTGGTTATGTATTGGACCAGTTAAAAGGTAGGTTTGTTTTATACCACCACTTAAAAAGGTAGTTTCTGGATTGTGCCTCTAGGTCTGAAAAAGTCATGGTGATTGGGTTAAGCCACCAGGTGTGAAAAAGGTTGTTGTTATCTTGGGTTGTTCCTCTAGGGGTTAAAATGGTAGTTTTAAAAGGGTTATTTTCTCCCTTAAAAAGTTTGAGATTCCATTATAGTGGGTTAAATATCTCTAAATTCACAAGAGGGGTGAATATTGGAGGTTGGGACATGCTAATTTTAGGTTGATGCACAATATGTCCAAAAACTTAACAGTTTTTCAGTTACCTAAACTTAAAGAGGACAACCCCATTATTTGTGAATCCCGATTAAAAGGTAAAAAACATAAAACAAGTATCAAGTAAATAAAATATGAATAAAATATAAATAATATTTATCTTATTCATTCGTATTTAATTGGACCTATCAAATATGCTAATTTTGGTGGTAAGAAATATTGTTTTGTTATTATTGATGATTTTACTAGATACACATGGGTTTATTTTCTTAAACTTAAATCTAAAACCTTACCTAAGATTATCATTTTTTTAAATTGATTGAAAATTAAAAAAGAAACTTAATTAAATAAATTAGAAGCAACATGGTGGTTAATTACATAATCAATAATTTATCTAGTTTTATGAAGAAAATGGGTATTTTCATAACTTTTTATCTCCTATAATATAAAAAAATGGTTTATTAGAAAGGAAAAATAGAATTTTTCAAGAAATGGCTAGGACCATGTTAAGTGGTTTTAATCTATATAAATATTTCTGGGAATAATTTGTGAATACATATTGTTATGTTAATAATAAAATTTTCTTAAGGCCTTTGTTGAGGAAGACACCTTATGAGCTATGGAATTAGAGAAAATAAAAAATTGGTTAATTTAGAGTGTTTGGGTGTAAAGTTTTTGTTCTCAATACTAATTATGATTTAGATAAATTTTATACACAATCCAATGAAGTAATTTTCATATGTTATTACAATAACAATAAATCATATTGAGTATATAATAAAAGAACCAAAATTTTTGAAGAATCAATTCATGTTATATTTGATGAAAAATATTTGAATAAAAGGGATGATGATATTGATCTACTTGAGGATGAATTTAGATATTTGAATTTTTAAAAGGATGAACCTCAATATAAATTTTCACATATTTAAGGGGAAAATATTTCTTCTCATTCTAAACCCACTCATGAAATATCTTGGAAAAATTATAGATATTATCCTATAGATAATGTTATTGTAAATGTTGATTCAAATGTTCAAACTAGAAAATCTATTATGGATATTTGTGTTTATCATGGTTTTATTTTTTGATTTTGTACGTAATAATATTGATGAATATTTAAAAAATTATAATTGTATATTGGATATGAAATATGAGTTAAATTAATTTAATAGAAATAATGTGTGGACTTTAGGTATTCCACCAAATGATTATCATGTTATCGGAACAAAATAGATATCTAGAAAAAAAATTAATGAATTTGGAAAAGATTTAAAAATAAATCTAGATCAGTTACTCAAGGATATTCTAAAGAAGAAGGTATTGATTCTAAATAATATTTTATACCATTTGGTTGATTAGAATTAATTATAATATTATTATCTTATTACACTTTTCATGTATTTAAATTATATCAAATGGATATCAAAATAGATTTTCTAAATGGTTATATTTTTGAAGAAGTATATGTTATACAACACCTAGGTTTTGAAAATGAAAATCATTCTGATCATTTTTAAACTATCTAAGAATTTATATAGTTTTAAATAAGATCCTTAACCTTGGTATAAAAGTTTAACTAGTTTTATTTTGAAAAAAAAATTTGATAAGGGAAAGTTTGATCCTACTTTATTTATTAAAAAATTCGTAATGATATTTTGATTTTGAAAATTTATATTGATGACATTATTTTTGGATCTTAATGTAAAAATATTTTTTTTATGATTTAATTATCAAAATTTGATTTGAGTATGATGAGTGATTTGAAATTCTTTCTTGGTTTCCAAATATTTCAAAGAAATGATGGTATTTTTCTAAATCAATCCAAGTATGCTAAAGATATAGTTAATATATTTGGTTTTTAATCTTCTAAAAGTAAAAATACTCCCATGATTTCTACTTGAAAATTATATTTAGATAAATATAGAAAATCTTTTGATATTTAAACTTATAGAGGCATGATTGGAAGTTTTTTTATACTTAACTACTTCTAGGCTTGATTTAATGAATTTTGTTTGCACGTGTGCGAGATTTTAAAGAGACCCTAAGAAAAGTAAAATTAAATATGTTAAGAGAATTATTAGGTATGTAAAAGTATATTTTAATGTTGAATTGTTTTATCCCATTAAAACTAATTTTTATTTTATAAGCTATTCTGATTTAGATTATGGTTGATACAAGATAGATAGAAAAATCACTTCAAGTATGTTTCATTTACTTAGTAAATCCTTAGTTTCTTTGGCTTTAAGAAAACTGAATTTTGTTTCTATTTCAACTACTAAATTTGAATACATAGTTATTTCATCATATTATAATTCATCATTATATATTAAGGAAAAACTTTCTATTTTTTTCATTTTAAAAAATTCATATTTTTTGTGATAATAATTATGTTACATCCATTTCTAAAAATCCCTTACAATACTCTAGGATTAAAAAAAATTGATGTTAAAATTCATTTTCATAGGGATCATGTTCTAAAAGTAAATATAAATCTGGAATTTATTTCTATAGAAAATCATCCTGATGATACCTTTACTAAGCCCTTGGACCTTACTAGGGTTGAGAAAATCATGTTTGAACTTGGTATGTTAGAAATTTAAATTTTTCCAGCATGAATTTAGTGGGAGTTTTAGTATGTTTGTATATTTAAAATTTCATATTTAAATTAAATTTTTAGTAATTTGTTTTTTCATATTTACATGATGTATACTTATTAATTAAACTTTATAGTGGTTCCTTGATATTTTTTTGAAATAAACATGCTTAGGAATGTTTTGATTAAATCTTTTATCTATAATTTAATCTATTTTTTTTCTTTTCAAGGATTATTATTCTTAGGGAGAATAACAATGTATTAAATAATGGGATAGATATACTTTTTGAAAAAAATATCTTCTATTAAAACATCATCTTTTTGATAATTTTAGGGGAGAGTCTTTGAAATTATACTTGATTTTGGAATTATCAAAAAGGGGGAGAATGTTGAAGTGGATCCTTAGATCACATTCACTAAATATGATTTTATAATTACAAAATTCCAAATTATGATTAATTATAACATCCTTAGTTTGATTAAATTTGGTTATATCTTATTATTATTTACTTAAAAAATATTTATATTTCATGTTTAAATTATTTATAACATGTTTAAAAGTTTCATATTGAGTTTCTAGAATAAAAATACCATTTAGAACTTTTAATATCATTTATACATGTTTTTAGAGTGTATAATAAAGGTTACAGTATGATTTTATAGGTTATGTAAGGGTAAATACTATTTTATGGTGGTGTATAAAGGTAAACTTAAGTTTTAGTGGGATACATAAGGGTAGAGTGAGTTTTTTGGAGTTATGTAAAGGTAACCCATACATTCTACTAGTTACATAAAGGTAACACAAACTTTATATTACTTGTGTAAAAGTACTAATCTAGTTGCATAAAAGTACTTATATAGTTGTATAAGGGTAATTCATACTCTTGTAAATGTAAAACCCTCATGCTATTTTTCATGTAAGGTATCTCTATATTCGTATAAAGGTAACTTGAACCTTGCGTAAGGGTACCAGCGTGTTTCCAATACTTATGTAAAGGTACCATCATATTTTCAATACCTACATAAGGGTAACTCGAGTCTAACATAATGGTACTATCACTTTTTCAACAGTCATGTAAGGGTGACCTAAGTCTCATGTAAAGGCAAGCCAGGTTCTCCAATACCAGTGTAAGGGCACCTGCTCATTCCTATCAGTTGTGTAAGGGTAATATAAGTTTCACGTAAAGGTAACCAAGGATTTATAATACTTACATAATGTTAGTAAGTCATGTCAGGGTAAAACATTGTTACTCCTAACAGTGGGTATGTTTCACATAAGGGTAGAAATTTTTTTCTATGTGGGAAATTTAGTTATGTGGATAATTCTCTTATGTGAAAATTAGATATGTGAATATAATTGGATATGTAGTGAAAAAAATACGTGAATAAAATTATCTATATAGTGAAAAATAGACATGTGAATATATTTTCCTACATGAAAATCACATACATGAATTTTCCTAGGTGGGTTTTCAAGTTTCTACAGGTTGTTAATAAAAATAGAATTATACTCTATTTAATATGTTATATCATATATCCATTTTCTATAAGTTTATTATGAATATTATTATTTATTTTTTTATTCTAAAATTATTCATTAATTATCTAGAATCCATGTAAATAGTTTTTAAATTGTATTATGATAAAATAAATGATATTTATATGGGATTGATCATGTATAGATATTTAGGATGAAATTTTGAAACTTGAAATATTCAAATTCAAATCATTTCAAATATGAAGAGTCAGTATCATATATTATCAGGGAGTATTCCTTAGATATTAATGCTTATTATTTACTCTATATTAATTATTCTAAATAATTACACTATAATGTTTTCTCATAGGATATAAAGGAGGTATCACATGTATATTATTTTTCATTTATGAAATAATTACAAATAGAATATTTTTTGGGAAATAAGCATGGATAACTTTAAATTAGTTCATTGGTTTTACATGTCTAACTATTGCTTCAAGAAAAGGAAAGGTACAATGGTATTAAAATTTGAAATATATTATGGATGAAGAAAATATCTGTATATAGAGTTGAAATAACTATAAAAAGATACATGTGGTTTAGTACATTTTTTAACCATATAAGTGAAACATTATTTGGAAATAAACTACTTCTCTCAACTGAACTTGAATAATTTGATCCTTTATTGCTGGAGAGTTCCTTGCTACCTCAACACTCAAACATTGAAGTGTTCATCTGGTTATTTGGTTCTAATTTTTTTATATTTTTTTGTATGAGTAACGGTAATAGGTTATAATACCCATTAAAATATAGGATAGTGGCTTATGAAACTCAAACAAAATTCTAGCTTTGGGTTGTGCCTCTAGGTAGAAAAAATAAGGTTAATTTGAGTTATAATATATCTAAAAAAAGTATTATGATTTAGTTGTTCCTTGGACTAGTTAAAAAGAAGGTTTTGTTTCTACCACCACTTAAAAAGGTAGTTTCTCGGTTGTTCCTATATATGTACAAGAGGAAGGGTGATTGGGTTAATCCAATAAGTGTGAAAAAGGATGCTGTTGTCTTCGGTTGTACCTCCAAGGGTTAAAAAGGAAGTTGTAAAAGGATTGTGATCTCCCTTTAAAATTTAGAGAGTCCATTATAGTGGGTGTCATGTACCTGAATTCATTATAGGGGTAAAGAGTGGAGGATGATCATTTAGATCCAAACCACTATAAAAATAATTGTGTTTATTTATCTTTATTTCTACTGTGTTAACTTTAAAACTCTTATATAAATATTTATTTTATTTAAAAAGGATAATTCACCCCCCTCTTGGATATTATGATATATTTACTTTTGAACCAATAGGGATTTCATGTTCATGATATTTCTATTTACTCGTGGATTTATTCTTATTGTACCATTCTTAATAAAGTTTCATATTGTATTCTTATAATGTATTATTGTTTATCTTTCATTGTAATACTTTTTCTCAATAAAATGTATCATGGAAAGTTTTCGTTTAGTGTTTCCTATGAAATAAGTTATTCAACACATTATTTATTTAAAGGTAAATTCATATTAAAATATTGGGGTTCTACATTCAACCTCCCTAAAATAAATTGTATCATCATAATTTTAATTATCTTTCACTGATGAAAATAGTGGAGGCTAACCATAAGTTATAAAATAATCAATGTAACACTCTAGGTTTAGGGTCAATTTTCCTTACTTAAATTATATGTCTATAATTTTAAATAATGTTTTTTATCCTTTCAAAATAATTTAAATTGATTAAGAAATGTGTCATACAATATATTAATCAAACTGACACTTTATTCATTCATAGTGGAATATTACAAAAATGGTATAAGAAACCATGTATTACATACAATTGATGATTAAATCCATTAAAATTCCATATATTAAAATAGGTTAATAAATATAAAATAATAATATATTAAAAACTAAAAAAACCCTAGGATAATATTCAACCTTGAGAATCACCATTAGTAGAACTAAACCTACAATGAGAAAGATAATAATTAAGGTAGAAAGAATGCTTTGAAATCTAAAACTATAATAATGATATGTGTGAATAATATTAATGATTCTAGTCAGGTATTCAAGGCTATATATAGTAATGAAATTTGACCATTATATATACAATCATTCAAAATATGGTCATTAAAAATATAGTCACTAGATATGAATGTATCTAATTGGTATATTTAATTTGTGTAAATTTTAGTAAAAAATTGAAAATAATATAATTCTATAATGAAACAAAAATATAATATTTAATTAAAATGATTTATTATATATATATTTAGGATTTACATATTTTTATTATTATTAATATTTTCTTAAAGAATTATTTGATGTATTAATAAAATTAAAATAAGTTTTTATAATGCCAATGTATTGTTAAAATATAACCAATTATTATTAAATAAGTAATTAATCATAAATAATTAGTAACAAAATCATTTAGCGATAAAAATACTTTTTGTCAAAGAATTATACCTTTTTAATATATTGTGTATTTTTAAACCAACTAATCACTATTTAATAATATTGAATATATTAATAATATATATATAAAAAATTAATGTTCATTTAAATACTTTCTCTTAGAATGGAATATAAGAATTTTTTATGCTTAAAAAATATATCTTTCTAAATTTTTTATGTATTATGCATGATTATATTAAAACCAATATTCATAAACTATAGTGATTGAGTCTAATTAAATGTTTTTCATATTTTTAATAATAATATAAAACTTTTTAAATAATTTCATTTTCATTTTTAACCAAAAAATAAGTTTCTAAAGTAAATATTAGATACAAAGGTAAAACAATTATTTTCCAAAGAATTGTTTTTATAAATGTTTTGTAGTTTTTATATAAATAAATAAATTTTATATCTTTTTTATGAATCTAATATTATGTTTAAACATATAAGAAAAATATATTAATACACATTTAATTAGTAATTTATAGGAAATAATAATAAAAACACTTAATGTATAAAAACATTTTTCTACAAAAACAATTTTTTCTATATCTCATGTTTTAATTTAAAAGTTAATTTTCTCATATTTGGAATTTTAATTAGATTAAAAGTATTTAAAATTTATATTCATAATTTTTTAAAATTGGTAAGGAAGTTCATATTATATTTTTAGTTTTAATAAATTACCATGGTAAATATTTAATCAAGGCCAATAAGGGTAAAAAGGGGTAACTTAAAAGTGGATTGATTTTTGATAAATTAACTTTACACATAGAAATTATAGAATACCTTTTTCAGGTGGTAAATTCATAACTCTATTAATCACCAACATTTCTTTACCTAACTCACCTACCTCCCATGTGATTCCATCTCAACCCATCACTTAACTATAGTTTCCAAGGAAAAGTCTCTCTTTTTCAAATTTAAAGGATCTCACTTCTACCCAATTCAAGCCACACTTCTCCTTAAAAATTTCATCAAACCTACCCATTTTCACTCATATAGACCCCTATTCCACATTTTCAGCCTTTTTTAGAATAAAGTGTCTTAGTTTTTTATTTTTAAGAAGTCTTTTAAGAGAAGACTCAAATCCTCAACGTGAGTATTATCCACTCCCTAACATTTGATTCTTTATATTTCTCATCCAACATCCTAAAAAATATTCTAATAATACTAATATAATTAAATTAGTATTATTAGAATTCTTAAATCTTATTATGTTGATGTAACAACCATTATCTATCTCCCTCCCATCCTTTGGAAAATGAAAATGTCACTTGTTTTATGTGTAGACTATCTCCTCCACGAACTGCATATTTCATTTTTCATCACCACCTTACAATGTATGGTCATAAGAATGTATTTAATTAATAAAATAATTTTTATTTCATGATTAATATTTTGGAAATATAAATTAGGTATTCTATTAATAAAATCAATAATAAAAGATCATAAAAAATTTAATCACTTAAAATGACCATACTAAGAGGAGAAATGATTTATTATTTCTAACTAATAGATTATTATCTTATATTTTTCATCAAATTATTATAAATTATAAATTATTTATTTAATAAAATATAAATAATATCATTATAACTTTTTAATGATGATATTATAACCACTTTATAATTATACTCACCCATTGATTATAACAAGTTCTTGTTTGGGTTGGTTTAACAACCTATATGAATGATGCCATAAATTTCTATCATGGATGGATATGAAAAATTAATTACTATAAATATTACATATTTATGTTTCAATAATATTTTTTTAAATTCTAGAAAGGTAATATTACTATTTAAACTCATTATTAATATATTGTCCTTTGTTTATTAAAAATTATCTAAATAAGCTCGCCCTTGATTTCACATTCACAAATAATAACTAAAAATCTCATGGAATGAAATTATAAATTTATAAATAATTATAAAGTATCAATTATAGAACCTTAAATAATCTAGTAATGATGAAATTGGAATCTACATTACAAGGCTTGTGGGAAACAATCAAAATCACTAACATTTGATGATTAAAATAAATAACACCTAATGAATAAATGTATAATGAATGATTATAATTAAATATTATAAAAGATAATAGATTTTAATAAGGTTATAAAATATGTTATTAATATGGTTATGTTTATTATATATGAGTTTAAATCACTTTTATGAAGTCATGAGTAAAAATTAAGATTTTTTTTAACTCAATTTCAATTCATTGAGTTATGATCATTCATCTTGAAATTTAATCCTATAATTTGAGTAATTTAAACCTCATTATTGAATTATATCATACCTAATATTATGTTTCTAGGGATTTATATTTATTTATCATAATTTTTTATAGGATTTTTACATCAAATCTTCTTCTTTGATGGATTTATTTCTTCATAAAAATGAAACATTGTTAAGAATAATCGTCATCCTATTTAATAGTTATTTCTTCTATATAACCATCTTATTTATTTTAAAAAAATGTTTTCTTATATTATTTTGAAACCTATAAATTTACTATATCATCTGAAATTCATATTTATTTTCACCTTTTTTCAAAAGGATGCTTTATTACTCTTTTAAATGATGTGAGTTTCAATAAATATATTTTAAAATATGGAAGGGGCATTTATTCTCACAACCGTATCTATTATCTTCCAATTCAATTTTTTTAACTTAACCATTATTTCTTTTAAAGGCCCTATTATTGAGATTTATTTTAAATCCAATCTCTAAAAAGGTTTTTCATGTTAGCTTCGTGAAAATTATTTTTTAAAATTGACTCTTAACATTGTCTCTTTACAACCATGATAAGAAATGTTTTCTAAAAACCCTATTTACATTTTTCTTCCATTTTACCTCTTTAACTTCAAAAGATCTATATCTTATGGATTTATGTTTCATTATTCACCCTATAAATTCCCTTATGATATTACTCCTTTTGGGTGATTGAATTTTGGCATCGAACAATATACTCTTGATGTCATGTTATGCAACACTATTTAGAAGTGATATAAAACCCATTTTCATTCCATGGGTATTTCATGATATGGTATATGACTAATTTCATATGACACACATATGTATGTATGTTTATGGGTGGGGTTCTATATCACCCTCCAATGCATTGATTAAGGATTTATATCTCATGATATGATGAAGACTATGCATGGGAATTTATCTTTGTTTGTAAGATTGTGTACAAACATGATTTTGTTTATCTTTGTTCACAAGATTGTGCACAGACATGATTTCATTTAGATTTGTTCACAATATTGTGCATGGAAATGATTACATTTAGATTTTTTCACAAGATCGTGTGTGAACATGATTGTTTTTAGCTTTATTCACAAGATTATGCATGGACATGATATCGTTTAGCATTGTTCACAAGACTGTGCATGGACATAATTATGATTAATTTATGTTCACATGATTGCGCATGGATATAATTTTGGTTAAGTTATGTTAACATGACTGTGAATAAACATAATTATGGTTAGGATACATTCATAATTTTATGATTTCCTATGCTTATTCTCAATAAAAATTTCTATGTTCTATTCTTAGGTTATGAACTATGGATCATGATTATTTTCTCATGATTATTTACTCTTATTCCATGGTATATGTTTGATCATTTTAGATTACATGACCTTCTATCATTATTTATGACTCGTTGATATGTTTTTCCCTTACTGAACATTTGAGCTCACTTTTTATTATGTTTTATATTACATGGGTTATAAAGATGAGTATAAAATATAATATGTTTAAAAGAAGATCTAGTATGGTTTAATTATGGATAAATTTTCATAATTATGTAAAATAATATTTTTATGTAGCTAATATCCAAACACTCTAAACCTTTAGGTTCTAGGGTGTGTGATTATTTGTGAGATGTAATGTTTTAATTATGAAAATGAAGTGAAATATATGAAAGTTTATCTTGGGTAATCTCACTTGGAATAGAATCTAGTTTTTAATGAATGCGTTTTTAGCACCAGGCCCAAAAATGTGGGTCTAAGGCATATCAGTTGATCTCAGGGTAAGGTTTATTTATTTTTGGGTATTAGGATGAGAAATAACTACCAGAAACCCTATATATAAGTCTAAATATAGTAAATATTCTAAAATTTTGGTAAAGTAGAGAGTGTATGGTTTCTATGAAATGAAATACCCATCTGGATACAAACCCTAAAAAATCCTAGTTGATTATTAACTCGATCTTCACTTGTTGCACAATTAATGGACCTAACAGAACATATGGTTTGAAACTCTCATGGGATATTCTTTTTTTGATTCAAATGCTCTATATGAACCATTATTCAAGATTTAAATGAAAGTTAATGATATATAACTATCTAGGTATGATAAACTAATAAGTAAATGACCATGGATAACCTAAGTTGAACATAGAGAATTATAGGTTTATATGAAAGTGTTATAGGTTGAAATAAAGGTGTCCTAAGAGAAGACATATTGGATTGATATTTCATATTCATATGATGGTTAAATTTTATAGGATATTACTATGACAACATTTTTTTTAGTATTTTATTTAGTATAGGATCTTGAAAATGAAATTATGAAAGGTATGTTTTTAGAAACTCCTAAGTATTATAACAAACTAAGGATGTATATTTAGGATAAATGGATATCTAAATATATGTCTATTTTGAGGAAAAATATAAGTTTTATTGTATTACACAAGATAATGAGGTTGGTATCTTAATAGAAATTATATCTTGAGTTATTTCTATCTTATGGACACCCTTAACTATTTTCATTTTGATTAATAATTAAAACTATAAGGATATAATTTATTTAAGAGGGTAGAATGTAACAACCTAGGTTTTAAAACACATTTTCCTTCCTTAAATTATATGTCTATAATTTTAAATATTTTTTTATTCATTCAAAATAATTAAAATTGATTAGGAATGAGTCATACAAGTTATAAATCAAACTTAAAACACTTTATTAATTCCTAGAGTAATATTACAACAAAAGTACTTGGAAAAATGCATTATAGGCTATGGAATATTACATACCATTGATGATTACATCCATTAAAAGTTCATATGTTAAAACGAGACAATAAATATAAAAGAATAATATCTTAAAAACTAGGAGACGCCCTAGATCATATTTGACCTTGAGAAACATCATTAATATAACTAAACTAAAATGATAAATAAAATAATCAAAAGATAAATTATTCTATGAAATCTAAAACTATAGGAATGTGATGTGTGAATAAGATTAATGATTATAGAGAGGTATTACTGGCTATATATAAGAATGAAATATGACCATTATATATATGGTCTTTGGAAATACAATCATTAGATATATGGTCATTGGTATACATATATTCAATAGGTATATTGATTTTTTGTAAATTTTAGTAATAAATTGAAAATAATATAATTATAGAATGAAACAAAAAGATAATATTTATTTAAAAAAATTTATTATAAATAAATATATTTATGTGTTACATATTACTAATATTACTACTATTTTTTTAAATAATGATTTGAAATATTTGTAAAACTAAAAGAAATATTTTCAATACCAATGTATTGATAAAATTTAACAAATTCTTATTAAATAGTTAATCAATATTAAGGATTTAGGAACAAAATCATTTAGTGATAAAAATATTTCTTTTCAAATAATTATAAATATTTTATATATTGTGTATTTTTAAAGAAATTTATCATTATTGAATAATTTTGATTATATTAAAAATATATATAAATAAAAAAATTAATGTTCATATAAACATTTCCATTTTCATGAAATATTAATAAACCATTTTTATGCTTTAAAAACACATTTTTCTAAAAACTATTTTATGTCTCATGTGTGATTATATTTAAATTAATTTTATAAACTCTAGAAATTGAATCTAATAAAATTATTTTAATATTTTTAATCATAATATAATTTTTTAATATATTAATTTTCATTTTTAACATAAAAATAAGTTACCAAAGTAAATAACATTTACCACGGTAAAATAATTATTTTTCAAAGATTTTTTTTATAAACATTGGGTAATTTTTATCTAAATGACTTAAATTTTTCTATTTTTTATGACTATAATATTATGTTTAAAAATATAAAAAATATAATAACACTAATTTAATTAGTAATTAATAGGAAATAAGAATAAAAACTCTTAATGTATAAAAATACCTTTTTCTACAAAAGTGGTTTTTTCTATTTCTTATGTTTTAATTTAAAAGTTTATTTTTTCATATTCATAAATTAAATTAGGTTAAATGGAATAAAAATTAGGATTCATAATTTTTTTTAAGGTTGACCATCTTATATTTTTATTAAAAAATGATTACCATGGTAAATATTTTATCAAAGTTAATAAGGGTAAAAAGGGGTAACCTAAAAGTGGCTCGGATTTTTCTAAATTAAATTGAAACATAAACCTTATATAATAAATTTTTTAGTTTTAAAATTCATACCCACATTTATCACCAACCTTTATTTATCTAACACACCTAACTCCCATGTGATTCCATCTTTACCCCTCACCCAACATTAGTTTCTAAGGAAAATTCCCTCCTTTTCACCTATAAAAGGAGACCACTTCCACCCACTTAAATCCATAATTATACTTAAAAAATTACTTAAAACCATATTAATTTTTACTCCCCTATATTCCTATTCCATTTTTGGAATCCATTATTTACAATAAAGTGTCTCAAGTCCTCCACTTCCGAGAAGTTTTTCAAGAGAACACTCAAGTCCTCAACCTGAGTATTATCCACCCCTAACTTTTTTTCCTTTATCTTTCTAATCCACCCTCCTAAAAATATATTATAATCATAATAATATAATTAAATAAGTATCATTGGTATATTTATATGTTATTATATTTATGGAACAACCATTATCCATATCCTTTATATCCTTTAGAAAATGAAAACATTACCCATGTTATGTGCAAACTACCACCTCCATGAATGATATATTTAATTTTTCATCACAACCATAAATAGATGGTTATAATAATATATTTAATGAATAAAAATTATTTTTATTACTTTATTAATACTTTTTAATGATAAATTATATATTTTATTAATAATATTAATATTAAACAGTCATAAAAAATTTAACATCTTAAAAAGAGCATACCAAGAGGAAAAACAATTTCTTCTTTCTAACCAATAGCTTATTATCTTATTTTTTTCATAAAAATATTCTCAATTATAATTTTTATATTTAATAAAATCTAAAAAATACCAATATTCTTCTTAAATTATGGTATTATAACCACTTAATAATTATACTCACCCATTGATTATAACATGTTCTTTGTTGGCTCGGTTTAACCACCTATATGAAAGATGATATAAATTTATATCATGAATGAATTTAGAAACAAAATTATTGATAATATTATATATTAATTATTAAATAATGTTTTTTTTGGTTATTAAAAGTTAATAATAATATTTAAACTCATTATTAATACACCATCTTTTGTTCGTAAAAAATTAGCAAAACAAGATTGCCACTGATTTCATCTTCATGAATCATAACTAAAAATATATTATAACTAAATAAGAACTTTATAAATAATTATGAAACATATATTACAAAAAATTAAATAATAAAGGAATTATGAACTTGGTATCAAATTATAGGTATTGACATCGATATTATAAGGCGTGTGTGAAATAATCAAAATCAATAATAGTCGATGATGAAAATAAAGAATAACTAAATAATAAATAGATAATGACTGATTATAATTAATGTCTATAAAAGTTTATATATTTAAATAATAATATTAAATAAGTTATTAATATATTTATGTTTATTATATATGATTTTAAATCACTTTCATGAAGTCAGGAGTAAAAGTAAGGGTTTTTGTTAACTCAATTTCCATCCATTGAATTATGATCATTATTCATGAAATTTATTATTGTAAGTTGATCACATTATATATCATGGTTTAATTATATTATACTTAATATTATGTTTCTAAGTATATAAACTTTTTCCTCATGTACTCTTTTTTGAAGTATTTTTACATAAAATCTTCTTCTTTGATGGATTACTTTTTTGATAAAAATACAAAATTGTTAAGAATAATCCTTTTCCTATTTAATAGATGTTTCTCCTCCATGTACATATTATTTTTTACAAAAATGTTTTAATTTATTATTTAGAAACCCAAATATGTATTATCTCATGCGAAATTTATATTTATCTTTACCTATTTTCAAAAGGAAGCTTTATTACTCTTTTAAATGACGTGAGTTTCAATAAAGATATTTTAAAATTTTAAATGGGAATTTTTTTTGCAATCATATATTTTATCTTACACTCCAATTTTTTTAACCTAACTATTATTTACTTTCAAGGACCTATTATTTACCTTTCTTTTAAAGTGGCGTTTTAAAAAGGTTTTTCATGTTACCTTCTTGAAAATGATTTTTTAAAAGTAACTCATAACTCTATCTCTTCACGAACATGATAAGAAATATTTTATAAAATCTCCCATTATGTTTCTCTTACATTTTACCTCTTTAACTACACAATATATATCTCCTATAGAGTTATGTTCCATGATTCAACCTTTAAATTCCCTTATGATATTACTCTTTTTGGGTGATTGGATTTTGGTGTTGACCGATCTACTCTTGATGTCATGTTATGAAATACCAGTTAGAAATGATATAAAACCCATTTTATTTCTATGGGTTTTTCACAATATAGTATATTATTGATTTCATATGGTACACACATGTATGGAAATTGATTTTTGGGGTCCTTTATCACCCTCCAATGAATTTGGTAAGGTTTTATATATCATGAGATAATGAAGACCATGTGTGGGCATGATGAGTTTAAATTTGTTCACAAGATTGTGTGTGGAAATGATTTCATTTAGATCTATTCAAAATATTTTTCATGGATATAATTGTGTTTATATTTATTCATAAGATTGTGTGTGGAAATGATTTCGTTTATCTTTGTTTATAAGATTACGTGTGAACATGATTGCATTTAGCTTAGTTTACATGATTGTATGTGAACATGATTGTGTTTAGTTTTGTTCACAAGACTATTCATAGACATAATTTCTATTAATATATATTCATAAGACCATGTGTGGACATAATTGTGGTTAATCTATGTTCACATGACTACGCGTAAACATATTTTTGGTTAAGATATATTCGTAATGTTATGATTTCTTATTCTTAGTATCATGCCACATTTCTATGTTATAGGATTATGATATATTACATGGTTCATGATTATTATCTCATTATTCCAAATTCTTATTTCATGGTATATGTTTGATCATTTGAGATTACATGACCTTCTATCATTATTTATGAATTTTTGATATGTTTTTCCCTCACTAAGTATTTTATCTCACCTCTAATTATGTTTTCCCTTCCCAAAGTTATAAATATGAGTATAACATATGATATGTTTAGAAGGATATCTATTATGGTGAAATTATGGATAAATGTACACAATTATGTAAGATAATATTTTTATATAGCTAATATCCAAAGACACTAAACCTTTGGGTTATAAGGATGTGTGATTATTTATGATATTTAATATTTAAACCATGAAAATATTGTAAAATATATACAAGTTTAGCTTGGGTTATATCACTTGGTATTGAATCCAGTTTTTAAATAATTTGTTTTTATCAATGGAACCTAGAGTGTGGGTCCAAGGAATCTCACTCAATACATAATTTGTAATGAGATATCAACCTTACTATCTTTGGTAAGACTAGGAAACTCATCTTTTCTCTTATAGTAGACATGTCCCTAAAATTGAGTTTTTCACAAATCATTTGAACTAAATACCCCACATGATTGGGTATTAATACCCTTACAATGGAAGTTATTCCCATAGGTATTTCATTGTCACCCTTTCTCTAATAGATAATCATTGGTTGATTTGAGATATGAGATGTGACTTCCCTATCCTAATAATTAATATGGAATATAGGTGAAGATAGAAAATCCATGAACACAATCATGTAAAAGTTGACTAAATAGAAAATAATAAGATTTATAGGAAGAATATTCCCACAAATTTTTATCAGATAGGAGTTATATACTTGGTATGTGTAACTACCTAACTCGAATAATAAGGTTTGAGCTAGAGTGCCACATGGCCTCATGCGAGCCTGCCTATATGTAAGAGGTTTCCGACTAGTAATGAGGGTATGCATGGTGTCAATAGGGAGACTATACCCTTAGTATCAATTATTACTCACATAAATAACACCGTAGTGGAAAAATATTTATCAAGGCTAAAACAAATTTTGTGGAATGTATCTCAATTCATACATAGTAATAAACTAAAGACCCTAAGGTGGTAGGACAAACAAGAGTATGAGTAAGAAAAATAAGTAAAACACTATGGAATACATCTAAAGTCCATTCTAGTATCACATTGGAACATAATGATCCATCACATAGCTCCCAATACATGAGCCTTTTCCATTCCATGGGTCCCTGATCCTGATCTCTACATGCACATTGAGATGCCATTGGAGGGTTTAAGTATAAACATAGTAAGACAATACCAATTCATCCTTAACACAAGTTCAAAATAAATATATAATAGCTTATATCATAATATAAAGTAAATGCACAAGTAACATAAAACCAAACATGCACAAAGTAATCATGTGCTAAACAAGACACCATGAACCCTGAACCCACTTTCTTTGGCATGATGCTAGTAAGGATGTCAATTTCAATCACCACACATCACGATACATGCCAAAAGTCCTAGAGTTAGTTAGAACCCTACACCCATCAGTCCTATATCCAAGTTTTCATTTAATTAACACTACATGACCCACCTTATTTGTGGTTATTAATAGGATCACCACATGACCAACCCTAATAGTGGTCACAGTCCTCAGATGATGGTAACTCCCACCCAAAATGTTTGATGTATTTGGATATATACATATCCCCTATATGTAAATATCACATATCAACCTATAAATAAAGGATTCTCAACACCCTTATATATAATATTCCAAAATTGGATAAAATGTCAGTGATCGAACTCATACAATCAAACTATCCATAGTCCGTAGTCTTTTTCTTATCATCACAATCCCCCTTCAAGGGGACGTCTAACCAAAAATGAGTAACCTATTTATCCTACTACCTGAAGAAAGGTTCTATAAGCTATAAAATACCACAAAAAATATGTACCATAGAAAGGAGTGATAAGGAATATAAATAATATCTCTCAAGTGGCTATAAATAAATTATAAGAACACATATCAAGGATGGATCAAAAGGGAAACTCACACACCATCATGCGACACATATCAAGCATGGGTATTTTTGGATAAATGATCAAATCATGACAACATCCTATAAAAGGCCATATATAGTAAGTAAATTCATATATAAAGATCATAGACATCAATGTTAAGGTTATCCAAGAAGGTATTCACCTAAAATAAGATCACACATAAATTCCTAAGAACCATCTCTAATGCCATAAGAGAGTTCAAGCCATGAAAACCTCATTCCATGATCGTCTAATAAGGATAGAAGAAATTGGAAAAAAATAAGAATGAAACATTAGATTTATCCACCAAATCTCCCCAAAAGAGAATCACCATAAATGGTGGATAAACCAATGCCTTGGATTGATTAAAGTAAAGGAAATATTGATCCAAACAAGGAATAAATCAGGGCTCGAATGAAGATCATAACACCAATTAGAATTCTTCCAAGAACACTATCAAAACATCAATCTCTGGGGGGGGGGGTTAATAAAGTGATCTAATTAAAGGAAAATGAGTGAAAAGGAATTAATCATCCTCTTATTAAGTTTAAACATGGTTTAAATACCAAACTTGAGTTATTGATGGAGATTTGAGAAAGAAGGTGAGGGTTTTAGATGTTTCAAAGTAGTACAACCATCACCACTACCTACACCATGGTCTAACCATGGACATGGTTTTATTAAACACTATAGCCCCAAACAACCGTCCACATGGAGTGTTTCCCAACCAAAAGCTATTTTCCCTCACCAAAGCCACTAAAATGGGTGTGGTGAGGTATCATAATTCATGAACCATAGGTTCCTTCCCTGAGAACCACACCATGGACACACCCATTAACCATTTACCTGTTTTACACTAAAGTACACCAGGAAAACAAAAACCAATACTATGACTATGGTGTTTTCCTTTTTGGGTAAAAAAACTCAAAACCCACTTTAAGATTCCAATACCCTCTAAAGAATCACAGAACAAAGTCTCAACCATCACACAACTCAAAAAAATCACTTAAGGAATAATAGAAATTATATTAACATAACCAATGAAAATGATTGTGTTACGATTCTCCCCCTATAAGGACTTCTCGTCCTCGAGAAGTATCTCTGGACTTGATCTCAAATAAACTAGGACATTACACCTTAAAAACAAAGTCTTACTATCAAGCCTCTTTCTGGACACATTTATTACTCCAAAATATCTAAAAAAGTGGCACTATCTTTCCTTATAAATTTTCTCCCTATGATTGAATATACATACTGAACATTCCTTATACGATGTATCTAACTCCAACTAAATGTCCTTGTAGTCTATAACATGAAAATACTCAGTCATGTATATCCAAAGATGAGATATATAGAATACATAATAAATTTATTAATAATGATGAGGAAGACCCAAATAGTAATCTGACATCCCTATATGCTTAATGATATCGAATGATCCAACAAATCCTAGTGATGACTTTCCTTACTTCCGAATACATCGATGCCCCACCGAGGAGTCACCCACAAGAAAACCCAATCACCTATAATGAGCTCTAAAGTTATCCTCTTATAATTGGAATATGATCTTTTTATACTCTGAGTAGTGACCAACCAATTTTTAATCAATTATAGTCTATCCATAGTCTTCTACACCAGGTTGAGTCCCACAATAACTACCTCACCCAACTCATGCCACCATAGCGAGGAGAGATAAAGTCGACCATAGAGAGCCTTATAGGGTTACATCTGGATAGAATCTTGGTAAATCTTATTATAAGAAAACTCTACTAAGGATATTTACTCATCTAATGATCCTATAAAGTCTAGGATGCAAGATCAATGCATATCCTAAAGAATTTGGATCATCCTCTCCGACTGTACATCTGTCCGCAGGAGATATTCCATTCTCAGTCTCAGTTGAGTCCCCAGATCATTTTACAATACCTATCAAAACCATGATGCATAATATTCATATCTATTATAAAGTCACTATATATATATGCACAATATCATAGACATATATCTTTCCCAACTAATCCACATAAAGAGTCTCATAGACTAGCAATAAATTTTCCATCTTAGTTAGCTAATTCATTATCAACCATATATTATCACAATTCACTGAGTTCCTTGGAAACCCTATAAAAAAATCCACCATATTATCATCCCATTTCTATATGGAAACTAGAAGTGGATGTATTAAACCAACAAAATGTTTATTATTATGATTTACCTTCTAATAGGTAATACATCATGAAATAAAACCAGTGATAACCTTTTTAAACTTGGCCACCAAAACTACTGCCTGATGTCATGGTACATCTTTATTAACCAAAGATGCATTATCCACTTTGAGGTATGGGAGTATCTCATAAGTTCTTCCCTAATATAAGTAGTAATTACAACCATCCCATGGAAATAAATCACGTTGTCATCATCAAAAAAGCAACCTAGTATAAGATCACATCCCACCAACCATTCTCACATCACCACACACTCGATATATAACTTTTGGATAGCCTTTACACGATTTAATAAATATAACATGGTAAAAATAGGTTCACATGTTACTTTCGCTCTCTCCCCAATTTCATTCATCCTTTCATTATCTAAAAAGCACATAAGATTCCACTCTTCCTCTAAAAGATGTTCTTCAAGCACCTAGGAATCCCATATCTTCCTACTAAGATAATATTTAATAATGTTACCCTTAACTAGTGAATAATCCATATCTAAAGTGACCTGTACTTTTATAAATGAAATTCCCTTTTAAATGAATTAATTCCTTATCAAGTAATGTAGTTATAGAAAACTAATGCACTACTTTGTATATTTTGGACCATTATAAAATATAGCTTGTCATATTTAAAAGACCTATAAACATCACAACCATTGATAGTATAACATTTATACAGTGATCATATGATTAATATATATATAGGCTTATGATAAATACAATTGACACAGAAAAAGGAAGTGATGCACTCAACCAGTAGGATCATACCCAATGAAGCCCATTTATTAGAGCTTCTAAGGGAGATAACATCATTGGGATTTGCCCTTGACTGAAACTAAGATGATATTAAAAAACTAAATCATGTTTAAAACCATCATGGGATAAGTTCAATCTTATCAATATCATTACCCAAATCATGTTTTCTGAACCACCTTATGAAAGTGTCACCATTGCATAACTTACCCTTAAGGTATTCACTGAGGTAATAAAAGGATTTTTATATCGACCCTAACAATATGAACTTTTATATTTTTTATTTTTAATAAAAAAGTATTATATTTATTCCTTTTTATTATTACTTTTTAAATGATTATATAATGATTTTTATAAAAATTATATTTTGATATGATGAAACAAAAATTGTATTTTTTAGGAAGTATATAGTTTTAATCAAGGCACTATTTTTGATGAAATTAATAATTTTATAAATAAATTATATTTTAATAATATTATTATATAATATTTTTTAAATATAAATAATAATATAAATTTACAAAGTCAAATGTAATTATTATAAGGGTTAAAAAACTGTTACTGCAAAAAAGCCAATATTTTTCAATAAATGGGTATTTTGATTTAAAAGTGTAAATTATCATATCTAGATAGTTTTTTTATAAAATAAATATCATTTTTGGAATAATAACATCAAAATTATCCAAGGATGATTTTTTCATAATTTTCTAAGCCATTCAAATTTTCATGTAAAAATTAAATATGGTATAAATATACTGTATGTATTATGACATCATAATGACCCAAAAGTGACGTAATATATTCAATAAAAGGTATTGATGAAAAATATAAATTTTAAATTTGAAATAATGTGTTTTTAGGTAATTTTATTATTTTTATAACCCTTTAATGAATCCTCCAAAACCTATATTATATTTTAATTTTTTAAAATCAATTATTTATAAACATGACTCACTTCCCCATCATCAAGGGTATTATTTGAATGATAATAGTTATTAAAAATGTAAAATAATTAAAAAAAGTCCACTTTGGTATAAAAAATGGGGAAAATCAAGGTAGGTTTTGTGGTTTGGATTACCTTATCATATAGAGTTCAAACATATGTTTGGAAATCAAAAAATAATTATCACCTCTTTTGTTATATAAACCCACAAAAATCCCCATTATAATTCACTAAAAACCCTTTTATCATGACATCACTCTTCCCTTACCTCTCTATATTCCTCTCAAGGTCCCCCAAACTCTTAATAATCTCCTCCCAATCTTTTAGAAGTGTCCTCTCAAGGTAAGAGATCCTATTCTTCTCCTCTTTACTCAAGAACCTTCCTTGTATTATTCCCTTAAATTTACAATTTTTCATGTTACGTAATGTTTTTAAATATAAATATTACTTTAATTATGATTTAAAAGTGATTAGAGACCCCTTTTACTCTCATTAATCTCTCCTTTTAACATTTATGTACCACTATTATGCTACCAAAATTATCCTGTGAATTTTCATGCCAAGAAATTATGTAGTGAATACCCATACCCATTTCCACTCAAGGTTATTCAACTATATTTAACTATACTTAATTTATTTTGGACTTCTATGTATGTATCTTACACTCAATCATGAGATTAAAAGTGATGAAAGGCATCCTTATGTTGTATGATCTATGCAGCACACTTATGCATGCACATGATATGAAGGTGATGGGTGGAAATGCAATTATAGATCCCTTAAATGAATTGGGAAATGTTTTTATCTAATTATATTCCATGTATGGTTCATGATAGGTTATAATAAGAATAATATGTTATGTTTTCTTGGTTATTATCCTTGACTTATTTTTACATTGTCATGTTTTATTTTGTTGCCACATTCCTATGTTTCCTTTATGTAATCATGTTATATCATGCCTCATTGATAAATATTATGATTCTCACCCCTCTTAAGTTACCTTTATATGCCTCTTGGTTTAAATTTACCACTTTACTTTATTCTATGCCTTGTTTATTCCCTTACTAGGATTTATATCTCACCCTTTCTTATGTACGTCCCTAGTTTATCCCATGTAGTTTTAGATGAATGATGGAATTTTAGTAGCATGTCCATAATTTCATTATATTAATATTTCAATTTATAATTATATATACCCAATTTCCCAAAGATACTAGGCTTCATGATCTTTTTGTATTGTATTATGTGAACCTTTATGTAATAAATCATGAAATAAAACGTTTGAAAATATGGATTTTCATAGTTGGTATCAAAGTAAAGTCTAGTTATTTTTGGGATTAGGATCATAAAACTATAGTGAAAGACTTAGGGATAAGATTAAAAATAGGAAATAATCCCTAAATTTTGGTAAAGTATAGAGTAAATGGTTTCCAAGAAAATACATCTCTTTCTGGATACTATAAGTAGATGTGGCTCTAGCATAGTTATACCTAGGGGTAATAATCCTGAAAAGGGAACTTTGAGCTAGAATTGATCATCACCTGGTGTATGATAGAAGGCCTTGATTTACACCTATTTTGACACTCCTCAGGGATATTCATTGTTAAATTCACAATATCTTTATGAACCATTATGAAGGGAAAAAACTTTCCCATAAGATTTTATATTAAGAAATAGATCATGGAAAACTTATATTGAAACCTATAAATTCATAAGTTAAAGAATATATATCATTTATGAGTTATCCATTTAATATTCATGGTTCCCCATTTATGTATTTAATATTTTAAAAATTCACATCCCTAAAGTTTCCCTTTATTCTAGTCAATGGCTGGAAATAGGAGAAAATAGGTCAATAACCAATGTGAGGAGAAATGTGATGACTTACCAAATGAGATGCCTAACATGATGGGAGATAAAGTATGAAGACTTTTGATTATTCCAAACCAGATATCACAAATCATGATTAAAAATTAACACATATTTTAATTTATAAACATGAAAAAGAATATGAGGAAGACGTCTCATGGAAGTTTATTTGATAAATGTGACACAGGAAAGAAGATTAAATTTTTAATGTGTAAAAAATGTGGAAAGAGGCACCAAGGTAAATTTCAAAAATTAACTTGAATATGTTTAAACTGTAAAAAATAGGTCATAAAGTGGATAATTAACATGAAAAAATGAAGAGTTTATTTAACATAACTGATGTAAATAAAGTTAAATCTATGGTACTATTAACAGTTCTATGTCATAAATATGGAGTTGGGAATTATCCAAGCCAATGCTCTATTCCAAGGGATAACAAGCATGGTGAGCACCAATAATCTCCAATAATATAGGAATAAGGAAATTTTTATACTGATATGGATCATGATGAATGAAGTATACATAACCTATACTCCAGAGTTGTGTTTATCTTATTGTATTTCAATTTATACCATATTATTATATCTTGTAAGTTTTCTAAGAACATCGATTCACCATCCCAAATGATTTGATATCATCATGTATAAACTTCTATAATTATTATTTCACAAGTTTAAGTTTTTGGGAATTCTATTGAAAATATTATCATTCTTCATTTAGTGGATTTTGATGATTTTATGGGTATATATTACCTTTCCTTGAATAGAGACAACATAAATTATCAAGAGAAGGAAATAAACCTCTATATCACAAATCAACCCCTAATTCTATACAAGTGTAAGGGGGGGGGGATATATCTTATTTTCTACCAACATCTGAAGCATGGATATTATTTCCTTATAAGAAATCTATCTATATCAAATGATTGAGACTAAATAAAAGATCATCCTTGATGACATTACTATTATAAGGGAATTTATTGATGTATTTAATGAATAATTTCCTAGTCTTTATATTATATGCGAGGTTAAGTTCTCAATCGAGCTCATATTCTGAGATTTTTTAATTTCCAAGACTCCATATAGAATAATCATTTTTGAACTTAAGGAGTTGAATAAATAATTATAGGAGAATCTGGATAAAGGGTTTAGATGCCCAAGTGCTTCATCATAGGGTGCACCAGTCCTTTTTATTAAGAAGAATGATGGGTCAATGAACCCCTAAATTAATTATCATGAGATCAATAAGATCATGATAAATAACAAGTATCATTTTCTAAATATTTATGACTTGTTCGATCAAATACATGGATCTTAATATTTCTCCAAGTTGGATCTTTGTCCAGGATATTATCAAGTAATGGTTAGGATATCCCAAATATTGATTTTTGTATAAGGTATGGGCCCTATGAGTTCATAGTGATTCCATTTGGACTCAATAATGCTCTATAAATATTTATGGACTTGATGAATAGAGTATTTAGGGATTAACTTGAAAAATTTATGGTAGTATTTATAAATGATATTCTTATCTACTCCAAAATAATGGAGGAACATGATTATCATTTGAATTATACACCAAAGACTTTGTGAAAGGAAAATTTATTTGTGAAGTGCAGTAAATATGAGTTTCAGATAGAGAAAGTAACCTTTATAATGAATGTTATCACTGATAAAGGGATATTTATGGATCCTTAAAAAACCGAGGAAATTTAAGGATGTACATGACCAAAATCTATCATGAAAATCTATATTTTGCTTAGATTATATTGGTACTATCATTGATTTGTGATAAAATTATCATGACTATCAATCCCACTAACCAAGATAAATTGTAAGGGTGTCATATTTTTCTATAATGATGAATGAAAAGAGAGCTTTAAAGAGTTGAATAAGAGGATAATCACTACACCTGTACTCACATTACCCACAAGTGGGGAAGGATTTGTGATCTATAGAGATACATTGAAAAAGGCGATTGGGTTGTGTACTTAAGAAATATGAAAAAGTGATAGCCTATACCTCCTTCCAATTAAAGATCCATGAGAACTGTAACGCCCCGACCCCAGTTATCTAGAGTCGGTGCATTATTACATAACATTGGAATGATCACAAGGAAATAATGTCTCAAAAGACCAACCAATTTAGTAATATTGGAAACAAGATTCATACATAAGTTCAAATTTACAAATTGAAAATAAATACAACACAAATTTATTCCGTTGGAAACATCCAAGCCTCCTAAATAATGCTTGCAAGTCACTCATAACTAACTTCTTCATATCCTGGGAAAATGAATCATAAGAAAGGGGTGAGCTCAAACACTCAGTAAGGGTAAGAAATACAGTGGAAGATAACATAAATATTAAGCATGGTGAATAATTGAAACCACATGCCTTTACCAATAATAAACATGAATACTTTTATGGCAGGAGTATGAGCTGAGTAAATAATGCCATAATAAAACTTATAATTGGTATTCTACTAGTCTAATGACCACATGAACCATCAATATTATTTTCATAATGAGGAAATGTATAATTCCGAACATTCTAAAACATTTTGTCAAGGCCTCGGCCAAGACGTCTAAAAATGATTAAGGACTTGGACAAAACCATATATCAAAATTGGGAAAGGGCCTCATCCAATTCCATGTCTAGTAGTCTCATGAGACCTACCGATGCATCTAGAAGCTATAGCGGGCTCCACCCATCACTTACTAAGTCCAATACATTCCTCATATGAAACAGTTTAAACATATCATAAACATTCGTATTAAAACTAGAATACAAAATTTCAATAATTTAACAATAAACAATTAATGGTATAAAAATAGCACATCCATAGTCAAACATATCACAAAACCTTCAATACAATATGGAAGTTTTGTATCATAATAAATCAACTTCAAATAAACATAAAATCCCTCAAAGGATGTTGACATTGATGGAATCAAAACCCTTCTTCGAGAAATATCTCTTTATATTTTTGAAATCATTTAAGAGTCACATAATTATAAAGAAAACATTTATTTTGAAAATATTCTTATAAGCTTGTAAGGGAATCTTTGATGATGTTATAATGGTGGAAAATAGCCCCACCCGCTGTATAAGTTAAAAAAACATTCTTACCTTAAATTTGTCGAAAAGGTCAAAAAGTACCTTTTTTGGAAAATGACAAAAAGATTCCTTTAAAAACACATAAGGGTATAAATGAATTTAACCCATTGTCTATCAAATAGTAATTTTTTTTGAAATACACTTTTAAGGAACATGGATGTGGATGATAAAGAGGTCCAAGTAGATGATTACGTATAAACAACATCGGATAATATAAAGATTGTGAAATTAACCCTGACCTTGTACTTTTTCTTGGTAGAGGGTAGGTTAAACTCCTATATAATAGTTAAATCATTGTTATTAAATTATACAAGAATCATATACAGAAATATGGTATCATATATGATCTTTTAATATTTATTTGTTAATAATATTTTAGTATTATCGTCATTTCGGGTGTTCACTTACTCATTTTATTTTATATGTTTTGTTACATAAGCCGTGTTTGTTATACATAGGTTGTATCTTATTCATATCCAGAATGATATCAAGTCCTTAAAAGTTATTTTTAATCATCAAATTCAATTATTCTTGAATGGATACGATGGGGAATGAATATCATCGCGTTCATGGAGACTGTAGTCTGTACGTACGCACGAACGCTACTTCCATTTCATTTTTCATTTTAAGAGGAATTAAAACCAAATTATACATAGGTATATTATTATTCCAGTATAATATAATATCTTATATATGTTACTTAAGTTCATTAACACCATCCTTTATACGTTCCATTTATGGTATGAACGAGTCATATCACTTTGAGGGGGCGGTAGTCCACACTTCCTCAAATGAAATTATCGTATATATATATATATACATCATGAAAAGAATAATGGTATGCTATAAAATGGAATTACAGAAGATTATATATAAAATAAATATAATAAATATCGTATTTAATTATAGTTCCATCATAATGTCCACCATGAGAGGTGGTAGGAGATAATTGAACAATCATCGTTTCGTGAGGTGTTTGGTTTCCATCCACAGAAACATTATGTTCTTCACCCATTAGATGGAGGTGTGTGTAAGTGTAGTTAGAATAATTCTCATAAAAATATCCTAGTATATTTATTATACTGGTTTTGTTACAAAAGAAAAGGATAAGAAGATTTTAGGGGTTGGAGAAGTAAAATAAAAGAAAAGAAGCTAAGAGAAATCGTTACCTTTAATTTGGGTAACTCCCTTTGGTTTGAACCAAAAAGGACTCTTGAAGTGCCTTATACCTAAGGTAAGGCTTCTAGGAGGAGGATAGGGATGTAGGTAGCTTAATTGGGCAGAGGTTGGATGATCCAAAAGTCTTGATAGGTGTGAGGAATTGGTTAGAAGTGGTGTCCTTTTATAAGGGGGTGGAGGGGTTCTTTAGAAAAGATTGAAAATATTATTTTATTATATAATGATATTCTGTTTCTAATGGTCCAAAACCCATTAAAGTTGAATATAATATGACTAATGATATAAATTAAATCATACAATAAAAATTGGATAAGTTTTGGGTATTATTTTAGTCTTTATAATCTTATTTATTTAAATCATTTATTAATGAGGTAAACACTGCATCATTATTGTGTCATAAATAATTTAGTTTATTAGATGTATAAAAATTATAAAAAAAATATCATGATGTAGGAAATATTTTTAGCTTTATAATGAATATTTATAGTTGAAAATATAACATATTTAAACCTATGTAAAAATTGTTTTTCTAAAAGATATATGCTTATGTCATTTTTGTATTTACTTTAACTTAATTAATATAAAGTGTCATTATCACTTACAAGTGGCTTTATGGGGTCCCGAAATCGACCCAAATATGACCATAGTCAGAAATGTATCAACCAATAGGGTTAGGACACATTTTAGGGTAATTTATTATTATTAAAATATTATTTGATTACCCTTATTTACCGGATTTACCCTTTAACCATGGTAAATAAAATATTTACTGAAGTAATTATTCAAAATATCTAAAAATAAAAGTTACCTATATACAAAATTTGGACCTCATGATTCTAAATATTAAATCCATTTTTCTAAATTCAAAACAAAAAAGTGGCAGAAATTAATTTAAAATTAATTCTCATTGTTAAAATAAAATGCGTGTTTTTAAGAGATAATAACTATCAAAAGATTGACACTTGCTTATGTCCAGTTTAAATGTGAAATTATGTCCAATGACCAAAATTGGATTAAATGGTAAAAATATAATCTAATTATACTCTAAAATCACTAAAATTAATAATTTATTACTATTAATTATTTTGATTAAAAAAGTTGTTTTTAATTAAAATTTAGTAATTTTCACTATTCATCAAAATATGAAAGTTATCCAAAAAGTACCAAAAATTCACCCTAATCTAATTTCAATATTCCGAATCCAAAAATGAAGTCCATTTTGGATGATAAAATGTATAAAATTTCAAAAATTTGGTATTATTATTATTCATAACGGCTAGTTTGATTGGTTGTGGTGTGTGTTAGAACTCGAAGTTGCATACAACACACGCTACTGTATTATTCAAATAGAAGCGTACCATGGAAGTTTGGGGTGTTAAATTCTCCCCTACTTCATATAATTTTGTCCCCAAAATTTCTATAATATTACTGCATAAAAAGACTCGGGTGGTTCTTCATCATAAGTTTCTCGGCTTCCCACGTTGCTTCTTCCATCTTATGGTTTCTCCATAGAACTTTTACCAGATGAGTCGTCTGGTTTCTCAACACTTGTTCTCTAGTATCAAGAATCCTGATGGAATCTTCGAAATAAGAAATATTGGGTTCTAGTTCTACTTCCTCATAAGTGAGTACATGCATTGGGTCAGGCATGTATTTTATCAACAATGATACGTGGAACACATCGTGAACTTTGGAGAGATTTGGCAGCATTGCCAAACGATAAGCTACAATCCCAATTCCTTCTAGAATTTCGAAAGGTCCGATGTACCTGGGACTCAATTTAGCTTTCATACCGAAATGTATAACTCCCTTCCATGGCGATACCTTCAAGAAAACATGATCTCCTACCTAAAATTCGAAATCCTTCCTTCGGTTATCGGCATAGCTCTTCTGCCTACTTAGAGATGATTTGATGTGGATTTGGATTAACTTCACCTTTTCCATCTTTTTCTACACCAGTTCTGGGCCTATGAGTTTTCTTTCACCAACATAATCCCAACAGGTTGGTGTGAGACATCTCTTTCCATATAACGCTTCATACGGTGCCATCCGAATACTTGAATGGAAGCTATTATTATAGGAAAATTCTACCAGAGGTAAATATTGATCTCACATACCCTGAAAGTAAAGTGAGCAAGATCTAAACATGTATTATAAGGTTTGAATAGTCCGTTTTGTTGTCCATCTATTTGAGGGTGGTAGGCAGTGCTCAAATGAAGTTCAGTATCCAAGGCCTTCTAAAGACTTTTCCAGAATATTGAAGTAAAATGGGGATCATGATCAGAAACAATCGATAGTGGTAATCCATGAAGTCTCACAACTTCATTAATATATAGTCTTGCTAGACGTTCAAGTGGTAGATCTTCTATTATAGCAAGAAAATGTGTTGACTTGGTAAGATGATCAATAATGACCCATATTGCATCATTTCTTCTAGGAGTCTTTGGTAGTCCCATGAAAAATTCCATCATAATATTATCCTATTTCCACTTAGGTATGGGAAGAGTTTGTATGACTCCTCCTGGATGTTGCCTTCCAACTTTCACTTCTTGACAAACCATACATATTGACACAAAATCAGCAATCTCCCTCTTCATTTTGTCCCACCAAAAATGTTCCTTCAAATCTCTATACATTTGGGTGCTCCCAGGGTGTATAGAGAAATTAGAACTATGAGCATCATCCAACAATTCTTTTTTTAGATCAGGTATATCAGGAACGCAAAGTCTCTTCCCAAATTTTAAAATTCCATCTTCATACAAAAAGTCACTCAATATCCAATCATTCATAGATTTAATCTTCTTTTGAAACTCTTTATCATCAGTATGATAAATCTTTATCCTTCCTAGTAAAGATGGTTTGGCAACCATTTAAAAAATTATCAATGTTTCACCTTCCATGGTTATTCCCATATCCAACTTTACTAGATCCATTAAAATTGGATCCCTTTCAACTATCATTTTGTTCAAAACTCCATGATACTTTCTACTCAAAGCATCTTCCACCTTATTTTCATTCCCCATGTGGTAGTGTATCATGCAATCATAATCCTTGAGTAGTTCAAGCCATCTCCTTTGCCTCATGTTGAGTTCTTTATGTGAGAAAATATACTTCAAACTCTTGTGATCAGTATAAATCTCATATTTATCACCATAGAGATAGTGTCTCCAAATCTTCAAAGCAAATATTACAAATGATAACTCAGGATCATTAGTAGGATAGTTTTTCTCATGAATTTTTAGTTGTCGTGATGCATAGGCAATAACCCTATAATTTTTCATAAGGACTCAACCAAGTCCTTTCTTCGATGCATCACTATAAATAACGAACCCATCATTCCCCGATGATAGAGTCAATATCTAAGAATTGACTAACATTCTCTTTAGTTCTTCAAAACATTCTTCACACTCTTTTTTCCAAAAAAAATTAATCCATTTTCTTGTGAGCTTCGTTAATGGGTTAGCCAATCGGGAAAAATTCTGGACGAAACGTCGATAGTAACCTGCTAAACCAATAAAACGTCATACCTCGGTTATACTCATTGGCGTTGGAAATTATTGAACTACCTTGGTCTTAGAAGGATCAATAGAAATTCCATCCTTAGAGACAATATGGCCAAGAAAAGAAATCTCCTGAAGCTAGAATTCATACTTGCTAAACTTCCCATATAATTCATGTTTTCTAAGAGTCTTCAGGATAACGCGCAAGTGATTTTTATGATCTTCTTAGCTTTTGGAGTATACCAAGATATCATTAATAAATACCACTACAAAATCATCGAGATATTACTTGAAAACTCTATTCATTAGATCCATGAAGACAAAGGGTGCATTAGTCAATCCAAAAGGCATTACTGTAAACTCATAATGCCCGTACCTAGTTTGAAATGCTATCTTCAAAATGTCTTCCTTCTTCACACACAACTGATGGTATCCAGATCAAAGGTCAATCTTTGAAAAATATTGATCTCCATGCAGTTGGTCAAATAAATCATCAATGCGAGGTAGGGGATACTTGTTCATTATTGTTATGGCCTTGATCTCCCTGTAGTCAATGCACAATCTCATAGATCCATCTTTCTTTTTAACAAAAAGAACATGGGCTCCCCATGGAGAAACACTAGGGAGAATAAATCCCTTATTAATCAATTCCTCTAGTTGTTTCTTTAGTTCCACTAATTCCACAGTGGTCATTCTATAAGGGGTCTTTGATATAGGCCTTGAACCAGAAATTAAATCAATGGAAAACACAATTTCTCGTTCTGGAGGATGTCCAGGTAAGTCCTCTAGAAAAAAATCAACATATTCTTTCATAATAGGTATATCCTCTATTTGAACATTCCTTTCCTCACCCACAGTTATTTCATTCTATTCCTTCCCAATAATTGAATTTAGTTGAGCTATTAGGGGTGGATCTAGATAAGAATTAAGTGGTGATGATTATGCTCTAAATATAAGGTGTTCCTTATCATCATTATCAAAAATCGTAACCTCCTTCTTCTTACAATAAATCTTTACATCATGGTCCGAAAGCCAATCCATACCAATGATTATATCAAATTCAATCATAGGTATGACGATGAGATCAGTAGATAAAGAACATTTATATGCTCTAATGGGAGCAGATTCACAAAACTTTGTTGCAATGATACTTCCATTAGGAGTTTTGACTGAAAACTACCTTGTTAAATCAAATGGGAAATATCTAATTTTCTTAGCAAAATGGGAAGATATGAAACAATACGATGATCCAGAATCAAATAAAGCATTTTCTAAACTTGAGGAAACCATTAAATTACCTACCACAACGTCTTTCAGAGCTTCTTCCTCAACAACAGTGATAACATAAGCTTGGCCTTGATCCCATGGCCTTTTCTGAGGTAAGTTCCCCTAACGCTTAGGACATTCATTTGAATAATGTCCCATATCCCTACAGTTGTAGCATTGAACATTAGTAGTGTCTTTCTTTCCCTTACAATCACCAGCAAGATGGACTTTCTGTCCACATTTGTAGCATACTTCTTTTCCTTTTAGATAGGCACCAGGGTGCTTCCTTCCACAATTATCACATGGTGGAAATTCAATTCTTCCCTTCTTACCTGTTTCCTTATTTCCTTTCCCAGAGTGTTCATCAGATCTCTTCTTATCTTTCTTTGCTTTAAAGTCGTAAGACTTAGAGAATTCCTTTTCTGTCTTGATAGCATATGATACAATATCTTCATATGACGAGAAGGATTGCAATAATAAAGCTTGATGGAGAAATGGTTTTAACCCATCAAATAAAAGATCAATCTTAATTCTTGGTTTGTATATATAATCTGCAGCATGCCTTTCTAACCTTGTAAAGTTAGCCTGATACTTTGCAACATTCTCATCCTCCTTTTGCCTCAGACTGAGAAATTTCCTTTCCATATCTTCTCGATGGTCACGAGGAAAGTATTTCTCTAATAAAATCTCTTTAAACTCCCTCTATTCCATATTTGATACTTCATTATCTTCCTTTGTGTTTTGAATCAATGACCACTATTGATCAGCATCTCCAGTGAGGAGATAAACTGCCATGACAACTTTTTCCCTTTCACTACTACCCAAAGCCTGAAATATTTTCTCTAGGGAACTTATCCATTTCTCAGCTACTAATGTATTTTTATTCCCATTGAATGTAGGTGGTTTTTGCCTCATGAAGCAATCTAAAATTGATCCTCCACACTGTAGATCTGGGTGCTCCATATGGGTAAGGCTATTATTCATAACTTGAGTGAGTTATCCCAGTATGACAATTAGCTGATCAGCACCAGTTGCATCACCAGCTCCACTATAATTATCTTGAACAGGAGGGAAATACCTAAATGGGGTGCGTGCATTGATATGGTTTCTATTCCTTCCACTAGGTGCCATTTCTAAACAATGGCATACACTAGATTAGTTTATGAATCACAATACATAAACCCAAATTTGTAAAACACTTAACATAAGTTGAACAGTTTTTGGATATAATCCATAATCATAAAAATGTTTTCTTTGAGGAAGTATATACTCATAAACCCTTCATAATGGTTTGTAAATAAAATTAGAATTATCCTAAGCATATCCCCTAGGAGTGTCGTAACCAAGAGTGCTGCAAGGTCTGCTGTCGTGCACCAGTTCCCATTCGAGTCTAGCTCAAAGTGGTGTTTTCAGGGTTTACCCCTAGTTACACCTGTGCCAGATCCACCTCTACATGATCATATCCAGACATGGATGTATTGCTCAGAAAACTCACAAAATATCCACAATACCAAAATTCTAGGAAGTTCTTCTATAATAATCCTCAAAGTCTCTCTTATGGATATGTGCTATAATCAAAGTTTATCTAAATCTAGTTTCCAAGGTTTGTACTAAACTTCCTCTGATACCAACTGTAATGCCCCGACCCCAGTTACCCAGAGTCGGTGCATTATTACATAACATTGGCATGATCACAAGGAAATCATGTCTCGAAAGACTGATTAATTTAGTATTATTGGAAAAAAGATTCATACATAAGTTTAACTTTACAACTTGAAAAGAAATAAAACACGAATTTATTCCATTGGAAACATCCAAGCCTCCTAAATAATGCCTACAAGTCACTCATAATTAACCTTTTCATATCCTGGGAAAATGAAACATAAGAAAGCGGTGAGCTCAAATGCTTAGTAAGGGTAAGAAATATAGGGGAAAATTACATAAATATTAAGCATGGTGAATAATTGAAACCACATGCCTTTACCAATAATAAACATGAATACTTTTATGGCAAGAGTATGAGCTAAGTAAATAATGCCATAATAAAACATAATCATTGGTATTATACTAGTCGAATGACCACATGAACCATCAATATTATTTTCATAATGAGGAAATGTATAATGCTGGACATTCTGAAACATTTTTTCAAGGCCTCGACCAAGGTGTCTAAAAATGATTAAGGCCTCAGCCAATACCATATATCAAAATTGGGAAAGGGCCTCAGCCAATTCCACGTCTAGTTATCTCATGAGACCTACCGATACATTGAGGAGGTATAGGGGGCTCCACCCATCACGTACTAAGTCCAATACATTCCTCATATGAAATAGTTTAAACATATCATAAACATTCGTATTAAAAATAGAATATGAAATGTCAATACTTTAACTATAAACAATGAATGGTATAAAAATAACACATCCATAGTCAAACATATCATAAAACCTTCAATACAATATGGAAGTTTTTTATCATAATAAATCAACTTCAAATAAACATAAAATCCATCAAAGGATGTTGACATAGATGGAATCAAAACCCTTTTTAGAGAAATATATCTTTCTATTTTGAAATCATTTAAGAGTCACATAATTATAAAGAAAAAATTTATTTTGAAAATATTCTTATAAGCTTGTAAGGAAAGCTTTGATGATGTTATAATAGTGGAAAATAGTTTCACCTGCCGTATAAGTTAAAAAACATTCTTACCTTAAATTTGTGGAAAAGGTAAAAAAGTACCATGTTTGGAAAACAACAAAAAGATTCCTTTCAAAACACATAAGGGTATAAATTAATTTAACACCTTGTCTAGTAAATAGTAAAAATGTTTTGAAATACATTTTTAAGAAACATGTATGTGGATGATAAAGAGGTCCTAGTAGATGATTACGTATAAACAACCTCGGATAATATAAAGATTATGAAATTAACCCATACCTTGCACTTTTCCTTGGTCGAGGGTAGGTTAAACTCCTGTATAATAGTTAAATCATTTTTATTAAATTATACAAGAATAATATACATAAATATGATATCATATATGATCTTTTAATATTTCTTTGTTAATAATAGTTTAGTATTATCATCGTTTTGGGTGTTCACTTACTCGTTTTCTTTTATTTGTTTTGTCACATAAGCTGTGTTTGTTATCCATAGGTTGTATCTTATTCATATCCAGAATGATATCAAGTCCTTAAACATTATTTTTAATCATAAAATGAAATTAGTCTTGAATGGATATGATGGGGAATGAATCTCATCACGTTCATGGAGATGATTGTCCGTACGTACGCACGAACGCTACTTCCATTTCATTTTTCATTTTAAAAGTAATAAAAACCAAATGATACATATGTATATTATTATTCCAGTATAATATAATATCTTATATATGTTACTTAAGTTCATTAACACCATCCTTTATACGTTCCATGTATGGTATGTGTCACGACCCACCTTCACCAAAAGGAGGGAAGGGTCAGCAGACTGCCAGGCCCTTCCTTCTTTAAGTTGAAGGAGAGATAATGACCCCTGAAACCAACCTTCAATAGGTCCTGGAGTGGTGACTAGCACAAAGGGTATAGAATCACACACTAAATGGAAGGAATTACCCTTTTTTTTGTTTTATAGGATCAAGAGATAAGATGATGGAACCCAACAACACCAAAACTAAAAGAAAAGTAAAGCCAAAAGCAAACCATTCCCACATGAATGTTTCAAAAGTAAAAGCCACAAAGTACAAAAGTGAATACAAGGGTAAGTACCAAAGAAGGAAAAACAACAATTGCAACTTCCCCAAAGGTCCGAGCTAGTATGGTCCTATGCGATTCTCGAAGTTCTCTTGGAAACCTAAAAGCAGTTTTATATACGTAGGGTGAGCATACAAGTACACTTAGTAGGGAAAACCAAAGACTCTCATGCACAAGTGGGGGAACGTACTAAAGTCCCTTCAGAAAAAGAGTAAACCAAACACCTATCAAGGTAAACTATCCACCCAAGCCTCACCAAGGCATACTACCCAAATAACGCAAGTCAAGTAATATATATAATCAGAGCACATCAATGTTTGGGTACCCCGCGCCACTTTCCCACTGGTTATTGAGACATCCTACACATCGAACCAATCCCACCATTCTCACCACAGTATCACTGCCACACCTGCCCGCACACACCTGGGCCACAACCACATGCAGTCCAACTGCCGAATTCCGCCCGCAAACACCTGGGCCACAACTGTCACACGTAACCACGCCTGCAAACACCTAGGCCAGAACAACCACCGCCATGCCCGAAGACACCTGGGATAGAAGATCTACTGCCACGCCCGAAGACACCTGGGCCTCATCCCGAAGACACTTGGGAAACCACCTGTCGCACACACCTGTCCAACCACCACTCTACCCCGCCCGAAGGTTATTGGGCTAATAATGGACCTCAGGACATCACAGCCTGCCCCAAGATACTTGGGCTATCCAGAAAAGGGAGCAGAAAAGGAGCTAATAACCAGCCACTAATAATAGTGTTGGGAAAAACACCCTCCCCCGTGAAATGGGGGTGTTTGGCACTAAGTTCTCAATTTGGGTGGGCCACGAATAAGAAAAACAAAACTAAAAATATATATATAGGTAACAAGCACTCACCCAAAGTTTAGGTTTTTCTTCAGCCCTCCTAAAGAGCACAAACAGCGCTACGTCCAAGTCACAACTCATGCCAAACCAAAACCCATTTATCCCATCCTTATTTTTATGTTCAGTAGCAATATTTAATTAAGTTCTGCACCTACTTGGGAAACTAGTAAACATAGGCACAAGTCCAGGAAAGTAAACAGTCAAACATCAACCATAACACCCACACCTGGTTCTCTCATAAAGCCACATCAACTAAAGAGAACCCTAAGTTACAGCCCCATGCCCAATATTTGGGAGAAAAAAGGGATTCTCAACAACATAGGATCCCACCCCAATTCGTGATATAAACAAGGTAACCACCCGGTCATAAAAATCACCACCACCGAATCTGTAACAACAGAGAATCCCATTCCCAATTTCACAACCACTGAGAGTATAAAAACAGAGGATCCCATCCCCTCCCACATCTCCAACAATTGGACCGTAAATGAAAATAACCAAACCAATACCACCAACACAAACCAGGGCCATGCCTATATTTTCATATTTATAAGATTTAACACACTCCATGATTTCAATTCCATGTGTTTTAACCGGGAGTTATCACAGAAGGGTTGATCCTGGTGCTTTCAATTTATTCAGCCGGGTATATGTGATTAACCAATTTACTTTTCACAGCAGGAGTTTACAATCACAAAACAAGCCATTTGAAACACCACGGGGGGTTCATTAGTGCACAGACAATGACTACCAACGACCTCGATTTTCAGAAGGCATAATCCAACACAACTCAGAAAGATGATCATAATATAAACAACATCAATGATCACAACCCCCTTCTTTCTTTATAGAATCCATTCATTATCTTTATTTAGGTTTGGTTTAACTAATTCTACAGAAACAAAAGCACGCCCACCCCACATGATACACAAAAGAGAGAGGGGTAGAAGAAATTCCTTACTTGTTGATCGACGATTGACACTTAGGCCAGGCGCGGAACTTTACGCATAACGATACGGCTCGCCCGATGCACAAAAATCAGCTCGTCTGGAAGAAAGTACTCCTCGCCAAGGGTGATCAAGAAAATAAGAAACCCAAGGTGAACCCTTTAGTTATAAGGTCCATGGACGGTTGTGATAAGAATGCGAAACCACGTAAGCAGGGGTCGTGGGTTGACTATGCGGCCCCACACGTCATTAAAGGGGTCGGGTGGTTTAAACCGCACACACACCAGGTTAATTAAATAATTAATTTAAATATTTATGGGCATTACCTAGATTTAAAACACGCTTAAAGAGTCAAAATAGGGTTTAAGACCCAATTTTCGCAAAAAGGAGTGCTACTAGAAAGAACCCGTGAGGGTAGGCCAGAGCCACCGGTAGGCTGCAGCTACCGGTAGACCGAGCTACCGGTAATCTGCAGCTACCGGTAGGCCGAGATACCGATAGGCTGCAGCTACCGGTAGACCGAGCTATCGGTAGGCCTGCTACCGTTAGGCTAAGGCTACCGATAGGCCAACCGTTTCCCAAACTTCACCGAGATTCCTAGACCAGAAAACCCAACACGAGATTTTCACAAAGTAATGAACCACAAAAACCAGAGCCATTACATCAGATACCTCTTAAACGATTCTCTTCCTCAAGAATCAAAACAAACCAGAAGGAAGGAGAGGGTACAAACAACCACCTCGAAAGATACCTCTTAGGAGTGAACCCATGCTAACTAAAAACACTTCCCTATCAAGAACCAAGCAACATACCATGCCAAACTGCCCAGGCATGTGGGTTGGGGAGTCTCCTCCCCATGTTAAGATATTATCCGCTTTGGGCGGCACTGACTCTCCCACACGGGTTTAATCGCATCCACCTTAATGCGTCTTGATTATGGGTTAGGTTCTCTCCTCCCCCATAGCTAGGGATTTTCACACAGATTCATAGGAAAGAAAACCAGTACATTCCATAGCCAAAGGACAAAATGTTCTATCACAACAGGTACAACAAGGAACAAAGCTCAAAACAACTCTGGGTACTGGGTACGTATCTGTTCTTCCATCTCCCACGTACTCTCCTTAATCCCACCATGTCTCCACAACACATGAACCAAAGGAATGGTTCACCCACGAAGCACCTTCTCCTTGCGATCCTCGATCATCACTGGCCTCTCCATAAAAGTCACGTCATCCTCGATGTCCATCTCACCCCAATTGAGGATGTGTGAATCATCGTGCAGATACCAACAGAGCTGGAACACATGGAAGACATCATGTATCCTCAGTAGCGGCAGTGGTAACGCTAGCTGATAAGCCACTTCACCGACCCGCCGCAACACTTCGAAGGGTCCGATGAACCCGGGAGAAATCTTACTCCCCTTTCCGAATCTCCACTGCCCATGCTGTGGGGAGACCTTCAAGAACATGTGGTCTCCAACCTCAAACTCCAAGGGCCTCCTCCTGGTATCAACATACAACTCCGTATGAGATGAACCTTCTCTGTCGTGCTCTGCACCACTTCCGGGCCAAGGATGCCTACCTCTCCTACTTCGGTCCAACACACAGGTGAACGACATAGCTTCCCATGCAAAGCTTCAAATGGGGCCATACCGATGGTAGAGTGGTAGCTATTATTGTAGGAAAACTCTACCAGAGGAAAGTATCACACCCATGATCCCCCTGAGTCTAGAACACATGCCCGCAGCATATCCTCCAAGGTATGGATGGTACGCTCTATCTGTCCATTTGTCTGGGGATGGAAAGCAGTGCTAAGATGCAGTTGGGTGCCAAAAGCATTTTGCAATCCTCTCTAGACTCGCGAGGTAAACCGTGCATCTCTATCCGAGACTATAGACCTCGGAATCCCATGCAACCGCACCACCTCATCCACGTACCTTCGCGCCAAAGCATCCACTGCACTTGACTCCCTGATCTCTAGAAAGTGAGACAATTTCATCAACCTGTCCACTACCACCTAGATGGCATCGTATCCCCCTTGGAACTTAGGTAGTCCCGTGAAAAAATCCATCGAGATGTCGTCCCACTTCCACTTGGGGACATCTAGAGGCTGTAGTAGGCCGCCTGGAACTCGGTGTTCAGCCTTCACTTGCTGACACACTAAGCACTTGGCCACAAACTCTGCCACCGCTCGCTTAACTTCGGGCCACCAAAACTACCTCTTCAGTCCCTGGTACATATTGGAAACTTCTGGGTGTACCACCAGGGATGAGTTTTGGAACTCACTGAGAACCTTGCCACGCATCACCTCCGGAACAAAAAATCTTCCCTAGAAAAGCATCTGGTTTTGACCATCCTCTATCCATCCTTCCGGAGCATTGCCCTGGTCAACTCGGTCATGCATCACTTCGCACTCCGGATCTCCCCATAGAGACTCCTCCACTGGCTGAAACAGAGATGACTGCACTTTCATCTGATATAGGTAGCCTCTACCGCTATCCATCTTCATATCCATGTGTAAGGAAACCAATTCCTCCATCGCCTTCCAGGCGTCCGCCAACTCTCGGACCGCATCCTTCTGCGTCCTCCTGCTCAAGGCATCGACTACTACATTTCCATTACCCTCATTATAAGAGATCTCAAAGTCGTAATACTAGAGGAACTCCACCCATCTCCACTGTTGCAAGTTTAGGTCCCGCTGGGAGAAGATATACCTCAAGATTTTGTGTTCCGTGAAGACCCCAAAGCGTTCCCCAATGAGGTAGTGCCGCCATAACTTTAGTGCAAAAAACGACCGCTGCAAGCTCCAGGTTGTGGGTGGCGTAATTACGCTCATGAGGGCGTAGCTGCCTGGACCCATAAGAGATCACCCCTTGTCGCTGCATCAACACACATCTCAAGCCCTGTCCTGAAGCATCATAGAACACATCATAGGCCGCCCCTTCTTCTGGTAATCTCAGCATTGGGGCACTAACCAACTTCTCCTTTAGATAGCTGAAGGCTGACTCACACTGATCACTCCACACGAAGGCCTGGTCTTTATTGGTCAGGGCTGTCAAAGGGGATGCTAATCTGGAGAAGTTGGTTATGAACCTATGATAGTAACCCGCCAGCTCGAGGAAACTACGAACCTCTGCCACATTCTTGGGTGCTGCCCAAGAAACAACTGCCTCAACCTTTGATGGGTACACCGCTACTCCTTGCTTGGACACCACGTGCCCAAGGAAGTGCACTTCTCATGTCCAGAATTTGCATTTCGACAATTCTCATAGAGCTGATGATGTCGGAGGACATCCAAATATGTCCTCAGGTGCTCTGCATGGTCCTCTTCTGACCTCTAATAGATCATGATATCATCGATGAACACAACCACGAACCGATCCAAGTACTCCCGGAAGATGGAGTTCATAAGCCCCATGAACATAGCTAGGGCGTTCGTAACACTGAAAGGCATGAATACGAACTTGAAGTGTCCATATATGCATCTGAACGCCATCTTTGGGATGTCTCCCTCCTTCACTCTCAGCTGGTGATACCCAGACTGCAGGTCGATCTTCGAGAACTATCCTGCCCCTTTCAGCTGGTCAAAAATATCTTCTATCCTCGGAAGAGGGTAGCGATTCTTGATCGTCACCTGATTTAGCCTCCTGTAGTCTATGCACAACCTGAGAGCACCATCTTCCTTCTTTGCAAACAAGACTAGAGCACCCCACGGTGACGCACTTGGACAAACATAACCCATCTTCATCAGATCGTCAATTTGGATTCGCAACTCCCGTAGCTCTGAAGGTGCCATCCGGTAAGGAGCCATCGATATCGGACAAGCACCGGGCTGTAGGTCTATCCCAAACTCGATATCATGTCGAGGGGGTAGAGTCGTCACCTCCTCAGGGAAGACATCCATAAACCCACGGACGATCTCTGGCACTTCCACCATTTCAGCATCTTCTGACCCAACTGATAGCTCAGCTAACAAAGAGAGGAGGGGTTACTCTCGCCTGTTTCCCTTCTGACTGGTCCGCTCACTGGTGAAAACAACACGCCGACCACCCAAGTCTGAGAACACGACCCTTCTTCAGAAGCAGTCGATGATGGCACACACAGATAATAGTCAGTCGATGCCTAGGATGACATCGTATGGCTGTATCTGTAGCAGAAGAAGATCCCTAACTGACTGATGTGGCCCTATTATCAGTCTGCATCCCCAAAAAATGAACAATAAGTCAGTATGACCCCCGACTGGTGTGCTCAACACCAGGGGCACTGGGAGTCTCTCGACATCTATACCCAAAGCACGGGCTAGACTGGGTGTAACAAAGGAGTGTGAATCTTCGGTATCGAACAAGGCATAAGCAAGGGTACTAAAAAAACTGATCATACCTCGAACAACCTCCGTCCCTGCTGGAACTGCTACCTCTGTGGTGTGTAACATTCCACGCCCAGATCCTCTACCCCTTGGCTATCAGACACCTCCTCGACCATGCCCTGGTCGAGGTCCCTGAGGAGCGCCCTGAGGTCGGCCTCCTCCTCCTATGTCTGCCCTCGGAGGAGCGGGAGCTCACTGTCCCTACTGCTGTTGCTGGAAAGGCCTGGCTGGAAGCTGATACTGGGGCAGGTGGTGGGACTTTCCACCACCACCGTACTGTACTCGGTCCGGGCACTGACTCCAGAGATGTCCAGGGCTCCCACAGAAGAAGCACTGCGGTCTCGTGCCCGAAGGAAAAGGGCGAGGACCAGAGGATCAAAACTGAAACTGCTGCGGCCTGCTCCATTCCGGTCAGAACCTGGAGGCTCCTAACGCTGGAGGCCTGGTGCTGACAGCCTTCCCCTTTGATGGTCCCAGCTGGATCCCCTCTCGTGACACTCCTCCTAGATAATGCATCCTCTCCACCACTTCGGCCTTCTTCTGGACCTCCAAGTACATTGGAAGGGTAAAGGGGGTAACATCATACTAGATGGAGGGTCGGAGCACCTCCTCCAAATGTCTTGCTTGAGACTCCTCGTCGGGAAAGTGGTCCAGAGAAAAATGTAGGAGGTCCTTAAACTTGATCCCTAGATCCCTCACGGACATACTCCCCTATTGGAGGGAGAGTAGCTCCTGTCTCTTTTCCGCCTTCATCGTTGAAGAGAGGAATTCCGCCCGGAACTCCCTTTCGAAATCATCCCATGCCACCTCAGCCTCTCTCCTCTCCCCCAAGTAAAGCGTCCACCACTGACGTGCTGCTCCCTGCATCTGGATGACGGCCAGAGGAACCCAGTACTCGGTCGGGGCCCGAATCAGGCCGAAATCTATCACTAGCTCCTCTAGCCAGCCTTCCGTCTTCATGTTAGAGGTGCTGCCCTCATACTTCACAAGGGTCTGTTGCTGGAAGGCCTGAAGAGTCCTCTGCCACCGGTCGTCCTCCTCTTCTCGGTTAGCTCTCTGCCAATCGGCCAAGGTAGTTTGCAGGGCCTCGATCACCTGTACCACACGCGGTCGCCTTCCAGGTGCCATAGCTGCAAGGTAAACAAGGAATTCCTAAGCCCAAGTAGTGCAAAATATTGTCTTTAAAACTTCTTAAACTTTTCATTTATTATTAATTCCGAAAAAACCCCAGAAACACGAGAAAACAAGTCATTATGATATATGTACCTTTCCTAGGGTCTCTACCCTACAATCAGCGTGGAATCACTTTGTCGTTCGGTAGGTCCAGAGTCCTTGCGTTGGATCACGGGGGGCCCTAAAATCTCGTGTCCTAGCCGGTCTTCCCTGGCCTAATTCACGCACCGAGGTCACCCAACACTATTGCCCTACCATCCCATGCAATCCTCATTGTTCCTAACTCCAGACTCCATCCTATCTCTCAACCATCACCTCTGATACCATTTTGTCATGACCCACCTTCAGCAAAAGGAGGGAAGGGTCAGCAGACTGCCAGACCTGTCCTTCTTTAAGTTGAAGGAGAGATAATGAACCCCGAAACCCACCTTCAATAGGTCCCGGAGTGGTGACTAGCACAAAGGGTATAGAATCACACACTAAATGGAAGGCATTACCCTTTTTCTGTTTTATAGGATCGGGAGATAAGATGATGGAACCCAACAACACCAAAACTAAAAGAAAAGTAAAGCCAAAAGAAAACCATTCCCACATGCATGTTTCAAATGTAAAAGCCACAAAGTAAAAAAGTGACAACAAGGGTAAGTACCAAAGAAGGAAAAACAGCAACTGCCACTGCCCAAAAGGTCCGAGCTAGTATGGTCCTGCGCGATTCCCGAAGTTCTCCTGGAAACCTGAAAGCAGTTTTATTTACGTAGGGTGAGCATACAAGTACACTCAGTAGGGAAAACCAAAGATTCTCGTGCACAAGTGGGGGAACGTACTAAAGTCCCATGAGAAAAAGAGTAAACCAAACACCTATCAAGGTAAACTATCCACCCAAGCCTCACCAAGGCACACTCCCCAAATAACGCAAATCAAGTAATATATATAATAAGAGAAAATCTATGTTTGGGTACCCCACACCACTTTCCTACTGGTTATTGAGACATCCTATGCATCAAACCAATCCCGCCATTCTCACCGCAGTATCACTGCCACACCGGCCCGCACACACCTGGGCCACAACCACACGCAGTCCCACTGCCGAATTCCGCCCGCAAACACCTAGGCCACAACTGTCACACGTAACCACGCCTGCAAACACCTAGTCCAGAACAACCACCACCACGCCCGAAGACACCTGGGCTAGAAGACCCACTAACACGCCCAAAGACACCTGGGCCTCATCCCAAATACACTTGGGAAACCACCTGCCGCACACACCTGGCCAACCACCACTCTACCCCGCCCGAAGGTTCTTGGGCTAATAATGGACCTCAGGCCATCACAGCCTCCCCGAAGATACTTGGGCTATCCGGGAAAGGGAGCAGAAAAGGAGCTAATAACCAGCCACTAATAATAGTGTTGGAAAAAACACCCTCCCCCATGAAATGGGGGTGTTCAGCACTAAGTGCTCAACTTGGGTGGGGCACAAATAAGAAACACAAAACTAAAAATATATATATAGGTAACAAGAACTCACCCAAAGTTTAGGTTTTTATTCAGCCCTCCTAAAGAGCACAAACAACGCTACATCCAAGTCACAACTCACGCCAAACCAAAACCCAGTTATCCCATCCTTGTTTTTATGTTCAGTAGCAATATTTAATTAAGTTCTGAACCTACTTGGGAAACTAGTAAACATAGGCACAAGTTCAGGAAAGTAAACAGTCAAACATCAACCATAACACCCACACCGGGGTTCTCTCGTAAAGCCACATCAACTAAAGAGAACCCTAACTTACAGCCCCATGCCCAATATCTGGGAGCAAAAAGGGCTTCTCAACAACAGAGGATCCCACCCCAATTCGTGATATAAACAAGGTAACCACCCCGTCATAAAACTCACCACCACCGAATCCGTAACAACAGGGAATCCCATTCCCAATTTCACAACCACTGAGAGTATAAAAACAGGGGATCCCATCCCCTCCCACATCTCAAGTAATTGGCTCATAAATGAAAACAATGAAACCACTACCACTAACACAAAGCAAGGCCATGCCTATATTTTCAGATTTATAAGATTTAACACACTCCATGATTTCAATTCCGTGTGTTTTAACTGGGAGTTATCACAGAAGGGTTGATCCTGGTGCTTTCAATTTATTCAGCCGGGTATACATGATTAACCAATTTACTTTTCACATCAGGAGTTTACAATCACAAAACAAGCCATTTAAAACACCACGGGGGGTTCATTAGTGCACAGACAACGACCACCAATGGCCTTGATTTTCAGAAGGCGTAAGCCAGCAAAACTCAGAAATATGGTCATAATATAAACAACATCAATGATCATAACCCCCTTCTTTCTTTATAGAATACGTTCATTATCTTTATTTAGGTTTGTTTTAACCAATTCTACAGAAACAAAAGCACGCCCACCCCGCATGATACACAAAAGAGAGAGGCGAAGGAGAAATTCCCTACTTGTTGATCGACAATCGATGCTTAGGCCGGGTGCAGAACTTTACACATAACGATGTGGCTCGCCCGATGCACAAAAATCAGCTCATCTGGACGAAAGTACTCCTCGCTGAGGGTGATAGAGAAAAGAAGAAACCCAGGGCAAACCCTTTAGTTATAAGGGCCATGGACGGTTGAGATTAGAACGCAAAACCATGTAAGCAGGGGTTGTGGGTTGAATACGTGGCCCCACACATCATTAAAGAGGTCGGGTGGTTTAATCCACACACACACCAGGTTAATTAAATAATTAATTTAAATATTTATGGGCGTTACCTGGCTTTAAAACAAGCTTTAAGAGTCAAAGTAGGGTTTAAAACCCAATTTACGCAAAAAGGAGCGCTATTGGAAAGAACCCGTGAGGGTAGGACAGAGCCACCGGTAGCCGACAGCTACCGGTGGGTGAAAACTACCGGTAGACCAAGCTATCGGTAAGTTGCAGCTACTAGTAGGCCAGGCTATAGGTAGGCTGCAGCTACCGGTAGACCGAGCTACCGGTAGGCCTGCTACCGGTAGGCTAAGGCTACCGGTAGGCCTACCGTTGCCCGAACTTCCCCGAGATTCCCAGACTAGAAAACCCAACATGATATTTTCACAAAGTAATGGACCCCAAAAACCCGGGCCATTACAGTATGAATGAGTCCTATCACTTTGAGGGGGCTGTAGTCCGCACTTCCTCAAATGAAATTATCGTATATATATATACAACATGAAACGAATGATGGTATGCTATAAAATGGAATTACATAAGATTATATATAAAATAAATATCATTAATATCATATTTAATTATAGTACCATCATAATGGACACCATGAGAGGTGGTAGGAGATAATTGAACAATCATCGTTTTGTGAGGCGTTTGGTTGCCATCCACAGAAACATTATGTTTTTCTCCCATTAGATGGAGGTGTGTGTAAGTGTAGTTTGGATACTTCTCATAAAAATATCCTAGTATATTTAGTATACTGTTGTTGTTACAAAAGGAAAGTATAAGAATAGTTTATGGGTTGGAGAAGTAAAATAAAATAAAAGAAGCTAAGAGAAATGGTTACCTTTAATTTGGGTAACTACCTTTGGTTTGAACCAAAAAGGACTCTTGAAGTGACTTATGCCTAAGGTAAGGATTCTAGGAGGAGTATAGTTATGTAGGGAGATTAATTGGGTAGAGGTTAGACAAGAAAAAATGCTTTATAGGTTTGAGGAATTGGTTAGAAGTGGTGTCCTTTTATAAGTTGGTGGAGGGGTTATTTAGGAAAGATTGAAAATATTATTTTATTATATAATGATATTCAGTTTCTAATGGTCCAAAACACATTAAAGTTGAAGATAAGATGACTCATGATCTAAATGAAATCATCCAATAAGAATTGGACAGGTTTTGGGTATTATTTTAGTCTTTATAATCTTATTTATTTAAATCATTTATTAATGAGGTAAACACTACATCATTATTGTGTCATAAATAATTTAGTTTATTAGATGTCTAAAAATTATAAAAAATTACCATGATGTAGGAAATATTTTTGTCTTTATAATAAATATTTATAGTCAAAAATATAACATATATAACCCTATGTAAAAATTGTTTTTCTAAAAGATATATGCTTATGTCATTTTTGTAATTACTTTAACTTAATTAATATAAAGTGTCATTATCACTTACAAGTGGCTCCATGGGGTCCCAAAATCGACCCAAATATTCCCATAGTCGGACATGTATCAACCAATAGGGTTAGGACACGTTTTAGGATAATTTATTATTATTATAATTTTATTTTTTACCCTTATTTACCGGATTTACCCTTTAACCATGGTAAATAAAATATTTACCGAAGTAATTATTCAAAATGTCTAAAAATAAAAGTTACCTATTTACACATTTTGGACCTCCTGATTCTAAATATGTAATCCATTTTTCTAAATTCAAAATACAGAAGTGGCAGAAATTAATTTAAAATTAATTCCTGTTGTTAAAATAAAAAGCGTGTTTTTAAGAGATAATAACTATTAAAAGATTGACACTTGCTTATGTCCAGTTTAAATGTGAAATTATGTCCAATGACCAACATTGGATTAAATGGTAAAAATTTAATCTAATTATACTCTAAAATAACTCAAATTAATAATTTATCACTATTAATTATTTTGATTAAAAAAAAATTTTAATTAAAATTTAGTAATTTTCACTATTCATCAAAATATGAAAGTTATCTGAAAAGTACCAAAAATTCACCCTAAGATAATTTTGATATTCTGAATCCAAAAATAAAGTCTATTTTGGAAGATAAAATGTATAAAATTTCAAAATGTTGGTATTACTATTCATAATGGCTAGTTTGATTGGTTGTGGTGTGTGTTAGAACTCGAAGTTGCGTACAACACACGCTACTGTATTATTCAAAGAGAAGAATACCATGGAAGCTTGATGTGTTACAAGAAAAGCTACCCAATGCATGATCTATAATTGGATGCAATGATATTCATACTAAATATTTGGAGACATTATTTCTATAGGGAGAAGTATGATATATATAGACCATAAAAGCCTTAAGTATATATTCACCAAAAAATGAGTTTAATATACACCAACACAGTTGGTTAGAGTTAATAAAGGATTATGATTATTCAATCCATTACCACCATGGGAAGGAAAACAAATCTTTAGATGCTCTGAGTAGAAATGATCTTGAAACCCTATCCATGATGAGGATTACAAGGGATCAAATCTTATTAGAGATAAAAATGATATACAAGGGAATAAAAATAGGATCCTCATATTAACTTTCTCAAATAAATTCTCAACTATATATTCTTAAGAGAGTCAAGGAGGAAAATAAAGATGATGAGGTTCTATAGAAAAAGGTAATGAATATTATGAAGTTAAAATTTGATGAAGATGGTGTTATAATGTTTGGAACCTAGATATGTGCCCCATAAAAACTAGAGATAAAGAGGGAAATTATAAATGATGCACATAGCTCATCCTTCTCTATTTTTCCAGGAAGCACTAAGATTCTTAGATATTTGAAGAAAAAATTATAGCGGGATAACATGAAGAGGGAGATTTAATAGTTTGTATCTCGATGATTGGTATTCCAAAAAGTCAAGGAAGAATAAAAAAAGTCTATGGGTATGATGAAACCATTGCCTATACTAGTATAGAAATGGGTGAAAATAACCATATATTTCATCATAGTACTCCTTAGGACAACTAAAAGGAAATAATACCATCCAGGTGGTAGTCGATCATCTTACAAATTCGAAATATTTAATTTCTATCAAGGAATATTTCTCACTTGACCAACTTTCCAAGATATATATAAGGTAAGTGGTAAGACTATATGAAGTTACACTTTTTATTGTATCTAATTGAGATATGAGGTTTATCTCAAGTTTTTGGAGAATCCTTAAGAAATAATTTGATACAAAACCAAGATTTAGAACTAATTATCTCCCCCAGATGGTTAATCAGTCTGAAAGAACCATTAAAAAATAGAGGATATGTTGAGATCATGTTTAATGTATTTACAATGATATTGGGATCAACACCTTCCCCTACTGGAGTTCTCATATAACAACAGTTTCTCTTCTTGTATTCAAATGGAACCTCACGAGACTCTGTATGGGAAGAGGTATTAGACTCCAACATGTTGGGATAAAGTTAGGGAGTGGAAGTTGATGGGACATGATCTTATCCAAGAAATGATAGAGAAGGTATAAACCATTCTGTATCATATGAAATCCACACAAATTCGATGGAAAAGATATGAAAAAAATTATAGATGAGAACTAGAGTTTGAGGTCATAGATAAAGTGTTTCTTTGTATATCACCATTTAAATTCACGAGGTTTGAGAATAAGGGAAATATTATAATAAGATACATTGACCCCTTTCAGATCCATGATCACATCTGAGTAGTGGTCTATCAATTAAAACCCCCACCTAACCTATCTCAAGTACTTTATGTTTTCTATATATCCATATTTAAGAAGTACATACCGGACCCCTCAAATGTAATGAATCTAGAGGTTTTACAATTAGAAAATGATCTTTCATATGAGGAGTAGCTGATGAAGATATTAGATCATAGATACAAAGTTCTATGAAATAAGACAACTCAACTGATCCAAGTGTTGTGGAAGAACCACAAGTTTGAATAAGCAACGTGGGAACCAGAAGAGGTAGTGAAACAGAATTACCCTCACCTATTTTAATTCATGAATGTAATTTTGAGGGTGAAATTTTTGTAGGTGGGAATAATGTAACGACCCAAAATTTTATAAATGAAATTAACTTTTGAAGGAATAAATGCCTTATCAAGTAATGTTGTTATTGAAAACACATGAATTACTTTGGCTATTTTGGACCATTATAAAATATAGATTATCAGATTTAAAATACTATTAAGAATCATAACCATTGATAGTATATCCATTATATAGTTATTTTATGACTAATATATATAGGGTTATGATAAAAAATAAAGGTAGGAAGATGATTTTAGAGCTTACTGGTATGGGTATAATGTGAAAAATGACACTTGATTATGAGCTCAAATGGAGGTTTTATCAAAATTAATAGGAGGAGAAGAGATAAGGGATCTAATGTGTAGAATTCTATGCTAAATGGGAGGAGAAAATAGGGTTTATTATTTAAATGAGGTAGGAGAAAAATTGACATTTCACCCATTTTTATTGGGGTGCATGGTTTGGACAAACTATGCTCCAACCGTGTGCACCCACTACCTAAGTGACACTGTTTCCCTCAGAATTCAGGGATGACCTACTGGATGGGAGATTCAAACATTCCGTCCGGTTTCTAACGGGTTTGTTCATAGAACCGGAAACATCCAATGATTCCACAACCATTTGGACCTACTTTCCAAAGGTAGGCGCTCATTAGCTTGTGGACTGATGAGGCTTAGGAATTTGCACTGGTCGAGAGGATGGGAGGTTGGACTCATCACACCTTTTTGAGGGGAATTATTGTCTATTACGGGACTCTGTTTATAGATTTAAGTTATGTTCGTGAATCCCTATTACATTACCAAGTATAAAATGAGCTTTCCTTCAGTTTTGACAATCAATGATTAAATATGTAAGAGATTTAGAGAATCTTTTATATGTATTTGAGGTTCTTCATCAATAGAGAATCATATATATCTATTTAGAGATTCTTGGTCAATGGTATCCTTCAAAAAATTTATATAAAAGTCTCTTGGTCATTATGATGACCAAGCTGGTTTTAAAGCCACTCAGTGGGGAACTTGAAGTTTATTGTCATTCAGAAGGACATGAATTATTTCAGAGTTGGGATCAAACCTGTAGATGGGCTACCTACGTATCCTTTGTTTTGGAAAAGGAATCAGAACCCACGTAGTTCGAATAAGGGAGTATAATTTTTATGATTGATGGATCAAAGAAGGATTTCATAATTAATTTTACTCTCTAAGATCACGTGAGTCATGCTCGGTGTGAGAAACAAGAGGTATTGGTAATAAAATAGACAATTGGGCCATGAAAAATGTAATCATAAGAAATGGTTTTGGGCTTATGTATGTATGACTGCCCAGATAAATGAAGGTTAGGATTTACTTTAGGGAGAAAATCCAGGAACAGGGTCCATAAAGGTATATGTGATTCATGGAGATTTAAATACTCTAACTTGGGACTTATTCTTGAAAAGGAAACCCAAATTAGGAGAGGATTGATAACTGGGTTTTACTCCTGAGAAGGAATCCCAGATCAAACGTAAATTAGGACTGGTTAAAGAGAAATTAAGGGACTTGGGGCTTACTCCTGAAAAGGAAGCCCAAAATTTATGACTGGGACTTATTCCTGAAAAAGAGGCCCAGGTTAGGGGACTTGGGGCTTACTCCTGAAATGGAATCCCAAAATTATGACTGGGACTTATTCCTAAAAAGGAGACCCAGGTTATGGATTAAGGTTTGGGGCTTACTCTTGAGGAAGATGCCCAAATTAAAGGACTTATAACTAGGGATTATTCCTGAAAAGGAGACCCAGGTTAAGGATTCAGGTTTGGGGCTTACTCCTGAGGAGGATGCCTAGATTTGGGAACTTTAAGAATATGGGGCTTACTCCTGAGGAGGATGCCCAAGTTTGGAGGACTTAGGACTGGGGATTATTCCTGAAAAGGAGACCCAGGTTAAGGATTTAAAGGATGAGGTTGAATGAATGAACTTTCAATCTTCAGTGACATAAAGATATGTAAATCACTAGGTTTTGAGAGATATTCCACCGAATTCCTTTCAGATAAGGAAGTCAAATCAAGAAATCATGCCATAAATGGCTTTGAAGAGTGTCTTGAAGACTGAATCTTAAATAGGAAAGGAGTAATGGCTTAAGAGGGGTAAAAATGGGCAAGATGGGCACCCAAAAAGGAAGGGGCGCGCAAGTCTTGGAAGACGCGCAAGTACTGCATGGGCGTGCAAGTATTGGTCGCATAGGTATACCTACGCGACATGTGTGGGGTACTTGCGCGATGTTCAACCAGCATTGAAATACTTGAGCGACTCTTTATTAAAGCCTTTAGAATTCTCTTGAGGTTCTTCCAGAAAAGGGACGCACAAGTTCTACCGAAGGAGTAAGGCGGTGCGCAAGTGTGGTCACTTCCCTTAAGGGCTGTCCAATCAGGCGCGCAAGTGTTGATGAGTTTCAACACTTAGGCCTTCCTCCCTCTCTTTAGATCTTCCATTCTAGGTAAGAAATTACCTTAGAAGTGTTCCAGAAGCTTTGAGAAGAGACTTGGGCGTTAGGAGCTTCAATCCGAGTTTCTGGAAAAAGATCTCCCCCTCCAATGGGGGGCCCACATGGTCTATTTATAGGCTAGAGAAGACCCCGGGCGGTTAAAATTTAGGGCATACAAGTCACTTGCACGACCAACATCGGCGCGCAAGTCACTTGCACGACCAACATCGGTGCGCAAGTATACTTGCGCGACCATTGAGGCGCGCAAGTATACTTGCGCAACCATTGTAGAACTTGCGCGACCTTTGCGAAATGTTCTTCTTCTTCCTTCCTTTGTCAATTATTGATATTTTTTCAAAGGATGAATCTTCTTTGTTCAAGGTATTTCCCTTTTCATACATTTAGACTCTGTGATGGAAAGGAGCGTCAACAGACACGAAGTGTTCATGCTAGGTTTAGAGTTTGGAAAAATCATACACAACCTGCTAACCTTTTGAAGACCCTCTATATCACCCCAAAAAATTTACCCAAATAGTGCGGCCTCAGGTGCATGGTTTAAAAAAACCATATAGGCCACCTATTTTCTATGAAACTTGGGTCTCTAAGCTCTGAAGAAACCCCAAAAACTATCAAAACATTCCTTATTCTCTTGGTAACTTCCACATATATTAAAATAAGTATTTAAACCAAAATTCAAAGGATACATACCTCATAAGAAAATCCGATATCTTACAATATCTCCTCCTTAAAATAAATCATCCCTGTATTGTACTTCGGAGGGTGGTAAATCATCTTCTGAGAATAACTCTAGACACTATGTATATACATCGTCCTCTTTCTCTTAGATATCATCTGGTACATGATCATGTTTCTATAACACCCGTAATAGAGGAACTAACCTTCCTTGGAGAACATTTATACTCTGATCAACAATCCAAATAGGTTGATCCTCAATGGACACATCTACCTCTAACTCAACCTCATCAGGATAAATAATAAGATATGGGTCTGAATAATAATGGTGATGCTGAGATACATGGAAAACATCATGCATGGATTGGTACCTCTGAGGTAATTGCAACCTATAGGATACCAGACTGAATCTCTCTAAAATCTTGAAGGGCCTAAAATAATGAGGTGATAACTTCTATTTTTTTTGAATCTGTCTATTCCCCAATATAGGTGAAATATATAGGAAAACATGACCCCCTCCTAGAACTCCAGTGGTCGGTAGTAGTGGTCAGCGTAGGAATTATTCCTGGAGTGATCTATATCCATACACTTCCTGATAAGTTGTACCTAATATGAAGTCTCATAAATGAGTTGAGGTCAAAGTAGATCTATCTCTCATGCCTCTAACCATAACATGGGTAAATTGAATGACCTACCATATAAGGTATCATAAGTAGTCATCTATATCATAAATTGGAAACTATAATTATAAGAGAAATCATTGAGAGGTAAGTGTTTCTCCCAAGAACCTTTAAAATTTAGGATTCATGCCTGGAGAATTTACTCTAACACTTGTATCATATGTTTAAACTTTCCATTTGTCCATGAGTGATAGGATGTACTCAGCAGTACCTGTAAACCTAGTTCCATCTGCAACCCCTTCTAGATCCATGATGTAAAATGAGTATCTCTATCCTAAGAAAAATTACATGGAACTCTATGAAGGTGTTTGATCTCTCTAAAATTTATCGTTCATTTCTCATATACTAAAAGGTTATCTCTGATAGGTATTAAGTGAGTGGCCTTTTCCAATCTATCTACAACCACCCATATAACATCATAGCCTTGAATTAAACTAGGTAATCCAATCAAAAAATCCATAATAATGTTGTCCCATTTCCACTCAAGAATGGTAAATTAAAGAAAAATCTATGTTGGCCATTGGTGTTCCACATTTACCTACTGACAGGTGGAACACTAAGTCAAAAAACTAGCTATCCCCCTTTATTCCAGGAAACCAATAATGGCGGTGAAATCATGAGACATCTTAGTAAGACCAGGATATACTGTCCAAGTAGAGGCATGAGACTCTTACATAAACTCCTATTTAATGTTTGAAAGAACCCATACATGTCCATGAGTTTTCAAGATATCATATATATCAATGATCCAACTAGGTGGTGGGTCCTCACCTGAAATGATATCCCATAGGACCAAACCCTTAGGATTATAAAGTTACCTCATCTTTACTCTATCTAGATATGAAGATATCTCTGATAAAGATGAAATTTCTAGACATCCATGAGGGTCTTAAATATCTAAATTAATTCATAAAATAGGGAAATCAACTACCACTCTCTTTTGACCTCCATAACTACATGTGTCTAAGTTTTCTAACTCAGAATATAAATAAAAAAATTTCACTTCCCTGATGTATAATCATGTTCAAAGTCAAAGGACTATAGGTATTCAAACCACCTCCTCTGTATATGGTTCAATTAAAACTATGTATACATGAGGTTTTTTTTAGTTTCTATACACCATAAAGTTCTCTCCCAGTAAGTAATGCCTCAAAAAATTCAAGGCATGAACCACAACTGCTAACTTGAGGTCATGAATAGAGTAATTATGCTCATGTGGTCTTAAATACAAAAAATTGTATGCCATGAATCAATCTACATAAATCATAATGGATCCCATACTAGTTCCCAATACATATCAATAAACCATATATATTCTGTTTGATTCTGGTAGAATCAGGATTTGTGCTGAAGTCAATCTCTATTTTATCTCTTGAAATGTTTTCTCACAAACTTAAAACCATGTAAAATTGAAACCTTTTTTGGTCAAGCCTATGAGTGGGGCTAAAATATTTGATAAATTTTATATAAATCACTTGGAATATCTATCCAACCCCAAGAAACTCCATATATCAAATAATTTATTGAGATGTTCCCATGAAATTATGATTCTAACCTTCTTTGGGTCAACTATTAGTCTTGTCTTTGTGATAATGTGACACAAGAAGTGAACCTTATTGACCCAAAAGTGGAATTTCATGAGATTAGAATATATTTGGTGCTCTCTCAGTGTGCTAAAAATGATATCAAGATGTTGGTCATGTACGTGTTGAGTTTGCGAGTACACTAAGATGTTATCCATGAAGACTACCACAAATGAATCTAGGGTATAGGTAGAAAGCACAATTCATCAAAGCTATAAATACCACTAGTATTCTTGTAAGACCGAAAAATGTGAAAAAATACTCATAAAAGACACATCTATTATGGAATGATATAAGTGGTATATTTTATGGTCTAATATGCACTTGATGGTTTCCCAAACTCAAATCGATCTTAGAGAAAACCCTCACTCCTCAGAGATGGTCAAATAGTTCTTCTATACATGGTAGTGGATACCAGTTCTTAAACATAATCTAGCTCAACTGATAGAAATCCATGAAAATCCTGAGAGTTCAATCCACCTTCTTAGAAAAAATCATAGGTGAACCCCACGATGAAGTACTAGATCAAATAAAAACCTTAGCTTCCAAGTCTTCTAGTTATCTCTCAAGCTCCTGAAACTCACTAGTAGCCATATTATAAGGAGGAATACCGGTTCTTCTCCTAACACTATATCAATAGTAAACTCTAAAAATCTATCAAGAGTTAGTTTAGAAAAGTCATTAGGTAAGACATACTTGAAATGATCTATTACAGGAGGGAAATCAACCTAACATGTTCCCTAATTATCCATACAAAGGTTAGAAATCTAGGCTGTCACTCTTCCCAGCTCATAATGATCTGGTCCAGCTCTACTTTTTTGGACATCCCATTCACCCTTGTGAATATATCTATCACCCTCTAGTGATGTGAATGACACCCTTTGGTGATATAAATTGATATAAAAATGATAAGGAACTAACTATTGCATCTTGAGAATGATGTAAAATCCTGTCATCTCAAGGATGAATTGGTCCCATAATAAATGATAAACACCTACCTCAAGGGATAATTCCTTAAACTAGCATACATTTTTGATCAAATTCCCAATGGGGTATTGAGTGTCAATATTTGACAGAAATACCGAACCTTGATCCCAAGGCTCTCTATAATAGAAATAGATACTAAGGAGTAGGAAGCACCTATATCAAATAAATAAGAAACTAGAGTATAGGATAATAAGATCATAATACTAACCATAGATGAACTGAGACTCTACTCTATAGGGTCTTCATATAATGCATATATTTGGACTTGTTCGTCACCTTGAGATACAACCTAATTTCCTTATGAAGCCCCACTTTGATGGATTTATAAATCCCATGTCTAAATCCCTTGACCATGACCACCTCCTCATCCCGATCAACTGGTATTATTTTATCTCCCTTTTTGATGAGGGGCTGATATCCCTACTCTTAAACATGGATTCAATGAATATCCTCTATCACTGTACACTAGAGGTAAAGATCTACAAAATCACTAAAGATGAACCATATTTTTGAAAGCTTAACACTTGATGAGATCCTTGATACATTGGTTTTTCATATGTCCTGGCCTAAAACACTGATGTCACACCACCTATCCATCTAAGCGCACAAACTGGATGCTACTAATACCATGATAAGACTCAAAATGACACTTCCAACTATTAGTCAAAGCGGTTCTGGGTCTAAGGGCTGAACCACCATGGCTAACACCTTCATCCTCTCTCTGGTTATGCTCATTAATGAGTTCCTGATTCATTATTCTAGATATGGTAGTCAACTAGAATATGTTCACCTGAGATCGAATGTCACACCTAAGACCATCCTTGAATAGCCTAAACCTATATAACTTATCACCTATAAGGATTAATGAAAAGTTCTGGAGCTCTATGAAATGTGAAGAGTAGTCCATAACTAAAAAAATTATTTTCTCCAAGTACATAAACACTCTAGCTCTATCATCCATCAATGCCTTGGGATACGAATAATCATAGAAGGTCATATGAAAATCACTCCAAATTTTATCCCGATGACAATCTGACTAAGTAATAACATCCCACCATCACCTGGAAGAATATAATAGCATATAAATATTGAGATTCACTCTCCTCTCAGGAGGTGTCTTAAGGTTCTTCAGAATAGATATCATGGCCGTTATCCATAATTCCATATCCCTTAGACCACCATACCTCAAAAATGTGTGTGGATGATACTGATAAAACTCCCACGTAAACTCTTCCACGGTAAGGGTAGGTCATAAGGCTCCATGCTTGATCTGCATGAGTTGTAGGAATCCCTCTTGAAACTAGGTTTCATCACCCAAATAAGGTATAGAAGGAGGTTCCTCAAGTGGCACTACTAGTGGTATTACTGGTGGCTCAGGGCCCAATAAATATGGATAATAATAATCACCACCCTCCTGGTTCATGAATCATGGATATTATGATGAAATAGATCTAAAAATTCCAAGAGCACAGCTCAGATAAGGTTTAACAATAGATAGGATCATGGATTACATAATAGAACAGGTACACACATTACTATATAAGATTCACACCCTTATTCCTGCTCCTAAATCTAGGTATGAGAAATATATAAAACTATGAAGAATCAAAAGAGATATTACCTACTGCCCACTACTAAGGTTGGTTTAAGGTCAAGTTATCCATTTCATATCAGGGGTTTTGGTATATAGTGTGTCATTTGAAAGTTATAATAGAAAACAACCATTAAGTTTCAATTTACATCACCATTTAATGACCACCATTTCATTTAATTTTTTAAGAACCAATTTTTCATACTCATTTATGTAAATAATAGTCCAGTTAAATGATTCACCATTCCCAAGTTATAAAGTAACAATCTTTATAAGTTGAAATTGTCACATCATTTAACCGTGACGAACCTTTTACATCCAGAATAAAAATGTAACAAGTCCAAAAATGATATCCTGATTAGATGGATTATCATTCCCAATTTATAGAAGTAGTATATTTATAAATTATAATTTTCATCCATGTAATCACAACTAACTAACATTTTAGCTATATAAACTTAGTTACATAACTAAAACATGTAATAATTGACTTAATTAACTTTCCACCATCAAGATATATGGGAAAAATGTTTAGGTTGATTCCGAAACTTTAATTAACCAATTATTTATCCCTTTCCTACATGAAACATTAGCAAAATTCTGTGGATATAGTAATCAATGAAATAAAAATACTATAGACAATGCACACAGTAATATGAAAATGGAATGGAGTATGCATGACATATAAATACTCAAGTGCCTATGATGATTCATGAGTCAATAACTCCTTACTTTACCAGTCCAAGGGTGAAAATACATAGTAATAACTACAATAATAATGCCACAAATCACATGCATCCCCCAATGGTGAAATCAATACAACTGTAATAGGCATAATACAGAACAAAAATTCCCATCTCAGGAAATTTGGATTTTCCCTATACATGGGTTAGCTACTCCCAGACACATGTCCTTTACCAAACTCTAACACATTCCTAGTATTCTATCTAATAACCCAAAAAATAATAAAAAATTAAAATAAATCCACTAATACAACTTTGTTACATCTCGGACCTATTTCACTTATGAGAAACCAAACCTGATCTTCCATATGGCCCCAAGTGTGCCTCCCCGTAAGCCAAAGGCTGCCAACTAGTAGCAAGGGTCTATGATGGTATGGTGGGGAGAAAATACCCTCATTATCAGCTTGGAAAAAATCTATATAAAATGATAGAGAAAGAAAAAAATCAATATAATAATGATTAAAAGTGAAAAAACAACACCCAGAATAATACTAAGTAGTTGAAAAGAATCATAAAAATAATAGAACCATATATAGTATATATACAAAATAATGTCATGTCTATATGCTATAAAAAATATGAAATACATAGTATATAAAGGAGTAGGATTATATAACATGCTATACAAAAATGAACAAAAGATTAAAATATATTTCCAATAGTATCTTGATCATAAGCTCAGTTATTTTCTCCCATACTATATCATAGTACAGATAAATTAGGTGTCCAAGGCTGGAACCTTCCCATTATCTCTACCTGTAATCATGAAGTCTATCCGAGTACCAATCGGTGGTCCGAACAGGGTGTGAGATATACTCAGTAGGCCACCACCAATGGCATCTATTACTATTTAGTATATGAGTATATAATGAAGCAGTGTGTAGGTAATAATGAAATATATAAATGAAATATGTAATACCCATATCGATCAATGTTCCTAATGGCACAATCGATCGATACCACCTGCTTCATCCTATTCCAGAATGTCTATGAGTTTTTTTCAATTATAATTTAATTTGTTAATGAGGATCAAGACCTAACTCATATCCAAAGCATCCCCTATTGTGAATATTTAGTATAAGGGATGGAAATGTCCCATTTCATTACACTTGATAAAGGAAATATAACAAGTCCACCATTTAGGTAAGGCTCTGATTGAATCTAAGTATGTTCTTTGACATGGAAGACACATCACTTAAATTAATTAATCAATTAATTTATTGGAAACTTGAACCCATCCAAGGAATTCCATATAAGTAACCCAAGTATCACTCTAGGTGTACTATGAACCCATTACCCTACAATCACATCCATGACATTCCTCATAAGAATCTAGGTATTGTTCTAGGTGTGGTATAAATACATCACCCTCTGAGTCTATCCTTGTAATTCCACATAAGAAACCTATATTTCACTCATGAAGTAATATAGTGAACTTCCCTCTGAGCACGTCCTTGGAATTCCATACCAAAAACCCAAGTGTTTCTCAAGGTGTAACATAATCATCCCACCAAGTGTTCCTATCCATGGAATTTATATAAGAACCCATGTATCACTCACAGTGTGATATAAATCTATTAATGATTAATTTTAATTTAATAAGCCTGATGATTCCATCCATGGTGTTCTGATTTGGAACCCATGTATCACCCTCAACATGGAATAACAAATGGTTATGGGCTCTCAGTCTAACCATACCATTTAACATAAATTTTAATATAATTGAGCCACATAATTTATAAATGATATCTCTAACTCACCTAATAAGGTAGTTCAATTTAATATCCTAGGATTATAAGTCTTATAATAGCATAAATCCATCTATAAAATTTAATTAATCCCCATTTTACTTATTTATTTATAACATCTCTATCATAAGGGGTAAATAATACACATGATAAGGTGAATCGATTTATAATAAACTCATGGTTGTTTTTTCTAGTTTAGAAACACACCCAAAGGGGTGGTTATATTAGAATTCCCCAACCCTATTTAGTGATTACATGTCACATGGGTCATATAAACATAGGTACATACATTTAATTTAAGAAAAACTCCATTTAAGAGGCGACACTAGGGAAGTACGACATATGACACAACTACAACATATATAAACAACTAGACTTTAAGGGAAAAGTATAAGACCACCTACTTTATACATGTAGTAGATTCCTCATCTATTATTAGAATCTAATATGGTATAAATGGAAGAAATTAATGAAAATAGAAAAACACCTTGAAAATAGATAATATTAGATTATATGAATTTATAATTACATACAGGGAGATAAACAAATAAAGGAAGGAAGAGGATAAAGAGATTATTAGTACGGGTCCAACATGACAAATGACACTTGATTATGAGCTCAAACAAAGGAGTTATCAAAATTAATAGGATTAGAGGAGGTGGGGGATCCAATGTGTGGGATGATGTGAAAAATAGGAGGAGAAAAGGGGGTTTATTATTTAAATAAGGTAGGAAAAAATCAGTATTTCACCAATTTTAATGGGGAACATAGTTTGGCTGCACGGTTTAGCCAAACAATACACCAACCATTCACACCCATTACCTAAGTGGAACTTATTGGACAAGATAAGATCATGGTTTGGGAAAATCATGCGTATCTTGTGCTCCCCTTTTCAACGCCCCAAATGATTAACCCAAACCATGTGACCTTAGGTTCACAATTTAAACAAACTATTCGGCCCACCTATTTTCTACAAAATTCAGGGATCCAGGCTATGAACAAGCCCCATAAACTCTCAAAACATTACTCATTCTCTTGAAAAATTCTACATGGATCAAAAAAAATATTTTAACCCAAATTTGAAGGATCCATGCCTCATAAGAAAAGTTAGGATCATACACAAACCATGTTCTCCAATCCACCCCAAGAAAGTGTCACCATCACACACCTTACCCTTAGGGAATTCACTGGTGTTATAAAGGGATATCCATCTAGTCCCTAACAATAATTTTTTTTAAATTTTAAATTTTAATAAAATAAGTATTATATTTATTCCTTTTTGTTATTAATTTTTAAATTATTAGATAATGAATTTGATAAAAATTAGATTTTGATATGATGAAACACAAATTGTATTTTTGGTAAATATATAGTTTCAATAAATACACTCTTTTTGGTGAATTTAATAATTTTTGAAATAAATTATATTTCAATATTATAATAAAATAATATTTATTAAATATAAATTATAATATTATTTTTTGAAGTTAAATATAATTATTATAAGGGTCAGAAAACTATTATTATAAAAAAACCTAGTATTTTTCAATAAATGGGTATTTTAATTTAAAAGTGTAAATTATCATATCTATATAATTATTTTGATAAAATAAATATCATTTTTTCAATTATCACATAAAATTTATCCAATGGTGATTTTTTCATAATTTTCTAAGACAACCAAATTTTCGGGTAAAAAATAAATACAATATAAATATACACTATGTAATATGACATTATAATGAAAAAAATGATGTAATATATACCAAAAAAGGTTTTCATGACCAAATATAAATTTCACCTTTAAAATAATTTGTTTTTAGGTTATTTTATTATTTTTATAACCCCTTAATGAATCCTTCAAAACCTATATTATTTTTTAAGGTTTAAAAAATCAATTCTTTGTAAGAATGAATCACTTACACATAACCAAGGGTATTATTTTAATGATATAGGTTCTTAAATATGTAAAATAGTGAAAAAACTCCACTTTTTCAGAAACCATGTGAAAAAACCATGTGATGGTTTGTGGTTTGGATTACTTTATCATATAGAGTCCAAAACTTAAGTTTAGAAATTAATAAAGAATTATCTTCATTTTTTCTATATAAACCCACCCAAAATACCATTAATATTCACTAAAAACCCTTTAATAATAAAATTTCTCCACCCTTACCTCTCTAGAGTCCTCCTAATGTGGCCCCAATCTCTTAAGAATCTCCTCCCAAGCTTCTAGAAGCATCCTCTCAAGGTAACATATCCTCTTCTTCCCCTCTTTATTCAAGAACCTTCTTTGTATTATGATATTTATTTTTCAATTTTTCATGTTGGGTTATGTTCTTACATATCTATATTACTTACCTTATTATTTAAAAGTGATTATATACCCCTTTCACTCTCATTCCCTTAGATGGACCTTTATGTACCACCATTAAGCTGTTGAAATTATCCTGTGAATTTTCATGCCAAACAATTGTGTAGTGAATACCCATGACCATTTCCACTAAAGGGTATTAAAATATATCTAAATATAATTCATTTATTGGGTACTTAAATGTATGTATCTCACACTCCTTAATTTTGGGATTAAAAATGATGAAATACATCCTTAGGTTGTATGATCTATGTGACACATTTATGCATGAGCATGATATGAAAGTGATAGGTGGGCCACAAATTATATATCACTACAATGAATTGGATAATGTTTTTATCTCATGAGATAAAATTTATGGTTCATGTGAGGTTATCCTAAGCACATTATGTTAATTTTTCATGGTATTCATCCTTGACTTATGTTTATGATGTCATGTTTTATGTTATCACCACATTCCCATGTTACCTTTATGTTATCATGTTATATCATGTCTTTTTTTCAAGATTATAATCCTCACCCATCTTATGTTACCTTGATATGACTCTTGGATCACATTTACCACTTTAACTTATGATATTATTTGTTTATTCCCTTACTGGGATTTATAGATCACCCCTTATGTATGTCTCTAGGTTATCTTATATAGATTTAGAAGAACGATGAAATTTTAGGAGTTTGTTAAGGAATTTTTCAATAATGTCACTATATTCATGTTTCAAGATGTAATTATATTCAACTAATTTACAAAATATAGTAGGATTAATGATATATTATGATTTTATTATGTGCACCTTTATGTAATAAATCATAAAATAAAGTGTATGAAAATATGGGTTGTCATAATCTTAAAGTCGAATGTCTGTAGATACTCCACCCAATGACTCTATCTCAAATTTAGGTCTTGCTGTGAGAATATATAGTGGACAATCTTGTGGAACATGTAGAAACAAACCTCTCTATAAAGAGATAGTGTCACTGACACTTCAAATATTGGGCCACAACTGCCAAATTTAGGTCATGGGTCGGATAATTATGCACGTGGGGTCATAGCTGGTGGGACCCATAAGCCACTACCCAAAATTCATGCATCTAAAAAAATTATAATCTAACTCTTGAGGCATCACAAAGGACTTCATAATCTATCCTAGGTTATAGAAATGTTAGCATCAGAGTTTTCGTCAACCTCCTTTTTAGCTCTAGAAACACTTCCTCACACTGATCCGACCACTCAAACTTTACCCCTTTCTTTGTTAGAGCTATCATAGGGGCTACCAAATATGAGAAATACCAGATGAAATGCTTTTAATAACATACTAAACCAAGGAAACTTCTTATCTAAAATAATTTTTTAGGATGATCCCTAGACATTACTACCTCCACCTTCTCCAGGTCTACATAAATTTCAGCCTTTGACACTACATTACCTAGGAAATTCACCTCCTAAATCTGAAAGTGACAACTTGGCATAAAATCAATGTACTCTAAGTGTACTCAAGAATATATCAAGATTCCCGACATGCTTCTCTAAGGTCCATGATTAGATAAGGATGACATTAATAAACACCATGAAGAACGAGTCAAGAGAATTTATAAAACTAAATAAAATAACCAAGAACTTATATAGACCATAAAAACTCTTAAACTCCATATTTGGTATGTATTACTCCATGACCTATAGATGATGGTAGCCTAAATACAGGTCGATCTTAAAAAACCAACGAGCTCCTTACAATTGATTGAACAGATCACCGATCCTAGGTAAAGGTACCTATTCTTCACTATCACCTAGTTTAAATTTCTATAATATACACAGAGCCAAAGAGTACCATCCTCATTTTTGTATAACAACACTAGATCATCCCAAGGATAAATTCTTAGTGTGATAAATTCCCTCTTCTTTAAGTCATCAAGATGAACTTTGAGTTCCTTCAACTTGTTTCATTCCATAATACAAAGAGGAATCAACTAGGATGAACCTCGAACACAAGTTCTATTTCAAACTCAATACCTATATCAATAGTTATACCTATAAAGTATTATGGAAATAAATCCCAACAAAGATCAACAAATGGAAAGAAATAAGAGGGGGATGACATTGGTCCTACCGAAATTTCTAAGATCACAATTGTTAGTGTAATATCTCCAATATGATTCATACATGGGCCCACTCTACCAAATCCTAACTCCCATTTTCCTACTACCCTACCACTCCTGATAAACTTTACTCTTCCTATTACAAGAATAGGATCCCGTAGTAATGAGAGGAAACTCATTCATAGGTCCAATATGGACTAAAAGTAATCCTAAAAACCTATCATCTTTTAATCCCTTATCGATGGTCAAGGTTTTATGAAACACCTCTCGGTATAATTTCTGATCAAAGAGCCTAACATGCAGTTTGATCTCAGGATGAAGGCCTATATCGAACTTATGTACCTTGTTTCTAGATAGAAAAGGGGAGAAGTGTATAATCTTTGTGAAATGAGAAGAATACATAGATACAAATATATATACACACTACGACTACCAAGAACTCCTGAGCATGGTCTTGCTTCATCACATTAGGAAAATATTTCTCTAGGAACAACTCCTTGAAGGTATCCTAAGTTATACCCACTCATATTCTATATTGATTAATTGTAGTCTAACATCTCCTGGAATATCCTTAGAATATAAAGGTTACCAGTATCACTCAAATATCTATAGGAATATGTACTATATAAAAAATTATATCGATGATATAGACATATAGTCCTCTACCTCTTGTGGGCCTCCAGTACCCTGAAAGGCTAGTGGATACTAGAGATGGAATTGTTGATCATGATCACCCATGGTCTTTTGAATGTTTCCACCTAGAATAGGCACAATCAAAAAATTTCCTAGTTGAACTAGCCCTAAATATTGAATTAATAGAGATGATATAGGATGATGTTGGGGTATATATTTCTGCACCATTGGTTATGTTACTGGAACATCCTCCAAAATGAGAGAATCATGGTTTTCCTTTTCCGGTGGTCCCATAAAATGTATTCATGGAGAAATTTCTAAAATTCAAAAAGAATATTTAAGATGATAGAATATATCAGTTCAAGATATATCCTAATCAATCTATGGGATCACACAAAGGTTCTCTTAAGAGGATACCCATAACCCAAGGTATATCCCTCCTAACTCCACCTAAAACTAAATCCAAGTGCTCCGTACCTGCATGTTAGTAACGGTCATATACGTATATCAAATAAACATCCTTCAGATCAACTAAATAACTATAAAAAATATATCACAACAATAGGTAATATAAATATATCACAACAATAGGTAATATAAATATATCACAAAAAATTAGCACATATAAATGAATTTAATTAAAGAATCACTATGAAACACACAACAAGTATATATATTGTATGTGATTCTAGGATCCTAGTAATGATGAAATAAAACAACAATATCCTATAAAAAAATAACAATATAATATGATCAGGATCAACATGAAACTATAAAACTAAAACTAGAAAAAAATTCCCGAGAATGGTAACTCAGATGTCCATTATACATGTGCTGGAAAGACATACATACAACTCCCCTACCCAAGTCCCACATAGCCTAACTCCATTTTAACTTTCCCCAAAGCATAGTCAAGAATACCGAAAAAGGGAAACCTCATTTGATATAATTTTTTAATACCCCAACCTGAATTACTAGGTTCGAGTTGAAGTTAAACATTGTCTCATGCTCACCTCCCCATATATAAGAGGTTTTCAACTAGAAAAGAGGGTCTAAATAAAATTAGTGGGGAGAATATACCCTCAGTATCAATGAATATTAACATAAATAATATCAAAATGTAAAAATATAAAGCAAAGATAAAAATATATCATGGAATGTATCTCAAGTCATATAGAGTAATAAAACAAATAAACCCAAGGTGGAAGGTCAAACAAGAGTACGCGAAAGACAAATAAGTAAAACACCATGACATCCCACTGAAGTACATTTTAGTATTGGATCCGAACACCATGATCCATATCCTTTCTCTATGTCACTGGGACTTTTCCCTTCCTTGGGTCCCTTATCATGATGTTTTCATGCACATCGAGATTCCTATGTAAGGTGTGAGAATAAAACTAGCAGGACACCACCAATGCATCCTTTACAGAAGTGCACAAAAAATATAAAATAGTGTATATCATGACATGAAGTAAATTCACAAGTAAATATAAAACCACATATTCACTGAGTCATCATGCGCTAACCAAGATTCCACAAACCTTGGCCCCACCTGCTTTAACATTATTTTGATAATAATGTTAATATTAGTCACCACATGTCACAAGATGTTCCACAAGTCCTAGTGTTAGTTGGAAACCTATGCTTATTAGTCCCATATTCAAGTTCCACCTTTAAGTAATGCTACACACCCCACCTTGATGGTGTTCATTAATAGGATCACCACATGCCTAACCCTAATGATAGATGTAATCCTAAGATGATGGTAAGTCCTACTTGACATGTATAATGTATTTGGATGTGTACACCATCCCTGTATGAAAATATCCCATATTGTCCTATAACTAAAGGATTATCAACACCCCTGCATGGTATACTCCCACATCACCTGATATGTTTGTGATTCGATTCATACCATCAAGTGAGACATAGTCTGTAGGCTTTCTTATATCATCATGCTATCCTTCCAAGGGATCATCTAACAAAAACTAATAAACTTTTTCATCTTGATACTTGAATCAAGGCTTCACAAGCTATGAAATGACACAAAAATATGTATCATAACAAGGAACAATAAGTCATATCAAAAATTGTTCTAAAGAGTCTACACAAAAAACATAAGAACCCATATCAAGGATAGATTATAAAGGCCACTCACACACCCACATGAAACACATATCAAGAATGAGTTTCAATCATAAACGATCAAATCATGAAAACATCATACATAAGGCCCTATATGGTAAAGAAATTCATACCTCAAGATCATAGACATCAACATAAAGGTTTTCCAAGAAGTTAGTCACTCAAAACAAGAACACACCCAAATTCCTAAGAACCGTCTCCAATGTTACAAGAGAGTTCAAGAATATAGATTCTAGAGAGGAACATCAAGGATAGAGAGAAAGAGACTCTCCAAATAAGATTCAAAAAGAATTACAGTGACCCAAACATTACATACATGAATATAACATCATTTTAGATGAATATTTAATACATTTCACAATAATACACACATGAGGACCATAAAGGTTTACTTTCTTGAAGATTAGATACATAATCATCTTATTTAGTGAAAGATATTTAATATATCTCAAAATCTTTCACACATAGTACACTTCTTAGTCATAAACTACTTAAAAAATTTCTTTATAAAATGGGGAAATGAAATATTAGAAAGATTTAGCTCAAATTCCTAGTAAGGGTAAACATAAGAGATATTAATCAATGATCATAAATGATCATATGAAAAGTATAAGGGTATGATATCATGATCATAACATAAAAAAGTAATACCCAATCAACCAAGGATCTTTAATCATGAATCATAGAATAATGATTTATCATAAAATAAGTCATAAGTCATAAGAGTACAAAATCATCAACAATTAATCATGATCCATGAGAACATAACATAATAATAAGGCATAAGTTTCTGGAATTCATATAATCATAGAAAATCACTTCCTTAGACAAGGTTGGATCTAAAGACTAACATTTAGGAAAGAGTCAAATAATGGAAATGCATGCCCAATCATTTATAAAATTATCTTAGGAGTAACTTCCATATAGTTAAATCCATTATCTCTTAGGATTTTATTAACTTCTTTGTCTCTAAGGAGCTTTTAAACTCCGTCATCATTACCTAATGCATTAGAGGGATATAACAGACCCACCCATCCTATTTTTATAATGAAACCACACATCCTTTGTTTATAATAGAACAACCTATCACATAATCATAATCCATTTAAATGTATGCTTCAATATCATGAAAACACTTATCATTACATTAAAGCTTAACCCATGGAAAGAAAATGAGTTTCATAAAAATCCCATCATCATAAACATAAAAAATCTAGATAAATAATAAAGATAGTAACATCAGATCATATCCCCATTAAATCATAAGAAATTTTAGGGGAAATATATTCATGTAGTGTACATTAAAACAAAAAATCCTTTCACATTTTTAGTAAAAAGTCAAAAGTACCTCATTCAGAATATGACAAGAAGATTTCTTTAAAAAAAATTTATAAAAATTAAAACATGGGTAAAAATGAATTTAATAAATATTTAGAGAATAGTAAAAACATTTTAGAATTTTTTTAAACAAAATATGGGCATGGAATAAAATATTTTTGACTAAGGATAAAAACATGGTTAGTTTTCCTAAAAAAAATATTTCGGTATCTTAAGTACTTAAAGAGAGGAAAATGAATGAAAAACATTAAATCTCCAAAAATAACTTGAGGAGAAAAAATAAATAATATTTCTGAGAGATAGATCTTGTAATTTCATCATAATAAATTTAATCATAAAAAATCCTTGTAAATAAAGAGATTGTAATATAAAACCCTTATCTCAAGTTCGTCTTACTCCGTAAGTGCTCTAACCTCCTCTTATTTGAGAGAAATCCTTTGGCTTACACCTTAATCCTTAAAGGATTGGTATTAGGAAAAGGACAAAAGCTCTAGGATTAAGGTAAGGATTCTAAAAAGGTTTTGGGTAGGTATTTTCTAATCTATAATTCTCAAATGGTATGAATAAGGGAGGAGAGGAGGCTCCCTTTTATACGTGAGGGGAGGGACACACATGGAATTTCTTATAAGATTTCAATGATATAAGGACACTTTCATGGGAAAGTAGATCAAAATGGACATAGATCCAAATTTAGTATAATATAAGGTTCAAATATCATCAAAAAAATAAAAACTATAAATTTTTTGGTGATAATACCATCCTTATCTTTGGGTTTAACTCCCTTGTAAACCCGTTTTAACCTTAACTGTGGTAACACGATTTTACTATTTTTAGTATTCAATATGAAAAATATTAAGTTGAACCCATTAAATTATATTAATTATGATTATTAAAAATATTTAATATATTTTACTAGATTCAATTTCTATAAGTGGAAGAATTTAATTTTAAATAAGCGCACAAACCCGAACAAAAACCCATTTTTGAAAAATGAATTTTTAAGCATAAAACAATACTTACTTCCATTAATTTTCTTATAAAAACCATAAAATTAATTTTAAATTATATGATTTAATATATAATCAATAATTTTCAATAAAAAAATTAATCAAAAGTGATTAATTTAATTTATTAAGATAAAAACATATTGCACTCATAAAAACAGTTTTTAGAAAAATTTGTTTTTAATCCCAAAATTTAACTTACATAAAAATAAATTATTATAATGATTCTTAAATAATTAATTAAATTATTTATAATTAAATTATAATTATGTTAATTTAATATAAAATTCAAAAATTAATGGAAATTTTACTTGATAAGGAATGATAGTTTTTACAAAAAATGATATTTTTCATTATTCATTGAAAAATAATATTTTTTAGAAAAATTCTAAAAATTCACCATAATATAATATTAAAATGATAATTTAAAAAATGATATTAATTAACTCAAATTAAATTTCTAAAAAATGGTAGAAATTAATTATAATGTTTGTATTCAAAAATATGATAAGAACCATTTTCGAAGAAAACATATTTTTGAATCATAAAATGAAATTAATAAAAATTGAGTTATTATTTATTATGAATAAATCAATAAATTTTAACTATTTAAAACATTTATAAATATGTTTTAATAATGTGTTTATTACTATTTAAACCTATCAATTTAATTTCTAGGTTGTAAAGTTTATTATATCACAGTTCATTTAGAATTGGTATTGCGTGTAAAGAAAGAAATATAATAATTCAAGTTTATTTCAAAGGAAATACATATAAAATATTGGGGTGTTACATTAAACCCCCACTAAAATTAATTTTACCCTTGAAATTATGTTACTCTTATAAAAACAAATGAGGATATCTTCTCTTTATCACATTATTGGGTTCCAATGTGGCTTCCTTGAATTTCTAACTCCTTTAAAGAAATTTTACCAGGTGAGTAGTATTATTATATAAAACTTTATCACTATGATCCAAGATTTATAATTTTTTATCTTTATAGGAATGATCATGCTCTAGTGGTATAACATCTGAGTTTAAGATATGTGAACGATCAAGTTTGTACTTTCTCATGAGAGTTACATGGAATACATAGTGAACTTGATAGAGGTTTGGTGGGAGTGAAAAGTGATAAGAAATTACCTTAATATGATTAAGAATATAGAAAGGAACAACACACCTAGGGCTTAGATTTTCCTTCTTTTCAAATCTCATAACCTTATTCCATGTATAAATTCATAAGAATACCTTCTCATTAACATTGAATTCCAAATCTCATTGATGATTTCTAGTATAACTATTCTATCGACTATGAGCTAACTTGATGTGTTGCTGAATTTCTATAACCTTATTTTCCATTTACTCAGCTATATTAGATCCTAATAGCTTTATTTCTCCAAATTTATTCTAGTATGTCAAAGTTATTCAATTATTTCCATAGAGAGATTTATAAGGAGTCATCTGAATGATTGAGTGAAAGATATTATTGTATGGAACCTAGAATATAATAAGGTTTTTATCCCAAACATATTTTAAATCTATAGAACAAGATATCAATATATATTTTAGGGTTTGAATGTCCCTATTAGACTAACCATCAATCTCAGGATGATTGGTAGTACTGAAACATAATCTGTATCTTGAGATTTGTTGAATAATGATAAAACACATTTTTATTAAATATTTTATTTATAATAAATGATAAAATTTCCTCACACTGTGTTAAATATGTTTATTTATAAAATATTTGGGATTAGATCATTAATTTTAAAATTTGATGGAAATTCCAGTTTTACCCATTATAGTGCACTGTAGTATTTCAAAGATAAATATTTTAATATTTATTATTTGAACTTGAAATTTTGAAACTGTGTTCCTAAAATAATGGGTTACAACTTTTGTTTAAGACATTGGAGATAAAATGTGCATTTGGTTGGACTAAATAGACCATGAAGTCAAATGTGGGATGGGCCCACCAGATTGGACATTGGTTCTGTATTTGGGTGTTAACATCTTCATAAGAACATAAATTGGGCCCTAATTTTGAGAGGATATTTGTAGAGACCCGTATCTTGACGTACATGGACATTACATTACTTTTTCGGAATACTTAGTACATAACAAAAACACACACACAAGGATCGTAATAGTTTAGTGTCTTTGGAAACTCGGAACGTAATCTTCTAATCGTGGTGAAAGATCTTCAATATCTCCCATAAAGATCTTCCCCTTTTTTTAACCTAAAACCTTTCTTTATATCCTGGGGAAAAGAAAACATAAAAGGGTGAGCTCAAATGCTCAGTAAGGGTAAACAAAAGAGAAATCAATCACATCATATTCATAAGAACATAACTTTTGGAAATTTTAACCTGCAAAAGAGAGCATAATTTCATAACATGGAATAAATCATAGTAGTGAAATGAAATCCCAATAATCATAACTTAAAACATGAAACTTTGTGGCATACACACATAATCATATAGAATCATTTCTTGTTAGTCAAGACTCATTGCCAAGACTATCTTAGTGGACAAAGTCCCTTTCTGAATCGAGTAACCCTCGTTTCAGTCCTGTTTCACTGAACCGGTATAACCTACCGTTCCAGCCCTGTCTATCTCATGAGATATAAAATCTTTACCCAATGCATTGGAGGGAGATATAGGTCCCACCCATCTTATAATTAATCCTTTCTTATGTGTGCCACATAATCATAAAACATACATCATCGCATAACACATGTAACAAAAATGGGATTCTTGAAACATCATGACATCATAAATCAATTCATATAAGATAAAGGAATTCATAAACATAATTCCATCACAACATAGTCAAATCAATGTAAAAATATGGATAGAAACAGAACCCTTTATTATCTTAGATGGAAAATAATTTTGATAAAACACTTGAATTGAATTCTTGAGGAAAATATCCTTTCTTCTTCAAAATCAATTTCTTTTCACAAAACATCATGCAATTTTAAAAGAAAGAGATTTTATTGAAAATAGTCATGAAATCTTTTAGAGGAAGCTTCATGAAAATAAGGCTTTATAAAACAGTAGAAATCCGTTCGTTCCATATAAGTTAAAAAAAACATTCTTCGTACTTTTGTCGGAAAAGTCAAAAAGTACCTCGTACGAAAAACATCAAAAGATTCCTTTCATTTCTTTTACTAAAAACTCACCGAAGGGTAAAAATGGATTTAAACAATTGAAGGTGGATGGAAATAATATTACATATTGATGAAACATGGATGTGGATGATAAAATACACCCCAGTAAATACTTACGAATAAACAATCTCGGATAAAAATGAGATTGTGATATTTCCCTTACCTTAGGTCCGACTTGCTTTGTAAGTGTCCGAACCTCCTGTATAATGATTTAAATCATGTTATTGACTTATTACAGAATCATATTCATTGTTATGATATCATATATGGTTCACTTATGACATTATATTACCCGTTCTTTTGTAAATTCCATGTTAAAGAAGCGTTTTGGGTAAAATCGTTTCATTTATCGTAGGTGTTTTGACTTGTTGTTATTGACATCATTATTACTTATATCATGATTTACTCACTTCCAGAATATAAAATATGATTTATATATCATATATATTCAGTATATATATATATATAATAGGTAGATAAATAAAATGAAAAACACCGTTCATGGAGACGGTAGTCCGTACGTACGCATGAACGCTGTTTTCCTTTCCTTATTGTCTTGAAATGGAAGTAAGTAGATGACATACATATGTATATATATACATAAATCCAGTAGCTTTATAATGTCATATATTTCATTATTATTTCTTATATATACATTATAATCATTCTTAAATGGTTAACATGGAGAATGAATCTCATCGCGTCGTGGAGACGGTAGTCCGTACGTACGCACGAGCGATGATATCATTTCTATAAATATTGAATTGAATTGGAGTGGATCATACAATATATCAGAATCAATATGATGTTGTAATAACTATGTATAGTTATTCTTTACACCATTATACCCATCCATGTAAGGTGGTGGTGGAAAATAGATTACACCACGGCGTGGAGATGGTATTCCGTACGTACGCACGCGCGGTGATTTCTTTTTCCATAGGATAGATAGATGGTGAAATAGGGTTGTTTCATACTTATAATAACATATCAGTATATTAGTGATACTGATGTTATTACTTCATAATGAAACAACCTAAGAAGAAGAAGTGGAAGAAGAAATAAAGATGAAAGAATTGGTAACGGTAATTACCTCTTCTTTGAAGCGCCTTTTGGAGACCTCCTCTTAGGGAACTAAAATTGGTCTTTGAGGAAGACCAGAACCTCTAGGATGTTGCTAGGGAAGTGGAGAAGAGATTTTGGCAGGGGTTGGCCGAGCTTGAGTGCTCAAATTGGTGTGAGGAGGAGGGGGAGGAGGTGTCCTTTTATAGGGGAGGAGAGGGGCACCTTAGGAATTCTTAAAAATATTAATTTATAATAAATCTAACCCCACTTAAAAACCTCCAAAAATGACTCATATTCGAAGCTTAGATGAGATAGGGTTGTAATCTCATCAACCAATCAAATTTAGACATGTTTGGATCTTATTTTAAACCTTATCAATTAGATTTAACTCTAAGTTAAATAATTTAACTTTTACCGTGTCTTTTTGTTTTCTTTCACTATATGGTTAATAAACTTATTATAACATGCCAAACGAACGCCAACTTGTTTATTATTAATATATATATCCTTATCTAAGTCATTTGGCCGAACCTTAGATTTTTAGGAATAAAATAACAATTAATAATATAATATTTGATTTAAAAACTATTTTGTGTCAATTTTGACACTATTTGATATATGATTTTTGTGAAAGTCATAACAGAATTAAATGTTCGAACCAAGTTGATTAAATCAACATTAATATATCATAGTAACCTAGAAAATTAGTGGAATTCATAAAAATTCTCAAATTACATTTATTTTGGTGTTTATAACATCAATTATGTCAATATTTCATAAATAAGATAATTACTGCATCATCTTTGTGTCATAAATTAATTAAATTATTTGATGTCTAAAAATTACAAATAAACTACCATTATGTAGGAAATCTTTTTAGCTTTCTAATGAATATTTATAGTCGAATTTATCTTATGTATAACCCCATATTAAAAATGATTTACTTATTAAACTTTGATTTTAACTATTTTAACCCTTCTTTAAATAAATTAATAATAAATGTCCTAATCTAATCCAAGTGGGCCTAAATGGTCATATTTTATTACTAAGTTTGTTTTTGGTCGAATTACACTTGTCCAATATAATTAGGACATGTGTTAGGGTAATATTGATATCATATTTACCCTTAGTTACCCTATTTACTATTAACCGCGGTAAAAAAAAGTAAAAAGTTACTATTCACCAAAAATTATTTTCATCTCATTGAACCACATTTTACTTACTGACATCAACCGTGTCTCTCGGATTTTTGAAATTCCATTCATAGAAGCGGTAAAATTAAGTTTTATGAAAAATTCAGTTTTTTTAACTACCACTTAGTAGTTTCACTATTCATCAAAAATTGATGTTTTTCAGAACAGTGCCAAAATTTCATCCCAAGCTATATTTCATATTCCGAATTCAAAAATGAAGTCTATTTTACCAAATTCATTACATAAAAGTTGCATTAATTAATTTTATAATTAAATCCCGCTGTTAAAACAAATAGCGTGTTTTTAAGAAACAATATCTATCAAAAGATTGACACTTGTTTATGTCTAGTTTAAATGTGAAATTACATCCAATGACCAACATTGTATTAAATTGTAAAAATATATTCTAAATATACTTTAAAACCACTCAAATTAATGATTTATCACTATTAATTATTTCGATTAAAAAAGTTGTTTTTAATTATAATTTAGTAATTTTCACTATTCATCAGAATATGAAAGTTATCCGAAAAGTACCAAAATTTCACCTTAGGCTAAATTCGATACTCCGAATCCAAAAATGAAGTCCATTTTGAGAGCTAAAATTTCTAAAATTTAAAAAGTGGTTATTACTATTCATAACAGCTAGTTTTAATAATATTTTAATAGCATATCATTGTTTCGTGAAACTTAGTATTACGTACCACACACGCTATCGAGGAAGGTTGCGATTGGGTGTAATGCAAGGCAAGTCAAGGATGCGTGTTGTGCAAGCTCCTTTTGGTGTAGCGTACAACACAAGACTTTAATAAAATTAAAAAGAATATTTTTTATAAAATCTTGGGCTGTTACATTCTACCCCCCTTAAAATGAATTTCGCCCTCGAAATTCGTCGGGGTTATAAATGGTTTACTATTTGAAAGTTTCTTTAATAGTAACCCACATCGTAAAAAGGAATATCAAAACCAATCTTTAAAAACAAAAGTATGAAACGTAACGGTTACCCAAATAAACTAATCATTGGGTTTCCACATAGGTGAAAATATGGATATGGAAGAGAAATCTAACCATCATGTTCTGATGGAGAGTGGTAGAGAACATGGCTATGGAAAAGCCAGTAATCACAAATCCATAGATTTGTGATGATATAAGGTACCATCTGATTCATCAGGTATAAGATCACTAGGACAACATTTTTGGTTTTCAAGATCATTTCCCTAAAGTTGAAAATTTGAATTAGAATAAATACTTACTTTATTTTGGTACAATCTCACTGTTGTTCGTGCCTTGAACAATTTCCACTTCATCTCTTAAATAAATGAAGTTGAATTTGTTATTCATGAAGTGTTAGCAGATCATGTGATAGAATGACGGGTCATTCCATCTGTCTCAAACAAAAGGTTAGCAAAAATTATATGCATAAATCGATCTATAGTGAGATTAATCATATATGGTTTATAAAATGCACTTATACTTCATATATCATACTGCTTAATATAATAAAACTAGTTTCTACTAAACAGGGACTTCCTGTAGGCCAGTGGTAGGCGATAAAGGCCAGTCACACTTCGGTTGTGGGTTCAATTCCCACAGCCTTGTCCGAAGCGATGGGCTGTCGCCCGTCCTGCAGGTTGTCCTTTTTCTAAAACTATATTACTATAACATCCCATCAATAATATCGAAAAAACTTCTATCCTTAAACAATACTAACTTATGTCCAACATAATCCATTCCAATCTTTAGGCTTATCCATAATACTGCAGTCCATTCTCATAACATAGTGAAAACGATTACCAGAGATTTAATACCATCGTTGATCCCCATATATCATAAGATATATCTTGTTGGTCACATTCCAAACATTCAAAGGCCTTAATCTTGTACTCTCTTGAATACCCATTGAACCTTATTGAAAACACGAATTCTATTAAAAGTTAACTCTTTCCACATACCAAAATCCTAAAAATTCTATATACTAACACCATGATATCACTTAGTCCTTATATCAATCATGAGCTCATGAATACAATCAAACATCTCATTATCTTCTTATCCTTTCATTATGCACTTATCATCTACTTTCCAAAATATTTGAATCACTTTTCATAGTTACCGGTACCTTAAAATTATTGAAAACCACAATAGACCAATACTTAAATATTTCAACACACCATAAAAGTACCTCAACAACATTATTCTTGAATACCAAAACACTTCAGTCCATCCACATCAATGATTATCCTGGAATAAGTCCTTCCTTGATTTAGAAGTAACTTTTTAGGTCAGGGCATTGAGTTGGGTAATGCCCATGTTCTCCACAAATAAGACATTGAACTCCATAACAGTCTGTCACTCTATGACCCTTTTCTCCACACAGATAACATCGGTCCCTCCATTTGAGGTATTCCTCAAGGTTCTTCTTCCCTTCTTTAGAAATCTCAATCTTCTTTTCTTTATGCTCCTCAACATGCGAACATGCATAATAGTCTATCTTCCTCTTCTTTGATGAATTAGGCATACCACTAAATTTCACCTTGTTAATCATATATCGCGATGATTGATTCGTCATAATCACAACATCTTTCTCTCTAGGCATTACACAATTTTGTTGCTCATAGTCACCAATTTGTCCATTGGATTCAATGTTAATTGAATTCCTTTTGGTTCCCTCCATTAACTAAAACACAAAAATAATTTTGTGAGAATCAAAAATCATGCTAGAGAAAACAACATAGTAAAGGGAAAGTATCCTCAATAACTAACTTCTTTGGTTTAATCTAATATCGTTACCATAGTTCTAGGAATATATCCTATACGTATACTTATCCTTAGGGGCATCCCTAGACATACCTTATTAATATCTCTAGGGATCTCACTAACGTTTTCGCATCCTAGTTTCCAAAGGTTGACTAAACCTTTCCTCGGATACCAACTGTAGAGACCCGTATCTTGACATACATTGACATTACATTACTTTTGCGGAATACTTAGTACATAACAAAAACACACACACAAGGATCGTAATAGTTTAGTGTCTTTGGAAACTCGGAACGTAATCTTCTAATCGTGGTGAAAGATCTTCAATATCTCCCATAAAGATCTTCCCCTTTTTTTAACCTAAAACATTTATTTATATCCTGGGGAAAAGAAAACATAAAAGGGTGAGCTCAAATGCTCAGTAAGGGTAAACAAAAGAGAAATCAATCACATCATATTCATAAGAACATAACTTTTGGAAATTTTAACCTGCAAAAGAGAGCATAATTTCATAACATGGAATAAATCATAGTAGTGAAATGAAATCCCAATAATCATAACTTAAAACATGAAACTTTGTGGCATACACACATAATCATATAGAATCATTTCTTGTTAGTCAAGACTCATTGCCAAGACTATCTTAGTGGACAAAGTCCCTTTCTGAATCGAGTAACCCTCGTTTCAGTCCTGTTTCACTGAACCGGTATAACCTACCGTTCCAGCCCTGTCTATCTCATGAGATATAAAATCTTTACCCAATGCATTGGAGGGATATATAGGTCCCACCCATCTTATAATGAATCCTTTCTTATGTGTGCCACATAATCATAAAACATACATCATCGCATAACACATGTAACAAAAATGGGATTCTTGAAACATCATGACATCATAAATCAATTCATATAAGATAAAGGAATTCATAAACATAATTCCATCACAACATAGTCAAATCAATGTAAAAATATGGATAGAAACAGAACCCTTTATTATCTTAGATGGAAAATAATTTTGATAAAACACTTGAATTGAATTCTTGAGGAAAATATCCTTTCTTCTTCAAAATCAATTTCTTTTCACAAAACATCATGCAATTTTAAAAGAAAGAGATTTTATTGAAAATAGTCATGAAATCTTTTAGAGGAAGCTTCATGAAAATAAGGCTTTATAAAACAGTAGAAATCCGTTCGTTCCGTATAAGTTAAAAAAAACATTCTTCGTACTTTTGTCGGAAAAGTCAAAAAGTACCTCGTACGAAAAACATCAAAAGATTCCTTTCATTTCTTTTACTAAAAACTCACCGAAGGGTAAAAATGGATTTAAACAATTGAAGGTGGATGGAAATAATATTACATATTGATGAAACATGGATGTGGATGATAAAATACACCCTAGTAAATACTTACGAATAAACAATCTCAGATAAAAATGAGATTGTGATATTTCCCTTACCTTAGGTCCGACTTGCTTTGTAAGTGTCCGAACCTCCTGTATAATGATTTAAATCATGTTATTGACTTATTAAAGAATCATATTCATTGTTATGATATCATATATGGTTCACTTATGACATTATATTACCCATTCTTTTGTAAATTCCATGTTAAAGAAGCGTTTTGGGTAAAATCGTTTCATTTATCGTAGGTGTTTTGACTTGTTGTTCTTGACATCATTATTACTTATATCATGATTTACTCACTTCCAAAATATAAAATATGATTTATATATCATATATATTCAGTATATATATATATATAATAGGTAGATAAATAAAATGAAAAACACCGTTCATGGAGACGGTAGTCCGTACGTACGCATGAACGCTGTTTTCCTTTCCTTATTGTCTTGAAATGGAAGTAAGTAGATGACATACATATGTATATATATACATAAATCCAGTAGCTTTATAATGTCATATATTTCATTATTATTTCTTATATATACATTATAATCATTCTTAAATGGTTAACATGGAGAATGAATCTCATCGCGTCGTGGAGACGGTAGTCCGTACGTACGCACGAGCGATGATATCATTTCTATAAATATTGAATTGAATTGGAGTGGATAATACAATATATCAGAATCAATATGATTTTGTAATAACTATGTATAGTTATTCTTTACACCATTATACCCATTCATGTAAGGTGGTGGTGGAAAATAGATTACACCACGGCGTGGAGATGGTATTCCGTACGTACGCACGCGCGGTGATTTCTTTTTCCGTAGGATAGATAGATGGTGAAATAGGGTTTTTTCATACTTATAATAACATATCAGTATATGAGTGATACTGATTTTATTACTTCATAATGAAACAACCTAATAAGAAGAAGTGGAAGAAGAAATAAAGATGAAAGAATTGGTAACGGTAATTACCTCTTCTTTGAAGCGCCTTTTGGAGACCTCCTCTTAGGGAACTAAAATTGGTCTTTGAGGAAGACCAGAACCTCTAGGATGTTTCTAGGGAAGTGGAGAAGAGATTTTGGCAGGGGTTAGCCGAGCTTGAGTGCTCAAATTGGTGTGAGGAGGAGGGGGAGGAGGTGTCCTTTTATAGGGGAGGAGAGGGGCACCTTAGGAATTCTTAAAAATATTAATTTATAATAAATCTAACCCCACTTAAAAACCTCCAAAAATGACTCATATTCGAAGCTTAGATGAGATAGGGTTGTAATCTCATCAACCAATAAAATTTAGACATGTTTGGATCTTATTTTAAACCTTATCAATTAGATTTAACTCTAAGTTAAATAATTTAACTTTTACCGTGTCTTTTTGTTTTCTTTCACTATATGGTTAATACACTTACTATAACATGCCAAACGAACCCCAACTTGTTTATTATTAATATATATATCCTTATCTAAGTTATTTGGCCGAACCTTAGATTTTTAGGAATAAAATAACAATTAATAATATAATATTTGATTTAAAAACTATTTTGTGTCAATTTTGACACTATTTGATATATGATTTTTGTGAAAGTCATAACAGAATTAAATGTTCGAACCAAGTTGATTAAATCAACATTAATATATCATAGTAACCTATAAAATTAGTGGAATTCATAAAAATTCTCAAATTACATTTATTTTGGTGTTTATAACATCAATTATGTCAATATTTCATAAATAAGATAATTACCGCATCATCTTTGTGTCATAAATTAATTAAATTATTTGATGTCTAAAAATTACAAATAAAATACCATTATGTAGGAAATATTTTTAGCTTTTTAATGAATATTTATAGTCGAATTTATCTTATGTATAACCCCATATTAAAAATGATTTACTTATTAAACTTTGATTTTAACTATTTTAACCCTTCTTTAAATAAATTAATAATAAATGTCCTAATCTAATCCAAGTGGGCCTAAATGGTCATATTTTATTCCTAAGTTTGTTTTTGGTCGAATTACACTTGTCCAATAGAATTAGGACATGTGTTAGGGTAATATTGATATCATATTTACCCTTAGTTACCCTATTTACTATTAACCGCGGTAAAAAAAAGTAAAAAGTTACTATTCACCAAAAATTATTTTCATCTCATTGAACCACATTTTACTTACTGACATCAACCGTGTCTCTAGGATTTTTGAAATTCCATTCACAGAAGCGGTAAAATTAAGTTTTATGAAAAATTCAGTTTTTTTAACTACCACTTAGTAGTTTCACTATTCATCAAAAATTGATGTTTTTCAGAACAGTGCCAAAATTTCATCCCAAGCTATATTTCATATTCCGAATTCAAAAATGAAGTCTATTTTACCAAATTCATTACATAAAAGTTGCATTAATTAATTTTATAATTAAATCCCGCTGTTAAAACAAATAGCGTGTTTTTAAGAAACAATATCTATCAAAAGATTGACACTTGTTTATGTCTAGTTTAAATGTGAAATTACATCCAATGACCAACATTGTATTAAATTGTAAAAATATATTCTAAATATACTTTAAAACCACTCAAATTAATTATTTATCACTATTAATTATTTCGATTAAAAAAGTTGTTTTTAATTATAATTTAGTAATTTTCACTATTCATCAGAATATGAAAGTTATCCGAAAAGTACCAAAATTTCACCTTAGGCTAAATTTGATACTCCGAATCCAAAAATGAAGTCCATTTTGAGAGCTAAAATTTCTAAAATTTAAAAAGTGGTTATTACTATTCATAACGGCTAGTTTTAATAATATTTTAATAGCATATCATTGTTTCGTGAAACTTAGTATTACGTACCACACACGCTATCGAGGAAGGTTGCGATTGGGTGTAATGCAAGGCAAGTCAAGGATGCGTGTTGTGCAAGCTCCTTTTGGTGTAGCGTACAACACAAGACTTTAATAAAATTAAAAAGAATATTTTTTATAAAATCTTGGGCTGTTACAATATTTTCAAACCAATTTTACACAAATCATTCTTCTGGAAGAATATATGGTTCATGCGTTTTGGAGGTCAAATGGGAGGTGAAAGTTGGATTAAAATATTTGTCCGAGATTCAATATTCACACTTGAAACCTCTTTAAAACTATCATCCCCTCTACTCTATAAATTAGTTTTTCTCTCATTTGGAGGGATTGGGACGTGAATTGGGAAGTTTAGGGTAGAGGAAAAGTGTATCTAATCCAATTCTCCAACCATTTTAATAAGGGTATCTCTTGAAGCAAGGATCCCTTCGATGAAGCCTTTTTCTTCTTCTTCGTGTTGTAATACTTTTGTTTGTGTAATAAACTTGTTTGTTATTATTTTATTTATTCTATTTTTATTCTATTTTATTCAAATTTATTCTTATCTCAATCTTCCTAATTTGTGTGGAATCAAGAGTAGAAATGATATTGGGTTCTACCCTCTCTAAACCTTTGCAAATGCAAAACGTTTCTACGATGACTACACCTCCCATGGAAGAGTAGTTCTTTTTAGTGATCAATCTACCTCTAACCTCCTAAATTTCATTTTTTAATCAGTGAGATACTATAATTAACTTAATATGATCCATTAATTAAGTTTTTAAATTATAATAAACTAATCAAACAATTGAACAATTAACACAAAAACATGCGAGGTTGAGTATTGTGTGAATTGTGAGAGCGCAATCTTAATCGATAATACAATATCACACTGGATAAATTTGTAGAGTAAAAATATAATACCTAAAAACAATTCATCCTCATTTTACAAAATGGATATGTTCATAATATATTCTTATAACATCAATCAAAGTAGGGTGTTGCGATTGCATGTTTCGAAGATAGCATAGGGTTTAATTCACTTCATCTTTGTGGTAAAGTTAATTCTCATAGGGTTTGAGATTTAACAAATTAAGGGATAATAATTAAGTGGATATTAATTTAAATGATAATGGTTAATAAATTATTGAAGAGGTAGAGTTAGATTTATTACACTTTGTAAAAATATTTTTCTAAAAAAACATATTCTCGTTATGCTTTGTTAATCAACTTTCATTTCAAAATTAAAAAATGAAATCTCTTTCTAGAATACATCTTCTAGTTTTATAAATGATAAAAAAACCCATCCTTTTAATTAGTATTCTTAATTCATTTTATTTTACTTTCAAAATACCTTTAATATGTTTTTAAATTCACTTCCTCCTTTGAGAGACAACCTTGGTCAGCCACTCTGCTGCACTTAAGTACCCAATAATTACATATCATTTGAAAGTGCCCACGACAGCACCTTTCAAATATCCTCTAAAACATTGAGTTAAACCATGGATCTCGATTAGTTACAATAAAATGTGGTACTCCATGAAACCTTACCACTTCCTGAATGTATATCCTATAAAGTTGATCAAGATAGAAATATTTTTTGATATTAATAAAGTGTGTTTAATTAATAAGGATATCAACTACAAATCAAATAAAATTATGACCTTTAAAGGTTTTGGAGAGTCTGATGTTGAAATACATGGCAATGTTTTCCCATTTTAATTCTGATATGGGTAATGGTTGTAACAGACCATTATACTTATTTCTCTCAGAATTAACTTTCTAACATACCAAGAACCAAGATATACTATGAAATATCTATTTTCATGTTTTCTGACAAGAAATACTCTTTCATATCTCTTTATATCTTTGTACTTATAGGATGAATAGATAATGATGATATATGAGATTATTCAAATAATTCATTCTTCAATTTTGGTATTGATGGGATAGATACTCAGTTCTTTAACCTTATCATTCCATCACAATCATGGTTGAACTCAGGAACATTTCTCACCCTCTTTTTCAGATCTACATCCTCATTCTACACCACTTTAATCCTTACATGGATATATGGTTGAACACTCATTTGATAAAGATAAGATCTCTCCAATTAATTTAACATGTAAAGGTACATCCTTTGAAAATACATAAATATTGGATCTTTTTTGATCCTCATCATAGATAAACTAGCATGATTCTTTCAACTAAAAGTATCAAAAACCTTGTTCTTCTTCCTAAGGTGGTAATGTATTAAGTATTTATAATATTTAATTAACTCCAATCATATTATCTGGAGTATATTCAAATATTTATAGGTGAATATATAATTTAAAATTTATGATAAGTATATTTGTCATAGATTTATCTGTAAAGAAAAATACTCTATATATTTAATGCAAAGTTTACCTCTCCTAACTTTAAATCATGTTTTGAGAAATTTTTCAAATGAATCTTCAATTGGTGTCAAGTATAATCTATAACTATATAACTATACATGATAAAACATCCTACCGCTTTCTTTGATGCACCACTATAATTAAAAAACCCTTCTCTACAATAGGTTAGTGTGAGAACATGTGCACTGACCAACCTTCTCTTCCATTCCTTGAATATTTATTTATATTAATATGTCTAATGGAACTTAAATCCCTTATGACTTAACTTGGTGAGTGGATTAGATATCCATGATAAATCCTATAAAAAGTTTCAATAATATCCATCAAATCTAAGAAAACTACAGATCTCAGTAATAATGGTTAGTTTGGGCCAATGTTTAATAACTTCCATCTTTGATGGATCCAATGATACACCCTCACTTGAGATTATATAACCAAAAAATGAAACTTTTTTATAGCCAAAATTTACATTGGGTAAATTTTTTATATAGATCCTTATTGCATTTAGTAAAATCCTAAAGTGATCTTAATTCTCTTCCCTAATCTTAGAATTTATAATAATATCATTTATAAAGGCTACCCAAAATTGATCAAGGTATTCTATAAAGATTATTAATTAAATTCATGGAGATAGTGGAAACATTAGTAGGACCAAATGGTATCACTATAAATTCATAGTGTCCATAAGTCAATAAGAAATATTTTTTGGGTAAGTCTTCACTTTTGAACCTTAATTTATAGTATTCATATCAAAGATCAATCATGGAAAAAATATTGAGCTCCTCATAATTAATCGATCAAATCATCAATATGGGGTATATGATACTTATTCTTGATCATGATCTTGTTAAGTTACTGATAATAAATATATAATTGAATTAATCCATCATTATTATTAAAAAAATAGGTGCATCCTAAGGTGACACACTTGGTCGAATGTACTCCTTACCAATATTCACCTAGAGTTGCTTCTTTAATTCCTATAACTCAATAAGGGACATTCTATATATATTCTTTGAAATAGGTGTAGCACATGGTATGAGTTCTATTAAAAAATAAACTTCATGATTTGGAGAAATACTAGAACAATCTTCAAAAAATACATCAACAAACTTCCATTCAATAGGTATATCTTTGCTGATGAGTTTCTTCCCAACCATCTAAGATAAATACCCACTTTGATTAGGAATCAATTCCCATGAAATTGATGTAATTTCCATTAGAAGTTCACAATTATCCTCACATTGATATAAGATCATAGGTTGGTTCGGAATATCGAATGTGACTACCCTTCATTGACAATTGATATGGGAGTTGTATGAATAAATCCAATCCATGCCAAAAATCACATCAAATTCAACTAGAGGAAGAATAAAATGATATGTAAGAAGTGCATTTCAACAAACTTTAATTGGGGAAGAATCATAGACTTGAGATGTGATCATTGTACCATTATTATTTTTTACTTCTATTTGAACAATAATCATATAGGTGGTAATGTGATACGTTTAGAAAATTCTTTAGATATAAAAGTGTGGTTAGAACCAGAATAAAATAAAACATTAGTAGTTATAGAGTGGATGGAAAGTATAACTTTCACCACTTTTTTATCATACCCCACATTAGTAAGAGTGATTTCATGATATTTCCCTTTTTCTCTGGGATTAAGAGGTTTCTGACATCGATCATCATCATTAAACCTTGGATTTTAGCACTGGTTAAAAATAATGCCCATACTCCTTACATTTGAATCATTGGAGTGTGGGTGGTGTATTTTGTTGAGATATTTACTTATTCCTTTCATTTACTGGAATCGTCACATCACATCAAAACTCTTTTTCTTGATGATTTTTTTCCACACTTAAATAATTTTCTAGTCCCCTTAAGACAATATCCTCATTATTTAGTTCCACAATTATGGTATAGAGTAAGGCTCAAATTCTTACCTCTATGGTTTTTGTTATTCTATTTTCCTTGTAATTCCATATTTATTTTCTTATAAAAACCCTAATATTGATGGGTAACTCTAATCACCATATTTACCTTGATAACACATAGAATTATTCCTTTAAAGCTACCAAAGTCTATTATGGCTAAATACTTTTAGAGACTTGGTTTTAAATCACTAAATAACTGACCAATATTACTTTTCAGATCAATGATAATACCAGAATCATACTCTCTGGTCTTGTAAAATTTACCTCATAGGTACCAACATATTCCTCATCCTTCTACTTTATACAAAGTAATTCCTTCTCTATTTTTATATAAAGAATATGGGGAAAGTAATTATTGAAAAATAATCTCCTAAACTCATCCCACTTTATGAAGTCAATTTCTTATTGTTTCTTTATATTATTGATAATAGTACTCCATTGATCCGATTCAGATACTAAATGATAAACAACCAAGATATATTTTTTATATTTTAAGCACTAGAGAAGGAAAAATATATTTTCTATGGTACTGATCCATTTATTATCAATTAATAGAACAAAAAACCCACTAAAAGAAGTTGAATGTTTCCTCATAAATGACTCAATATTATGTTAATCTATTCTTTTTTCATTTGGAATTTTAACATGATTCATGGCTAGAGAAAGTTATATAATCATAAAAATAAGATTTTTCATTCTAGATCCCATAATATTAAATTTCTTAGGAGGACAATGATTTCATTATCAATCACATTATATGTTAACACAGTTCCTTTTGGTTCCAGCCATTGAATAAAACTAAAAAAATAGTATCAAAAACAATAATCATAGTAGGAAATCATATAATTATAAAAATTAGTTAAAATATGTAAAAATATTGAACCTTATTTTCAATCTATGACAGATTATGTTTAACTCATATCATCCATGGTCAATATATAATCAAATACTTTATAATGATGCATAAAGAAAATCTAAATTAACCTAGAATATCCCCCAAGAGTGTCAGATCTGGTGTAAAGTAAGGTCCCATTCACTGTACACCATAATTATTACCAAAATACTTGAACAACTCTTTTTGGGGTTATTAACCCTAGATGCATCTATTCTAAAACTATGTCCACTTACAGTATCCTTACATGAATATATTTCATTAGGAAAACCATACACTTTTCTTTACCCTAACTTAGGATGTTACCTTATACTTAGGCATATCCTAAGGGTTCTCACTAAAGTTTTCAAATCCTAATATCTAAAAATAAATAAACCTTCCTTTTATACCAACTATAGTAGAAAAAACTTTACTTGTATAAATATTATATCATTTTAAATGAATATTCAATACATTTCAAAATAATAAATGCATGAGGACTATAAAGGATTAGTGTCTTTAGATACTAGATAAATAATCACCTCATTTCCTTAAAAATCTTCAACATATCCCATAATGTAACATCCCAACCTAGTAGCCACTAAACTGGTTCCTCGAGTCAGTTTTCCATAGACCTTAAGCACGCCTCCTCGTATCCCAGAGGCTGCTAACTAGAAAAGGGGGTCTAAAGTGGATATGTGAGAAGACTATACCCCCATATCAGAGTGCACAACTACAAGTAAATAACCAAAAATCATACACATCAGAGTGATGTGGAAGAATAAATAAACTAAAACTAAAACATTCTGTAAAAAAATGAAATAAAGTAAGGGCCCAAACAATTGTTCTATACATAAAAAAATATCCCCCACTAAGATGATCACATATAAAAAATAAATAACTGAAAAATAAATACAATAGTCCCTACTTCCAACTCTGGGCTATAACACATACTCGACCTCTAGTACCCTGTCAAGATTATCTAGCCAGACCAGTCGACCCCACATAGGCATCCTGCTCAACCATGAAATATGAGGCCTTGAACTAATCCATCATGCATCTGTGCTCAACTTAAAATAAGATCAAAGGTTTTCATGCACACTGAGGTGGATATATTGGGGGTGAGAAATAAATCTCAATAGGACATCCCCAATAGTGAACCTATAAACTACTTCCATAAGTGTATTCTCATAAAATATGCTTAGCCTAGTCAAAACATAACAAAAAAATAAATACAAATAAAAAAGTGTCGATCCCTAGGTATGTGACCCCGATCAACCATACATAATTTTTCCAATGTTAGAGTGTCTCTGAGCACAACTCCATGATTTTTCAACCCAAATAACCTGTAGGTTCCATATCCATGGCATCCACAACCAAACCTGACAATATTGGGACCCAATCCTATAATAGTCGTATCATCCAAGATACTAATCTAAGACATCCCCTACCATGTCCTCATGACCCAAACATTATCTCATATTTGGAACCTTGACACATATGTCTCAGTTACCACACCAAAGTACTACCAGGACTAAGCCATCAATCTGACATCCATCTCATATGTCATAAAAAAATACCTAAAGCATCAGTCCAAAACCTATACCTTATATCAAATCAGATATTCCTGGAGCATCAGTCTCGAACCTAAACCATGGATGCAAAGAATTGGTCTACCATCCATCCTAGTTAGTATACCATCAATTCCCAGAACATTAGTTTATCACATAAACAACAAAGTATAATATTCATGTCAAGATCCCCAGTATGACACCTAATCTATATAGTATACTATCCATGCCCAGAACCTTGTTCCAATAACCATCTATAGATATAACATCGGTGGTTCCTATAGAATCATTATAGACCAACCTAAGTAGAAAGATCATTAGTCCAACATCTTATTCCACATGGAATTACATCATCACCCAGAGCATCACTCTGGACTCTAAACATGAAGTATAATATTAGTTTATAGAGCCTTAGTCTAACACAATATCTATAGTATACCTCTTATGCTCGAAACATTAGTCCAAAACCAAACTATATCCATGTGATGTAACATACACAATATTAAATAGTATAAAAAAATTTCTCAGAACCTCAATCTGACACTCAAACCATAAAAAAATATCAATACCAATATAGAGCATCATATCCAACAAACTCAATTACAGATATTCAGAACCATTATTATGGATAATCTGTCCATATATCTCTACTATTGCAGGCTTTACTAGTAAAGTAGGTTCCAAAATGTGGAAACCCAAACATATCAAGACCACCCCATGGAATAATCCAATTCTCAACCTCAAAAAACCAAAACATGATAAGGTTGGATATAAGTTCAACTCGACCAAAAACATCTCATCCCATAGACTCATACATGAACTGGGTCCCAAGGGAACACCCATAACCAAACTACTCAAGCACATGCACCCACTCAAGGTCGTCTAATCAATCAGGCCCACACTTGGCCCTCTAGAACCTTACATAAATAGAGGCATCCCTCCTTGGTTCCTCAGAACTAGTACTCAGGCGGAGGAATCCCCTTCCAAACTATGGTAACAACCAAACTCCTGGGATAATCCCCATCATAAGAAACATCCTAAAGAATCACTTAGTGGACTCAAACCTCTCCTCGATCAATAACATTCCAACAAGGCATCCAAAAGAAAACCCATTCCAAATGGGTATTCTCAACAACCAAACACGACATACAATGATCACTTAACTAGAAACCATCCCAGTAGGGAATCCTTAAGAGTCACTCAGAATCAACTCAAAACCACAATGACACTCATAATTAACCATCATCATACAATGTCAACCAAACCCAAAGGCTCCAACAACTATGATCCTCAAGCATAGGATCTAAACCTTAACTATTTTAACCTTGAGCAACTGGTTTTATTATGCCTGGAAAAAACCAAGATTTCTAATAAGCTAAAATTGTATATACATTTTGGATTCATTTAATTAAGGATTATTCATGATTTAATTAATAATGCAATAGGTATGTGTTGATCATTACATATAATAGGTTTCTAATATTCCAAAGGAAAAGATATAAAAACTGGCCAAAAGTGAAGATTACACATCGTTAATCACTTACATAATGTGTAAGAATCATTCACATCATGTCACAAGTCATGATTCAAGTCTTGAAGAAATTACATGTCCTGAAAATATTACATGACATGAATCTACAATAAACATCATGTAAGATTCAAAGGCCACTTCCCACTTAAATTTTAATTTTTTAGAAGAATCATGTCGTGAATACCAGTTACACGATGTGATTTGAGTCAAATCTCCAAATATTGAAAATCCAGGCTGATATTTGTGCCATATCCAAGATATGTGGAGGAATCCATGCATCCGGATTACACAATGTGAGAATTTTACATGCTTTGTAATATCTCGACTATTTACTTTACAACACACATACAACAACACATAAATTTTTCTCTTCTCAATTTTCTACAATTCTCTCTCATTTTTCTCCCTTATCTTCTCTCTCAATTCAACTATAGAATTTTTTTTGCAATTTTTATTAAATCCATGCACTGTTGATTTTTCGACACGTGTTCTGCATTTTATTCATCAATGTTCACCATTTTTACATCCATTCACCATTTCTATTTCCATTATATAGTGGCTTCACCATACATTCTTTCTTGTTTACTATTTCAAGTAAGTGGTTGATTGATTTATTACTTATTTTGATTGTGAACTATTTGATTACTAAACCCTTAATTGAAAATTGTCATACTTTAACTGCTTTATTAATCTTCCAAGCATGTCTGTAATTATTTATTTAATCTTGATTATTATCATCATGAGTAGCTAAACTGCGTAGGGTGAGGGTTAAGAGTATGGATGTTTTGAACTTAATGAATCTATAAATCATAAATTAGTAACTATAGTCTAGTAATCGGGTCACATACCAAATTTTTATTTGATTATTTTAGGAAACCCTGATAATGGGAAGTTTAAATGAAAAAACTTGAATTGATTGGAGTAGAGTAGGCTATAACTATAAACGTGTGACATTTTCAACCATATAAACTAGGATTAAGGAATCTATATTTTTATCTATATCTAGACCAAGGAATAGTTTCTTTTTAGATATATCTAGTTAGTTTGACCATGAACAACTGGTGTGCTATGCACTGTTTCATAGCCTAAGCCCTAAGACTATTCCAAGTTAGGACTGAGATTATCCTTTTTACCCGAACCTCAAAACTGACCACGATCACTACCTTCATCCTAAATCAAAAATCAAACTCAATAGATTTAATAAAATCCCAAACCCAAACTAATTCATGAGGACTCCTACACAAAGGGTTCAAAGTCCTGGTTCCCTACCTACCTAAACTTTCCCTGTGGGATCGAACCCACACTATCACTATACTACATCATTATAGAAAGTGTATTTTGAGATGAAAAGAAAATATAATATAACCACAAACCATGAAAATTAAATACTACATGTGGGCATGAATGTTTTTGGCACCTTTTCCAGGGATCATTTTACTATGCTTAGGCATATGAACTTTTAACATGAACTAAGGATTACCTCACCCATCCCCCTATCTCTTTTCATTATTTAAAGGTACCTTTCTTCATTCTACTGTTCTAGTATGGTAGACCACATCAATCCTATAGGTCCCAACCCACCCAACATAAAATATCTACTACTGGAACTTCAAGGAGACATCCAAACATAAAACTGGAGTGAATCATTATGGATTATAGTTTTCTATCAATAAATGGTGTCACACCCAGTATTATGCACCCTCCTTTCTAGGAACATACATTTGAAATCAAAACTAGACTTATCTGTATGATCTAGAACATGGGTCAGTTCAGTGGACTTCAGAGCAAGGATCCTCATGAACATATCTTTATATTTTTGGAAGTCTACAATAACTTTCACAACTATAGATTATCCTCTAATAAAATTAAATTATGAATCTTCCCATTATACTTATGTGATATAGCCAAGGATTGGCTAAAAATTAAATCTCTTGAGTCAATAACAACTTGGGACGAACTAGCCAAAAAGATTCTGGATAAATATTTTTCACCTAGACAGACTTGGACACTTTCAAATAACATCCATTTTTTTTTCAAACAGATGGAGAATCAGACTAGGAGGTCTGGTATTACTTTTAAGAACTTACTTGGAAATTCTCACATCATGGACTTGATTTGTGGCTTTAACTGCAAACCTTCTACCAAGGTCTCCTACCAGCCACTCATACAGTAGTAGATGTTGCTTCTAATGGTGGATTAATGATGAAAACACATAAATTAGGTCAAGAACTTATAGATGAGGTATCAAAAAATTCCAGTCTATGAAAGAGTGATTGTGGACATCCTTGTTGTGGAATCCACCAAGTTGAAGAAAACACCCATCTAGCTGCACAAGTAGAGGCCCTAAATAAGAAGCTAGAATCCTTTCAGTTACCTGTTGTACCACCTACCCCTCCTGATCCTGTGATAGAGATTCAATCCCATGAAATGTGTGGTAGATCACACTTATATCAAAATTGTAGGGCAGGAGTAGATGAACAAAAAATCCAAGATTGTAATTATATTAATTATAATCATCAAAACCAATAATACTAGAAACCACAACAATATTATCAACAGAAGCCAGATCAACAGCCACAAAAAATAATCAAGGGTACTACCAGCATAGAAGTGGTAAAGTACCACTTAGGAACTAAGGAAAAGCTATATATCCACATTTGAATCATGTTACTAGACTACCCCAATAAGTACCCCCAACAACCTTTTCCTCCTAGAGGATAGCAACAATTTCAACCTGATCCACAAAGACCACCAAAACCAGACATACCTCTTCAAACAAATTTGGAGAATCTGATCAAAACCTTCATTAAAAATTCATATTAGAGGATGAACACCTAAGAAATAGAAATTAAAAATAAAAGGGGTGCCCTCTAAAATGTTGAACATCAAAAGGGTCAAATCTCAAAGACCTTGTATGAAAGATTTCTAGGTACACTGCCTGGTAATATTAAGACATACCCAAAGAAATAGGTGAAGGAAGTGGTAATAAGGATTGAAAAAGTGTTGTATTTTCAATAACCATGTGGAGGATAAGAGAAATAATCTACGTAACCTAAGAAACCTACAAAAACCATTGAAAATGTTGACAATAAAAGTGAAAATAAAACCGATTAAGACAAACCTATAGTATTAACACCTCCTAAAAAAGCTCTGACACAAGAGAAACACAAAGAGGATATCTACGTTACACCACCACCTTACAAGCCACATCTCCAATTTCCAAAAATAATGGGACAAATAAGTATTGAAGAGAATTATAAGAAATTTTTAGTGATGTTTAAGAAATTTCACATCAACATCCCATTTGCTGGAGTGATTGCCTAAATGCATTCTTATGAAAAAATTATCAAGCAACTAATTTCTAAAAAGAGAAAGATGTAAGTCCTAGAAGTCATTTCCATGAATGAATAATATTCTTATGTTGTTCAATAGAAAATTCCACAAAAATGAGACACCCTTGGATCTTCTCAATTCCATGAACCCTAGGAGATTGAAAATTTGAAAGAGCCTTGTGAAACATTGGAGCTATAATTAACCTCATGCCAATGAGTGTATTTTTCAATATAGGAATTGAGGAACTAATTCTGACTATATTTTCATCCCAATTAGCTGATCGATTAGTTAAGTATCCTTGAGGGCTACTCGAGGATGTTCTAGTCAAAATCATTAAATTCATTTTTCCAGCAGACTTTATCATTTAGGACATGGAAGAAGAAGAATATGTTACCATTATCTTAGGATGACCATTTTTAGAAATAAAAAAAGAAATAATTGATGTGAATAAATGGAGAATGATATTCATAGTAGGTGAGGAACAAGTAGTGTTTGACCTAGTGAAAGCTACAAATCAACTAGATGATTCTTTTGACTGAAAATCTATTTTTTTCATTGATGAAAAGAATAAATACATGGATATCGAGGATGACAGTGATGAGATGCATCCTATTTAAGGAGAATAGTATGAGATTGAGGAAAAAACTATACAGAACCTCTTACAAGGGATACAATCCCGCCTTTCATACCATCATCCATTCAACCACCAATTCTGGAGCTAAAACCTCTCCCAAGAACACTCAAGTACTCTTTTCTGTAGACTAAGCTTCACTAATAGTCAACATTAACTGAAATCTAACATAGCCACAAGAGGAAAAGTTTATCAAAGTCTTACAAAGACATAAAAAGTCAATTTTCTAATGGGTGACTGACATTAAAGGTATTAGCCCCACTTTATGCACTCATAAAATTTTATTAGAAGAAAGTGAAAAACCCAAATTATAAACCTAGAGGTGACTCACCCCACCAATGAAGTATGTATTTAAGAAAGAATTACTAAAACTTATGGACACTAGAATAATTTTTTTTAATCTCTAATAGCGAGTGGGTGAGTCCACTACAAGTAGTTCCAAAGAAAGGAGGCCTCATAATTTTCAAGAATGATGAAAATGAATTGACTTCAACTCAAACTGTCACTAGGAGGCATGTATGCATGGACTATAGAAACTTAAATACAACAAATATGAATGATAATTCCCCCCACCTTTCATAGATCAAAGGCTAGAGATACTCGCATGGCATTAATTCTATTGTTTCCTTGATGGATATTCATGATACAAACAGATTATAGTTAACCTAGATGATTACTCCAAAATAGAATTCACATGTCCATTTAGTACCTTTTCCTAAAAAAATGTCATTCAGTATGTGTAATGCACCAATGAACTTTCAAAGGTTTATGAAACATATGTTCTATGATATGGAGGGAGAATTCTTGGAAGTTTTTATATATGATTTTTCAATATATGGAAGATCCTTTGATATATGCTTAAGAAATATTAAAATAGTCCTATAATGTTGTAAAGAGAAGTGTTTAGTTTTAAAATAGAAAAAATGACACTTTATAGTTCAAGGAGGTATAGTCCTCAGACACAAAATCTCTTAAGATGACATGGAAGTAGATCCTACAAAAAACAAGGTGATCAAAGATTTACCTGATCCCTCAAAATTTAAAGGTATACAGATATTTCTAGGCAATGCATGATTATTCTATCACTTCATGAAATATTTTTCAAGAGTTTACCACCCTATGACACACCTATTAGTAAAGGATACCCCTTTTGAGTTCATTTAAGAGTGTTGATAGGCATTCAACATTTTAAAGAAATGCCTGGTGGATTCTCCTATTATTATTTAACTAGATTGGGACAAATAATTTGTTTTGATGTGCGATGAAAGAAAATTCTCTATAGGTTATGTCTTAAGACAATGGGTCAATAAAACTTTCTGTACCATATGTTATTCTAGTCACATCTTGATTAATTCTTAGGTAAATTACAAAACCACCAAAAAAGAACCCATAACAGTAATCTTTTTATTCAAAAATATTTTGTTCCGACTTAGTTTTGTCAAAGGTGATTGTTTACACTAATCACGATTCTCTAAAATATTTAATGAATAAAAATGATGCCAAAACAATATTTAAACAGTGGATACTATTACTTTCTGAATGTTAAATTATCATCAAAGACACCAAAGGAATAGAGAATGGTGTCACTGATCATCTATCAAGACTCCCACTACCCCTTATTAAGGAAAATGATAACATGAACATCAAAAATGACTTCCTAGATGAAATGATTTTCAGCCAAAACACAAAGTCATTATTGTGGTATTATGACATTGCAAACTATCTCACCATGGTATTCCTTTACCCAGACCTATTCTAAAAGTAAATGAGTAAATTTCTAGTCGAGACTTCACATTAATATTGGGACAAGCCACTACTTTTTAAGCACTATGCCGATGGATTAATGCAATGTGGAATCCCAGAAGACAATATCCAAAGTGTGTTATACATGTTTCACACATCAAATATTGGAGGAAATCATGGATTAGAATTCATAGTAGGAAAAATCCTGCAAAGTCGACTTTTTTGGCCCACACTTCACCAAGATGTGATAAATTTTTGTCAGAGCTATGATCAGTGCCAACAAACTGACACCATTAGAAAAACCTAAAAACCCAATCAAAGAAGTTGAAATATTTTGAATGTGGGGAATATATTTCATGTTTATATTCCCTAATTCACATGGAAAGTTATATTTTCGTATTTGCGATGACTACATCTAAAAATGGGTAGAAGCTAAAGCTACCACTTATGACACCGCAAAAGTAGTCATAAAATTCTTAAAGAAAAATGTATTTTCAAGATTAAAATTTCCTAGACTACTCATTAGTGACCAGGGGAATCATTTTACCAACAATACTATTAAATGGATACTTGGGAAGTATGAAACCATATATAACACAAGAAATCCCTACCACCCAAAAATAAGCATGCAAGTTGAATTGTCAAACAGGGAAATCAGAAAAATCCTAGAAAAAATTGTGGAAACAAATCAAAAGGATTAGATCCTAATGTTTTATGATGCACTATGGGTTTACTAAACTGTATAAAAAACCCCATTAGCACCACCCCCTTACGATTAGTGTACAAAATCCTATCCATTTACCTATAGAACTACAACATCGTGTGTACTTGGCAATTAAGAAGTTGAATATGGAATCTCAAAAATCTAGAGAAGTTAAGATGCTAAAATTGGATAAACTAGAAGATATAAGAAATCAAACATATAAAAATTCAAATATTTATAAAGATAAAACAAAAAATGGAATGATCATCAAATCACACGATGATTTTTTGTACCATAGAATAAGGCTTATTATTCAACCCCTGATTAAAAATGTTCCCTGGGAAGCTAAAATCAAGATGATCAGGACCCATCATAGTCGTACAAGTATTCCCTTATGGAAGCATTGAAATTAAAAAAGAAGGAGAACCCCCATTTAAAGTTAACAGTCAAATATTAAAGATTTATTAGCAACAATTCTATGAGGGGTGTGTCATCACTTTGAAGTTTATCTAAGCACTACTAAGTCAATCTCTCAACATTAAAAGAACTGCTGACTAGGAGGCAACCCAGGATAGGTCACTATAGACTAGAATAGGATAGAATAAGGTTTAGGGTATCTTGGAAGTTTCTAAGAGAAAATGAATAGGCTATAGTCCAAAAAATGTGAAAAAAGTTCCAATTACACGTCATGTATAGTTCACGACCCAAAAAATTATAATTTGTGAATTAAAAATCATGTAATAAAATACACATCATTTAATTTCATGTCTTATTTATGTCCTGAACCTAGGGTTCACAATTCACTCCCTCTTTCACTCCCCTCTCTCTTGCTTCTTTCACCTGACCCCAATCCACCCTTCAGTCACGCCTCTACCTAGGATCCCCCTCACCGATCTTCCTCCTCGACCACCAATTCTCTTCATCCGCACCTATTCATTGAGTCCATCACACCTAAAATGGAACACATGAAGATGTTGAACACTCCAACTGAAGATCCGATGCTTGATCTTGATGATCCACCTCTGGTCAAGTGCCTAAGGGGTGCCACACCTCTATCACCCTCTACATTATCCTCCCCCACCTATGCTTTGGCCTCTATACCACTGTCAGCCAATGATGACTCCCACTCGATGTCCAAAAAATCATAATATGCTTCTCACCCCACCTACACCCCATACTTTATTTTTCCAACCCAAAGAACCATGTGGAGTTGATCCATTTTCAAGAAAAGACCTTGCAGACCAAAAAAAGATGGATTTGAATGTTATTTCCTACTTTCCCATCAACTAGGAGGTCCTCCACCTCCTTGACCACCTATAAATCACTTCCATTATCGATGTTTGTGAGGATACCTATAGGGATTTTCTCCTCGAGTTCCTGGACACTATCGATGTGGCCATCAACATCATCCTCTTTAGGTTAGGTAGAAGACCACATGAGCTATCATTCATAGAGTTTGTGATCAGGCTCGTCATTTATTTTTCCAAATTCAACACTTCTAAGGTATTCCCAACTTTACAGCTCAATCCATGAAATTTAGATGAAAAACTACCCTAGAGAATGATTGAATGAGATGCTTAGAGTGAGCACAATCCTCAGATTACCAAATTCACACAGATTAGAGGTGAAATGCTCCATATTCTACATCAAGCATTGAATCATGCCTGGTTTTCTCAGGCAGAGTCTCATGGAAAGGTTGGCTAGTTGGATGTCCACATCCTTTCCACTACCATGGGAGGCCCTGCTATCAACATGGAATCATATTTCACCTTCTATTTTAGGGAGCATGATCAACGAGGATGAGGTACACTGATGGGTGGATCCTTCAACACTCATTTGGCCTGACATGTCATCATATTCAACACTGACCTTCCCCTAACCACTCTTGGTCCCATAGAGTCCATAGAATTCTTGTTTCTTCACAAGATTTAGCTACTGAAAAAAGACAATGATATTTATTTTTGGGAGCTAGGATACTTTGAGGTCATAGATGAGGCACATGGAGATCATACATCTAACCCATCACCCGCCCCTTCCAAATTAGTTCCATACACCACCCCTATCACTTCCACCTCCGGACCAACACCTACTGATACCACTATTATTTCAACCCTTAGAACCACTCATATTCCTTACCCTTACACCAACAACTTTCCCATTACACCAACTACCCCATATTATTTAGCAGATCTTTGGGCTATGCACCTTTTTATCCTAGAGAATCTACATCGGATTACCTACCACCTATGAATCCCATTCATATATTTTTCTCTTTTTACCACCCCTTAACCCCCATCCACCACCACAGATAATCATCCTCCATATCTAGCAGGCCCATCAACCCCCACCATCTCTACACCCACCACCACCTCTGCTGACCCACCACCATAGTTGACAGACCCTACTACCCAATAAGAGTTTCCAACAAAGTAGACCAAGAGAGTCAAGTTCATTTATACTCCTTTATCTCATGAGGTACCATTAATTGATCTAGATTCCATCACCATGAAACACCCTCTAATAGTTGATTCACTAGACACTTCCTCCATTTATGCTATTGATCAAGCCGATCAGGTGTAGGAACCCTCTATTTGGGAGAGAACTTTTGATGACCAGCTAGAAAATATCGATTTATCTTAATATATCCTAGTCCCTTCCCCATTTTTGTACTATGTTTGGGTGTTTATATTTTTGTACCATCAATATTCCCCCTTATTGATATATAATCGAACTTATTATATACATGAGACACCACTTTTTCCTCACTATTTATTGGATTATTTTTCATTCTATTAAACTATTCTTGAACTTAGGATTTTATGTTTTTATTTTGAAAAATTTTTATATCACAGGTTTATTTGAACATCATTGTATCCATTTATCTACATATATTTGAGATGAATTCTCATTACTATCCATTATGTGCACCTGCCCATATTACTGCTTCTAACATATTTAAATCCCATGGAATAATGTTTTATCTAGTGTAGGTATTTTCTTTTTAACCCATTATGTAGGTCACCCAATGACATAAAGATTCACCAAGTTTACCCATGGAAAGAAAATCATTATAGAGAGTCCTCGATTCCCTAACATTCATTTTCAAAATAGACATTTTATTTTGTCTATACTATATATTTCATATCTCCCCATGGTACTTTCTAGGATAGTGTGGAAACTGTCTCATTTTAATTGTGGAGGAGTATTTCTTGAGCTTCAATATCGATACACTCGGATCCTTACTTTTATTTTTCATTTATCTAGGATACATTTTTCATTGGAAGTTTGATTTAAACTTGAAAAATCATTGAAACCTTTTAAATAAAAGATAAAGTTAAGTTGTAAATTGTTGAAATCCATGATTTAATCCAATTTATATTTTTTGAATTATTTTTTATTTTAGTAATTTTATTCAAAATAATTTTTTTTGAAATTTTTCTGATTGACTTATTACTTGGTTTTATGCCCTGAGTAATTGATAGTTTTTCTTGTATACTCCCATTATCGAGAAGATTCGATGCCTATGATTTAATTTTATTTTCTAATCATATTTTTTGAGTGAAACTTGGGACATGAAAACCTATGGGAACTTGAATTGTGATCTTATTGAGGTTATGAATGAACAATTACAATTTTAAGATAATTGAGGAAATATTTGTTGAGCCACTTTTTATTGAGACCCACCTTACATTTTTCCTTCGTATAGCCCATAGTTTCCATGAATTAACTGTTTAGGGTAAAATCATTCCAAGATGATTATTCATTCCTACCCTACTATTGGTTTTATTCATGATTATATTTTTTACAAGTGTGGGGGAGTTTTCAACCGATGGAAACTAGATATTTTTATTGGGAAGATGTATTTTGGTTCTTACTAGACTGATTTTTTATGATCCTTGTGTTATTTCAGGCATTTTATGATTATCCCATTCCTTTGAAAAATAAAAAAAGAAAAAGAAAAAGATTTGGGTTGTGTACAAGGAAGGTTAAAAATCACCATTTCCACACTGATGAATCTCTTGAAGGATCATATGTGGTTAGGGTATGGAAGCGAGATATTCCCTAAACATTAATTTCAAAAAATAAATAAAAAAATAGAAAAATAAAGGAACATGGTACTTTTTTGATACATACTTGATACACATATGGATCTAGTTTGAGATTCTTAAAGCATAGACACTATTTGATCTTAAAGGAGCCACACCACTACACTATTCCCAATTATTACACATTACACTTTAGAGATTACACTCTCTTTGAGCTTGATTTTCACATTTTACCCACCTTCCATCAGCCTTAGAGTCATTTCAACCTTTTTGCTGAATCTCTTATGATTAATTTTTTATTTGTCTTTATGAAGTGGAGATGATAGAACCAATGAAATAATATGATTGGGAACATGTATTTAGGGTATGAGCATAACTCGAGTTATATTTTACCTTGAGTGATGAGAGAAAATTCATTGTGAAATAAATTAAAAAATGGGTATAGAATCTAAGAAATAGTTTTGAGATTGTAATTTAAATATGTATAATTTGAATAAAGAAACTTAACTATGAGTAATGAATGATTCTCTATAGAAGATTAATTATAGAAGATTGAATTTTTCTTCTTACACTTAGTTTTATTTTCTTGGTTTTAATAAATGTTTCTTTTTTTAAAAATTATTTCTTTTGGAATCTTTGTTGAGATTATTTTTTTCTTGAGGACAAGTAATTATTAAAGTGTAGGGTAATTTGATAAGATGATATTTTATATACATTTTAGAGTCATTTTATTAAGGATTATTCACATTTTACTTGCTAATTTACTAGGTTTGTGTTGATTATTGCAGATAATAGGGTTCTAATATTCTAAAGGAAAAGCTGTAAAAACTAGACAAAAGTGAATATTACATGTCTTGAATCACTTAAAATAAGTGTATGAATCATTCTAAGAATGTAAAAATTCATGAATAAATTACAAGTCATGAAAATATTACACGACGTTAATCTATAATACACATCATGTATGATTCAAATACAACTTCCCTCTTAAAGTTCATGTTGTGAGAAGAAGCATGTCCTAAATACCCGTTACACATTGTGAGATGGGTCAAATATCCAAATATTAAAAATTTAGGTCAAGATTCATGCCAGATTAAAGATATGTAGATAAATCCATGGATTGAGATTACACAATGTTTTACACGTTATGTAATATCCTGAATATTTACTTTCCAACATGTGTATAACATCACATAACTTTTTCTCTTTTTAATTTTCTCTCTCCCTCTCTTATTTTTATCCCTTATCTTATCTCCCAAATCAACTCTAGAAAATTTTTGTTACTATTTTGATTAAATAGAAGTTTTTTTTGATTTTTATACATGTGTTCTTCATTCTATTCATTACTGTTCACTATTTCTACATCCATTTACCATTTCCATTTCTGTTCGAAATTGGATTCACCATAAGTTCTTGCTTGTTTACTATTTTAAGTAAGTGGTTGATTGACTTATTATTTTTATTGATTATGAAATACATTATTACTGAACCCTTGATTTCAAACCATCATATTTCAACTACTTTATTAATATTCCAAGCACGTCTTCAATTGTTTCTTTAATCATGATTATTACCATCATGAGAAGATACACCTCTTAGGGTAAGGGTTGAGAGTGGGGTGTTCTAAATTTAATGAATCTCTAAATCATAACATGGTAACACTAAAGATATTAATCAAGTCACATAAAAACTATTTATTCAATTTTTTTAGGAAACCCTAACCATGGGAAGTTTAAATGAATGAAACAAACTTGATTGGAGTAGAGTAGGCTATGATCATTATCTAGTGACACAATTTTCCATATAATCTAGGATTAATGCATCTAGGTTGTTAGCTATATATGGACTAAGGAATAGTTTCCTCTTAGATAGATCTAGTTGGTTTTACTATGAACAACTAGTGTGTTATGCATTACTTCACAACCAAATCCCTAGGCGTAGGACCCTAAAGCAACCTGAGAGGGGAGGGGTGAATTAGGGCGTCAACTTTTTCTTTTTAAAACAATAGATTTTGTTACCACATTGGTAGGAAGTTATTAAATGCATCTAAGGAAATCATATAGTAATTAAACATTCAAATTTAGAGAGTCAACACATCCATTTTACTTGGTTCACCACTAAGGGATAGTATAAGGAGAATACACCAAAATGTTTTTGGTCATAATAAATCCACTAATATTCATAATTTGTGGAATAAAGAAGTTCAAACATAGTCACTCTGTGCTAGACACACTAGAATTATAAGATTTTAGGGATACCACACAACCTCCCTCTAAAAAATTCCATCGAATATCCATAGCTCACTACTTTGGTGGAATTATTACTTAGTTTAACGACTTGGAGGTTGCTTCAGTAGATTGGAATTAAAGTCTTTTTCCCTGACTATAATGAGACTCTACTTGCATCAATTTACTAAGTTGATACACTTGAAATCACTGTTCACTTAAACCTATTGTTCAACACTACTGTTCATAAAGCTTCTTCACAAAGATACTTCACAAAGCACACACCCTTCATGAAGCAAATTCCATTCACAAAAAACCAATTCATCATAGAATAACCAGTCATTGTGAAAATCCTTTTTCCAAGATACCTATGCATAGGTCAAGACTAAGAAAATATTTTCATGATTCTCAGGATCATAATGAATAATTGATTCACAAAGTTCTCAACCTTTTTGAATTCAGAATGATTTATCCTTTTCTAAAAATCATTTTAATCTCAAATGAAGAAAGGGTAGCCACCTATTTATAGGCATAACCCTTCATGATGATCCCACACCTCTAGAGGGGTTTTTTTCGAACCTCCGAATCCATGTTCATGAAACTCCATCATCCATGAAGTTCCATTAAAATTTAACCCACTCGAAAAGATTCTCACAACCATGAAGATTACCATCAAACCTTCATGAATTTGTGATAATCCACTTCTCATAGCCATGAAGATTACCATCAACCCATCGAGAAATTTATGATGCTTGTTCATGATTCTCCACATCTTCTCAAATATCTGCCTTTTTAAAACCCACACTTCAAAAAACCCATGTGTTTACCAGATTTATGAAGAGTCAATCCCAGAAAACCACCTTTCATGATTCTTTCCTCTAAATCCTGATTTTTTATGTCAAAAATTTGACAAACACTAGGAAATGATTCCACCTTCAACACTATAGTTATCTTGAACCGTAAGATCACTTACTTTGAAAAATACCTAATCATCCTAGTGTGGAATGATAGAAAATTCAAACCAGACACCATTTATTGTAGTGAAAGGCCTTGGTTTCAAAAATATTCCCCTTTGGGTTTGTTGTCAATCTACCCATTTGGGTTTGTTCCAAGATAATATCTAAGGAATATTAACTATTTCCTTATAACACATAATTCACATCATGTCATATAAGCATTGCATGGTTTGTCAAAAACCTTTAAACAACAATCATTTATAACATTGTTGAATTTATCCATTATACCCTTTATAAATAAACCCAAAGAACCCGTATTTTTACTTATAGAGCTCAAAACAGACTCCCCTAGATCATATCTCTCTCATAAACCTACATCACTTTCAAAAAATAGATTAAAACAGTTAAAACATTAGGGGAGTAGGGAAAAACTATAACCTCCTCATGTATTGGGAGGTAGATGAACATCGGGGTTCAACTGTTGTTTCTAGAACACATGTTCCACCAACGGTTTAGTTAGAAAGTTTGTCACATTGTCATTAGTTCCAACATGCTCCATTTTAATCACACCATGTTCAAATTTTTCCTTGATGAAGTTATATATGATCTCAATATGTTTTGTACGAGAGTACTGAACTAAATTTTTTGTAAGACTGATCGTGTTCTTGTTGGTGCAGTCAGTCACTATAGGCTATTTAACCTCATCAACAATATTAGTTAGCTATTTCTTCATCCGAAATAGACAAGTGCATGATTTTGTAGCAGATATATACTCTACTTCTGCCATACCGAGTGAATTGATTTCTTATTTCTTGCTCAACCATACCACACATTTGTTTCCAATAAAAAATGCACCACCACTAGTGGAATTTCTATCCACCACATCTTCATCACATAAAAAATCAAAAAATTCTATTAATTCAGCATATATTCCTATTTCAAAGTATAAGAAAAAATTTAGATCACCTTGAATGTACCAAATGATTATTTTAACTACTGCTAAATGATTTTCCTTCAGATTACTTTAAAAGCAGGCCACTAAGAATGTTGCAGAGATGATATATGGTCATATTTCATTCAAGTATAATAAGCATCCAATGATTCTTATATATAGTGTGGGATACACATATATCACATCCTCATGATTTCCACGTTTTTCCCCAACTGCAATCAGAGTAGACTTTGGTTTAGAGTCATGCATGTTGAATTTATTTAGAATCTATCTTACATATTTTTCATGAGAGATGAAGGTGTAATACTTCTTTTGAATTGACTATATCCCCAAGAATTATGTGAGTTTACTAATCATGGACATTTAAAATTCTGATTTCATGTGATTAGAAAATTCTTCCATTGATCCCTTCCTACTTCCTCCAATAATAATACCATCCACATACACAAGCACCATAAATTGATATTTTTGATATTTTTCACATAGATATTATGGTCAACACATACAATTTTAAGTTTTAGCTTCTTTAGATATGAATCCAGTCAAGAATAAAATTCTTGTGATGCCATATTTAGACTATAGAGATCCTTCTGTGAGTTTTTGATGAAGTATCTTCAGTAATGGTTTCCTATTACAATTCTTCACCTGAATCATCTTCTTTGTGTGAGCCCTGAATATTTTGAAATCCTTCCACTATTTAATCATATGAATATATTAATTTCCCACTAATCATGGAACCTCATGATATTAGAACACATATACTTGTCTTTAAGTGTTATTCAATTTAATTCTAGGCTAAATATACTAAATGTGATAAGAAAATTTCAAGGATAATCAACCTAAAACTCCTTTTATAATGACATGATCTTTATGAAATTTATGGAATAATTAGGTTTGATAAAAATTGAAATAATGATATTGGAATCTTCTTCACAATTCTTCATTTGTCTCCCCATAAAGGTAAATACTTCTCAAAATCTTCATAATGATGGTTCTCATAAAGAATGGATTTCAAGAAATTTAAGTACAGATAATACACCAGAATGGATCTTTAACTTATGACTGTCCACATTGGAAAAATTTCACAACTTCACCAAGGATAATATTATCGAACACATATTATCCAAAATACTAGAAATAAGATCAATCCAAGATAGAACCTCCTTTATCACAGTTCTACAGAATAGAACATCTTCAGATTTATAAAAAATGATCCTCTTTCATATTTTTATTTGAATACCAAAATGAGGAATCATTCAAAGATGGTGAATTCTTTATATTGGCTATCAAGATTTGGAATCCCTCACTACTAATTATGTTCTACCCCTGAGAACTTACTTCACCTTCAATTCCATATATTATAAGAACAAATAAAATACACAAAGAATAAGAGAATAAGTTATATCCTCCTTGATTCATCAATATGAACAACACTGTTGAGATGATCTCCTTAACCAAATTGCTCTATTTTCTCCATTCTTCATGTTTACACATCTGAACATCTAATCTGATTTTTATGGCAGCATGGATATCTTCACACACACTTATGATTTCTATGGAGAAATTTTCTTCTTAAAAACCTTCATGGATGATACATTCTTACTCTTCTTAAGGACTTCATCTTGTTATGGTAGTAGGATTAAAAAAACTTTTTCAATGTGATAAGATTTCTTACATCTCTCACAAAAAAATTATTTAACACAAGAGTTTCCTTTTGTTTTGAAACTCTCATGAACTTTTTCTTCATCATGTGGAATATTTTTTTTTGATTTTGTATCAGTATTAGCTTGTACATCTTCAAGTTTTCTCATTCTTTCAAAATATTCTAGCCAAATAACTAACATTTCATTATGAACTATTTCAATAATTTTGGATCTTACACAATGGTTATTATGAGTTACATACCTCTTAGTAGTTCTTTTGGATGCACTACCCTTCAAATTATTGGATATAGAATCTAGAGTATTCTCAAATTCTTTGTTATCTTCTTCGGAGAATTTGTGTTTAAAATATTCTTCAAATTTCTTCTCAAGGTAGCTTCTTCATACTTAGCCAGATTTTGTGGTATTATTTTATTATTAAATTTGAATACATGTTGAGATAAGAATGTTCCAACCTTGTGGCCACTTCTATTGCATACATAACAGATATTATCAAGCTTCCAAAATATTTTTACAGTATATAGATTCTTATCAACCTACGGATGTGGATTATTATTCTCTATATTGACCCCCCTTGAAATAGGCTTCCCTTGTGCCTTTTAATTTAGAGGATTGTACCAATAATCCAATGCACAATGCCCAAATCTGTTGTAGCATCAACATTGAATAACAAACCTTGATCTCCTTATATCTTCTGTATAAGTTTATTGGATCTTATTCATGAATTTGTTTGACCTTTTTGGAAAATCGAATTCCATACTATTTTTTCTATCCACCCTAGTCATAGTGGTAGGTTTTTATCACCTTTATTCATCCACACTTGTTTAGTATTTGTATTATAACCTTAACTGTTCATGATAATAGGATTAGAATCATTAATACAAGTTGGTATGGATGGTACCTATTTCTTCTCAGTTGCTTGAGATAGATCATCAAAAGATGTCACAATTTTCTTATCACATGTGGGAGGTCTTTCAGTTTTATACTTCTCTAATGAACATTGAGTAGCTACAACAACCGTTTCCTTCTTTTGTGAAGTATCAATATATTTCTTCTCAAGATTTCCAACTGAGCTTCAAAATATATACATTTAATATTAAGGAAGATTTTTTTATCTTTAATCATAATCATATTTTCTTTAAAAGACTTCTTCATTCTAACAACTTCATCTTCATGCAGATTAACATTATTATAAATCAAAGTTTCATGTTCCCTAATCTTATAGGATATTTTCTCCAATTATAAACCCTTAAAATCAATACTATTTTTCAATTTATCTTCAAGCACATGGATCTTTTCTTCAAGAGTATTTTTGACTCCCACTTTCTCTTCAACTTCTTTGATTTATTTTAAAGAACTTATTTTAAGTTCCCTATTTGTTGCTTCAAAGGTTACAACCTTTTTGGAGAGCTTTAAACATTCATGAATTTTTCCTTACAATCCGTTTTCTAAAGAATCAGCTTCTCCTTTCAATTGGGAGATCTATACCTGCATACATTGAAATACTCTACAAACAAGGGAGGCTCTTTATTTAGGAATATCACGCAGAAAGTTTCTTAATCTATCAACTAAAAATTATTATGATGTTGTAGATTTATCATCATCACCATATGTTCTAGGATCCTTATTTTGAGGATAAATTTCAAATGTACTAACACATACCTCCAAATCACTTGAATATTTTAATTTACATGAGGTAGAAAGGTTTTCCTTCTATTTAGTGGAAACCAGAGCCACCTACTCTTTACCTTCCAAGCCTGATATATCTTCATTGTCAGAAATGCATGGGGTACCAGATACTACCTCTTATTTTGATAAGAGGGAATTCTTTAACTTTATATTCTTTTTTATTTTTCTATTCATCATAGTCTTGGTGGATATTGAATTCTTCTCAGAGATAACTGATTATTATTCAAAAATGCACTTCATTATTGATTTAGGAAAGAAACTCAAATATTCAAAAGAGAATAGCTTTACTATAGACAATCTAGCATAGGTGAACCTTGGCTCTAATACCATTTGTATGACCCTAGAGCACCCTGAGAAGGGAGGGGTGAATTAGGGTGTCTAATTTTTCTTTTAAAACAATGAATATTGTTCCCACATTGGTAGGAACTTGTTAAACCTATTTGAAGGAATCATACATTAATTATACATTCATTTACAGAGAGACAACACAACAATTTTACTTAGTTCACTACTAAGGGAAATTCTAAGGAGCATATGTTGACAGTGTGTTGGTCATACTAAAATCTACTGATCTCCCCTAGTCGTGGAATATATAAGTTCAAACACAATCAATCTATACCAGAAACATCAACTTTACAAGATTTTAGGGATAACATACTACCACCTTTAGAGAACTTACATAGACTCCCCCTAGTTCACTTAGTTGGGTGATTTTTTACTCAGTTTAATGACTTGAAGTTAATTTTAGTAGATTGGCATTAAAGTCTTCATCCCTGAATAGCATGAGACTCTGCCTAGATCGATGTCCTATGTTTATGTGCTTGAAATCACTGTTCACTTAAACTAGTTTTTCAACACTACTTTTCATGAATCTTCTTTGCAAATAACACACCCTTCATGAAGAAAACTGCCTGTGAAGAACACTAAGTCATCACGGAATAACCATTCACTAAAAAACTCATTTTTTTGAGATACCTAAGCATTGGTCAAGAGTAAGACAATATTTTCACTATTCTTAGGCTCACAATGAATACATGATTCATGAAGTTATCAAAATTCACAAATTCAGAATGATTAATCCTTTTTTACAAATATTTTTTCACCTCAAATGAAGTAGGGCTAATTGCCTATTTATAGGCACAAACCTTAGTGATGATCCTACACATCCAGCCGATTATTCATGAACCTCCAAATCCATGATAATTAAGATCTATAATTCATGAATATCTAGGGAAATTTAAACCGCTCATGAAGATTCTCATAGTCATAAAGATTATCATCAACCCTTTGCACATTCGAGATGCTCCACTTCTCATAGCTATAGAGATTATTGTAAACCCATCATGATATTTGTGATTATCCACATATTTGTGAATCTCAGCCTTTGTGAAACCCAATCTTCACAAAACCCATACATTTACCATATTTATAAATATTCAATCCCAAAAAACCACCTTTTTTAATTCTTTCCTCTTCCTCCTAATTTTTGAGCCCAAAAATTGGTCTAACACTAGGAAATGATGCCAACTTCAACCATATAGTAAGATTGAACTATAAGATCACTTGACTTGGAAACTCCTTAACCATCATAGTGTGGATTTTAAACAAACACAAACCAACCTTCATTTCCAACTATGAAAGGCCTTGGTTCTAATACTATTTCTATTCCAAGTTAAGATTGATGTTATCCTTTTTACTTGAACTCTGAAACTGACCTATATCCCTACCTTGTTCTCGAATCCTAAACCAAACTCAATATCTTTAATAAAATCTAAAACCCAAAACAATTTATGAGGACTCCTACACAAAGGGTTTAAATCTATGGTTCTCTGCCTACTAGAACTTTCCTCATGGGACCGACCTCGCACTATCACTATACTATGTCATTGTGTAGTTTGGGATAAAAAGAAAATATAATCTGACTGTAGCCCATGTGAATTAAAAAACATGTGTAGGCACTTTAATATCCCCATAGATACTACTCTAATACCACATTAGGAAATCTATCCAAGGAACCTTAAGCATCTCATCATGGTACACTCAGGACAAACACTGATATCATAATCCTCACAAGGCATCATAGCCCACAACCCAAATCACTAGAGGAATCTAATTCCAAACCTCATTAAGATACTCCTACTAAACCACCATGTCCATGAAAATCATCTAGATGACCTCTATATACCGAGATGATTCTACCATTGTGATCTATGCGAAAAAATTCTCAGAATGGACTACTCACAAGTCCAATTCGGACTTCCAAGGCACAAAACACTTAAAACATCCAAGATGGAAAAGTTATATGGTGTGTAATTTTGAGTACACAGCATGTAATGTCAACTCTCAACTTGGATATGTACTTTTACATGGCCAGAGCAACATGGGGTCTACTTGTGTACTACTACACGATGTTTACCCATAGTACATGACATGTACTTTCCAAACATCGTCTACCCATGTACATTTTCACATTTCTAGGAACATGTCCATGTACTACTACATGATGTGTACTCAAAGTAAATAGTGTGTACTTCTGAAAATTACAACTTCCTAGAATGGGAAGAACACATGACATGTGTTCTTAGAACTACACACTGTGTAATCGGGGTTTCTGAATGGAAAACCCCTACAAACCTCATGAAACCCTTGTTTTCCACCGAATAAGCACAGATTGACCCCATGGGGTTCTTAGAAAGCATTATAAGGATATAAAACTTGAAAAGAAGAAATATATGGGGATCAAGTCATAAAACTCAAAAACTAGCCTACCTCATGGAATAAATGCCGAGGCTTCAGGTTGAAATCTGCTCCTGGTAGATGCTGCACATTGACCCGGTCCCGATCTATTCCATGGATGGATTCTGATGACATCTACTCATCATACTCTGCCTAATATTGTTTTACGAATCATTCAAGAGAGAACCCTATTCCTCTTACCTACCATTTGTGGGAGCCAAAATGGGTAGGGGGACTCTTTTAATTAATTACCCATTAAACACTCATCCCAAGTCCCAGAACCTGACATAGGTTTATACCTCACCTAGGAGAAACCCCCATTCCAAAATCAACCATGAAGTCAATATCTCAATCCAATTATCCATTCAAAAGATACAGCCACCCGAAACTGTTCAACTAATTTAATATTTATTAATTAAACATTAAATATTCTTTCAAAACTAAAACTTCTAAGAATTCCACAAAACTCATGTCCTAGGGTAAAAAACCTATTTTGGGACTAAAGGAATGGTTAGAAAATTTATCCGATCCCACATGATAAGGGAAAATGACCATTTTACCCCTATTGAGCACCTGAGAACAAAAAATTAAATTTCTACCCAATTTTAAAACCAAGAAAAACTCAGGTCTCTACAACCTCCCCACCTTAAAACTTGTTTTCCTTAAGAAGAATTAGTGGTATTATAGCCACAAAACCTAACCACCTTGGTCATAAAATCAAGCTTAACTCATTGTGTTCTACTTAGATATTCCAACCAAGTTTCTCTGCATAAATTCGAAGAGATGGCGTACATCCCGTCAAAGGCCAAGCCACCAATTTACACTATTAACAAACCACTATGGAAATTCCCAATATACACCTATCTATCCCGATATCTCAAGTCATCAGTTAAATATCTTCATCAAACTCATCATGATCCCTACCATAGAGCTCAACCCACATCAACTAATTCTAATATGGAATGATTCCTATCACGAGAGTCGCCTCTCAAAAAACATCCTCTGTGGTACATCAACCTACTCACTATAGTCCTCACTACATCCTCAACCCTACCCACACAAGGGTCACATCACCACACCCGATCTCGATACTCCCCACCATAGGAGTATCCTTACTATTTCCTCACAAACAAACATCTTTTCCATATCCCATGCCCCCAAATCACAACCAAACCTAAAAACTAGACATAACCATCTCACTCCCGCCTGAGTGATAAAACGAAACATCTGCTATCACCAATTACTGACATCCAATAACTAAAAACTTGTTATTTGTCGATATCTAAGCCGCAACAGGGACCCCAACCATATAAAGACGATGGTTTGATCCCCAACATAAGGCTTCACAAACACCGCTCCATGAGCACAACCTCTCAAGAGTCCCCTTATAATCCTAAGGAAACATCTCTATAGCATAGAATAAATCTTATTCTCTCTTACTACACTTAGAATGATGTCAAGATATTGGGAATGATCATCTCAAAATTGAGAGTATACTAAGATATCAGTTAAAAATACCACCAAAACCTCATCCATTCCAGAACATCATAATTTTATCCCAAGGGTCTCGGGTCACCATGCCCCCAAGCCTCTCATCACACCAGCAATGATTCTCAGTCCACTCATAACTACCTTCCCAACTCAAGCACCTCAGATGTACCCACCCGCAATGTATGATCCATAAGCCAATATGACAACCCTGCTTTTTATTACAACTTAAACATGCTTTATTACTTAAAACTTCACTTGATACAACAAAGAAGATCGAGAGGTTTAGTGTCTTTGGGGCTTAGGATCATTACATAAAAACATTAAACTTGAAATACACCATCTTTATTGAAAACTTCCTTTACATGACCACTACATTCCTTCGTACTTAGCATTGCATGGGATAACCTGAGGACATGCATAAGGAAAGGGTGAGCTATAAAGCCCAGTAAGGGAGTACACAATGAATAACATGAGGAGTACATTCCATGTTAGGCAATAGGAACATCAATAGAGCATTAGAGTAACATGAACATAAAGTCATGATAAATAATGATAACCATAACATGGAAATGTGGCAACAACACTTAACATTGAATTAGCATGAGCCAAGGCTCATTGCACATGGAGCATGAGTAAACCCTCATTGCACTTGAAGCACGAGTAAACCCTCGTTGCACTTGAATTAGCATGAGTCAACACTCATTGCACATGACGTATCATGATACTATACTTTATCCAATGCATTGGAGCGCTATAAACGGCGCACCCTTCTTAAACATTTCATTTCATGCATAAGTGTGCCACATGGATCATAAAACATGGATTCATAAAACATAATAATTTATTCCACGATAAAGGGATGTGGAATTCATACATGAAACTTTATAATCAATAAGTAAATGTGCATAAAGGTGAATACCCTTGATGGAGAAATGGGCATGGTATTCACTACACAATGATATTGGCTTAGAAAATCGGTGTGATTTCGGCAGCGTAACGGCGTGACATAAGAATTCATAAAAAAGGTTGATGAGAGAGAAAGGGGTTACTTATCATATTTACATGTAATGGACAGTAAGGAGGTCATATATATACATGTCCCAACAATTGAAAAGGAATTTAGATTCATGACACAAAAGTATTGCTTGAATATAAAAGAGGAGAAAAAGGTTTCTTTCGGAATTTCGGCATAGTAACGGGTGTACATGGGAGGCATTTAATGGGAGAGAAAGGGGTCTCCCATCATTCAAACAATACGAGGGAAGTATGGGAGAGGTCAGAAACCATACCCCAACATTAATAATTGAAATTAAAAGGGCAATACAACTTAAAGAAAATTGAAAAAAATGAGAAAGGAAGAAAAAAACCTTACTTGGAAGTGTGCTTCCAAAGGCTAGAGAGAGGCTTGTGAGAGGCTTCTTGGGAGCTTGGGGAACCTTGGAAGGATTCTAGAGAGAGTAGGGCAGATATTGGACGAACTCCAAGGGATTTTAGTGAGGAGGAAGTGGGAGCTTGGGTGGGTTTATATAGGAAAGGTGAGAGAATTCTTTATTATTTAGGTTTGGGACCCCTTATATTAAAATAATCCAAACCACAAACCATACCATGGTATTTGCCCATGGTTTCTGGAAAAGGAAAGAGGAAAACAATATTTTACAAGGCCAAAGTCCGAACATATTAAAAAATAGGGTTGCTTATGTGGAGGTGAGTCACACTCCCATGGAAATTAATTTAAAAAGGCAAAGTGTTGAATAAGTCTTGAGGGCTCCATTAATGCTTTGAAAAGTAAGTCAAACAAACCCAAAACCTCATTATTTTAATGATAAAACACATATTGGACGAACATAAGGATTATGTTATTTTATTACATCACCATTGGGTCATTATGATGTCATAAAACACATTATATATTTAAATGGTATTTAATTTTTACCCAAAAATTTGACTGTCTCAGAAAATTATGAAAAATTCACCGTTGGATAATTTCGACGTCATGATTCCAAAAATAATATTTATTTTATCTAAATAATTTTCTAAATATGTGAATTTTCACTTTTAAAATAAAAACCGACATTTATAAAAAAATTCACGGGTTTTGACAGAAATGGATTTCAAACCTTAATAAAAATTTTAATTGCATTCATAAAATTATAAGATCATTTATACTTAATAAAAAATTAATTTAATATTAATAATAATATTTTATTAAAATATTATTTAATTCAAAAATCCTTTAATTTAATAAAATATAATTCTTAATTAAATAATAACTAAAAACACCATTTGTACTTTAAAAACTAATTAAAATGTATCAAAAATGACTAGAAATTATATTCATTATTATATACAAAAATAATGTACATGAACATGGTGCTACTTATTTGTTACATAACCCCTTAAAATAGCCGCATAAGACCTAAGGGTAAGGTGCACAATGGTGACAGACTCTTGGGGCGACTCGGATAACATCGCTCGAGTGGTAATTTTAATCAACTTCCACTTTTCCCATAGACGATCACGTTCGAGCTTGACTTGATGAAGCTCAGCTTGGGCTTGGTCAAGGGAAAAGCCCAAAGACGCCACCTCTTTTCTGAGCTCTGACAAATGGGCTTTGTAAGGGGCAATTCTACTGGATGAGGCCATCTCTTCCTTTGTCTGAGTAGAAATGGGTTCGTTAAAGCCTTATATTTATACTACTCAGATGATCACTGCTCAACGGCTAAAAAGTAACGGTCACAAATCTTAACGTAAAACTAAAGAAGTTTACATCTTATAAAAACATTTTTCATAAAGAAACATTTAACTGAATCAAGAGAGATTTTCCATTAATGAAACTTTGGGTCGTTACAACATTCTCCCCTTAAGAAATTTCGCCCTCGAAATTTTCCTTTTCCCACACTAAAACAAATGTGGGTAACTCAGCTTCATCATATCCTCCGACTCCCAAGTTGCTTCTTCAAACTTGTGGTTTCTCCACAACACCTTGACGAGGGGCATTGTCTTATTTATTAGAACTTTTTCTCTACGATCTAAGATCTTCACTGGTTTCTCCTCATAAGAAAGATCGTCTTCTAATTGTACCACCTCGGAAGAGAGTACATGTGAAGGGTCTGGTATGTACTTCCTTAAGAGGGATACATGGAAGACATCATGCACCTTGGCCATAGTAGGTGGAAGTGCTAGTCGATAGGCCACAGCCCCAACACGATCAAGAATCTCGAAGGGGCCGATGTACCTTGGACTTAACTTCCCTTTCTTTCCAAACCTCATGACCTTCTTCCACGGAGATATGCGTAAAAACACCATGTCTCCGACTTTAAACTCAAGGTCTCATCGACGATTATCTGCATAACTCTTCTGTCGACTTTGGGCTGCCTTGATATGCTGCTGAATGGTTTTCACCTTCTCCACCATTTCTTCGACCATTTCTGGTTCAAGCAGCTTACGTTCACCGACCTCATCCCAACATGTTGATGTTCTACACCTTTTCCCATATAGGGCGTCATATGGTGCCATTTGGATGCTCGAGTGGAAACTATTATTATAAGAGAACTCAACCAGAGGAAGATGTTGATCCCATCCTCCTTTAAAGTCCATTGAGCATGCTCTCAACATATCCTCAAGTGTTTGGATAGTCCGCTCGGATTGGCCATCAGTTTGAGGATGATAGGTCGTACTGAAGTTCAGTTCAGTATTCATAGCATGTTGAAGATTCTTCCAAAACTTAGAGGTAAATCTTGGATCTCGGTCAGACACAATAGATAGTGGTACTCCATGCAACCGTATCACTTCCCTGATATATATCCGTGCCAGTTGATCCAAAGAGAAATCCTCTCGAATAGAAATGAAGTGTGCAGTCTTTGTAAGACGATCCACAACAACCCAGATTGCATTGTTGCCTTTGGATGTCCTTGGAAGTCCAGTGACGAAGTCCATGGTGATGTTCTCCCATTTCCATTCTGGTATGGGCAATGGTTTCATCATCCCCTTATACTTCTGCCTCTCTGCCTTCACTTGCTGACACACCAGGCACTTTGATGTATATTCAGCGATCTCCTTCTTCATATTATCCCACCAAAAGTTTTCTCGGAGATCTCGATACATCTTTGTACTCCCTGGGTGAATAGAGAAATTTGAACTATGTGCATCATCCAAAAGTTCCTTCTTCAGCTCCGAACTTGATGGAACACATAGTCTTTTCCCAAACCACACAATTCCTTCTTCATTAACATTAAACTCTGAGGATTTTCCCTTTTTGATAGCTTCCACTTTTTCTTGGATTCCTGTATCATCCTTTTGAGCATCCTTTATCCTTTCCAAAAGAGATGTTTGAGCAATCATTTGTGGAAGGATTGATGATGTTCCCTTCTTTATGATTCCCACATCCATCTTCATCAAGTCTAAGAAGATTGGATCCTTCTCAATTCTCATCATTGATAGAATAGATGGATCCTTTCTACTTAGGGAATCCACCACCTTGTTCGCTTTCCTAGGGTGGTAATGTATTGAACAATCATAATCCTTGATGAGCTCTATCCATCTTCTCTGGCGGATATTAAGCTCTTTCTGTGTGAATATATATTTAAGACTCTTGTGGTCAGTATATATCTCACATTTCTCTCCATAGAGATAATGCCGCCAGATTTTCAAGGCAAAGATCACCGCCGCCAACTCCAGATCATGCGTTGGATAGTTTCGCTCATGGATTTTCAACTGCCTTGAGGCATAGGATATCACTTTATTATTCTGCATCAGCACACATCCTAAGCCCTTCTTCGAAGCATCACTGAATACCACAAAAAGCTCCCCACTTGTGGGTAAAGTGAGCACGGGTGCAGTGATAATCCTCCTTTTCAACTCCTTGAAGCTTTCTTCGCATTCATCACTCCAAGAAAATTTTACTCCCTTTCGAGTTATCTTGGTAAGTGGGTTGGACAATCATGAGAAATTTCTCACAAATCGTCGATAATATCCAGCTAACCCCAAGAAGCTATGGATATTCGTTACCGATGTTGGCCTTGGCCATCCCTCAATTGCATCTGTTTTGGAGGGGTCCACAGATATCCCATTGCTTGTGATGATATGGACCAAGAATGAGACCTCCTTCAACCAGAACTCACACTTGCTATACTTGGCATAGAGCTTCTCCTTGCGCAAAGTCTCCAGTATAGTTCTTAAATGCTCCTCATGGTCCTCCTTGGTTTTGGAGTATATAAGAATATCATCTATAAAGACTACCACAAATTTGTCTAGGTAATCTCTAAAGACTCTATTCATCAAGTCCATGAATATTGCTGGAGCATTGGTGAGTCCGAAAGGCATTACTATGAATTCATAGTGCCCGTACCTTGTACAAAAAGCAGTCTTGGGGATATCTTTCTTCTTCAACCTTACTTGATAATATCTCGACCGCAAGTCCACCTTGGAGAAGTATTGTGCTCCATGTAGCTGATCAAACAAGTCATCGATTCTTGGGAGAGGATACTTGTTCTTTATCGTGATTTTTTTAAGTTCACGATAATCGATGCAAAGCTGCATTGACCCATCCTTCTTGTTGACGAAGAGGACTGGTGCACCCCATGGTGATGCACTTGGGCGTATAAACCCTTTATCCAAATTCTCCTGTAGTTGTTTCTTCAGCTCTTCAAGCTCAACAACAGCCATTCTATATGGAGTCTTGGATATTGGTAGCGCCCCAGGTATAAGTTCAATTGAGAACTCAACATCTCTTCTTGGAGGAAGACCAGGAAGTTCCTCGGGAAATACTTCAGCGAATTCCCTCACAATAGGCATTTCTTAAAGGGTGGTTTCTTCCTTGGACTCAATCATCTGAGCCAGATATGCATGCTCATAAGGCAGTAATATCCATGCTTGAGATAATGGAGCTAAAGGAGATTCATCTTCCTCCTGACACTTGTAAAGAATCGGGGGTCGATTCTCCATATAGAGTGTGATTTCCCTCTCCCGACAATTTATGTTGGCTCTTTATAAGGAAAGCCAATCCATGCCAAGAATTGCATCAAATTCCACCAAAGGGAGTATGACGAGGTTCGCCGGGAAATTCAATCCATAGATTATAACAGGGGAGGACTTATACTCATGGGATGCAACGATTTCCCTATTTACCGTACTCACCGACATCTTTACTTCCATGATTTGTGGTGGTGCAGGGATTGTTCTACTAAACTTTTGAGATATAAAAGAATGCGTAGAACCTGAATCAAAAAGTACGTTCGTTATTCTTGAATGAATAACTAGCGTACCTGTCACCACTTCGTTTTCGGGGTTCACTTCGGCAGAAGTGATGGCAAAAGTTCTTCCTTGCTGTCTTGGAGGTTGCTGGTTGCCTCTGATAACCCTTGGATTAGGGCACTGATTTGAAAAATGACCCGATTCTTTGCATTTGTATCATTGAACAACGCGTTGAGGTTTGAACGGAGCGTTCCTCTCCTCTGTCGTAGCCGCGGGTCCTTCTTGCTGACAGTTAACAGCTAGGTGCCCTTCTCTTCCACACTTGAAGAATTTTCTTGTCCCCCTAAGGCAATTTCCAGGGTGCTTCTTTCCACACTTTTGGCAAGTGGGGTGCTGGAATTTCTTAGCGCCGTTGGATTTATCCATCGGACCACCAAAATTGAAGTCCACCTTACGCTTCTTGTCCCCATGATACCCTTGTGATTCTCCGATCTCTATTTCAACCTTGAGGGCACATCGGACAATTTCCTCATAGCTGTCGAAGTCACGGATCGCTAATGTTTTCCGCAAGCTAGGCTTCAGCCCACCAAAGAAGCGGTCAACCTTTCATTCGGGGGTAACGACAAAGCTGGAAGCGTATCATGCAAGCCTTGTGAAGTTTGCCTCGTATGCTCCCAAAGATTCTTCATCTTTTTGTTTGAGGGGAAGGAAGTCCCTTTCCATCTTAAGACGGAGGGTGCGTGGAAAATATTTATCGAAAAACATCTTCCAGAATTCCTTCCATTCCAAAGCCTCGATCTCCTCCTCAGGCTTCGTATTTTTGATCAATGTCCACCATTGATCAGCTTCACCCTCCATACGATAAGCCTCCAGGAGAACCTTCTCTTTTTCAAAGCATTGGAGGATAGAGAATATCTTTTCAATGGAGTTGATCCATTGTTCAGTGATCGTGGGATCGGATGATCCACTAAAAGTAGGAGGCCTTTGTCTCATTAAGCTTTCAATAGAGACTTGTTCTTTCTTAGGGGGGTTGAATGTTCCTCTTGAACAGTGTTTCTATTCAAAACTTGAGTTAGCTGAGAGAAAAGCATGACAAAGTTCGCGATTCCCACTCCCATTGGATTGGGCATCTCATAAGTACAATCATCACACTGATCTTCACAACGGTTGTTAGCCCGAGTTCTCCTATTACCGGCCATTGGCTGGAATAAAAGGAAAGTTAGGGGTAACACATAAAGGGTAATCCAAAGACAAAAGTTGATGACTTATAAATAAACTTTAATCTCTTTAACTCATGAGTCTATAGGATTCAATCCAGGCTTTTCATGATCTTCCTTCTAACATATATTCTTAGGGGCATTTTTCCCTTAATAAGGGTTCATACTAAGATTGTGAATTTATCAAAACATATCCCCCAGGAGTGTCATAACCAAGAGTGCAACAAGGCCCGTTTTCGTGCACCAGTTCCCATTCGAGTCTAGAACAAAGAGGTGTTTTCGGGTTTTACCCCTAGGATACATTTGTGCCAGAGCCGCCTCTGCCTGCTCGTATCCAGACAGGGATGTATTTGTTTGATAAACCACTTACTTAGTATTTACCAAAACTTAGGGATGTTTTTATTATGCTTAGTCTTGTATCTAAGGCTTTACTAGGGTTTCCTAATCCCAAAAATAACTAAACCTATCCTCTGATACCAACTATGACAACCCTGCTTTTTATTACAACTTAAACATGCTTTATTACATAAAACTTCACTTGATACAACAAAGAAGATCGAGAGGTTTAGTGTCTTTGGGGCTTAGGATCATTACATAAAAACATTAAACTTGAAATACAACATCTTTATTGAAAACATCCTTTACATGACCACTACATTCCTTCGTACTTAGCATTGCATGGGATAACCTGAGGGCATGCTAAGAAAAGGGTGAGCTATAAAGCCCAGTAAGGGAGTACACAATGAATAACATGAGGAGTACATTACATGTTAGGCAATAGGAACATCAATAGAGCATTAGTGTAACATGAACATAAAGGCATGATAAAGCATGATAACCATAACATGGAAATGTGGCAACAACACTTAACATTGAATTAGCATGAGCCAATGCTCATTGCACATGGAGCATGAGTAAACCCTCATTGCACTTGAAGCACGAGTAAACCCTCGTTTCACTTGAATTAGCATGAGTCAACACTCATTGCACATGACGTATCATGATACTATACTTTACCCAATGCATTGGAGCGCTATAAAGGGCGCACCCTTCTTAAACATTTCATTTCATGCATAAGTGTGCCACATGGATCATAAAACATGGATTCATAAAACATAATCATTTATTCCACGATAAAGGGATGTGGAATTCATACATGAAACTTTATAATCAATAAGTAAATTTGCATAAAGGTGAATACCCTTGATGGAGAAATGGGCATGGTATTCACTACACAATGATATTGGCTTAGAAAATCGGTGTGATTTCGGCAGCGTAACGACGTGACATAAGAATTCATAAAAAAGGTTGATGAGAGAGAAAGGGGTTCCTCATCATATTTACATGTAATGGACAGTAAGGAGGTCATATAGATACATGTCCCAACAATTGAAAAGGAATTTAGATTCATGATACAAAAGTATTGCTTGAATATAAAAGAGGAGAAAAAGGTTTCTTTCGGAATTTCGACATAGTAACGGGTGTACATGGGAGGCATTTAATGAGAGAGAAAGGGGTATCCCATCATTCAAACAATAAGAGGGAAGTATGGGAGAGGTGAGAAACCATACCCCAACATTCATAATTGAAATTAAAAGGGCAATACAACTTAAAGAAAATTGACAAAAATGAGAAAGGAAGAAAAAACCCTTACTTGGAAGTGTGCTTCCAAAGGATAGAGAGAGGCTTGTGAGAGGCTTCTTGGGAGCTTGGGGCACCTTGGGAGGATTCTAGAGAGAGTAGGGCAGAGGTTGGACGAACTCCAAGGGATTTTAGTGAGGAGGAAGTGGGAGCTTGGGTGGGTTTATATAGGAAAGGTGAGAGAATTCTTTATTATTTAGGTTTGGGACCCCTTATATTAAAATAATCCAAACAACATATCATCCCTTGGTATTTGCCCATGGTTTCTGGAAAAGGAAAGAGGAAAATAATATTTTACAAGGCCAAGGTCCGAACTTATTAAAAAATTAGGGTTGCTTATGTGGAGGTGAGTCACACTCCCATGGAAATTAATTTAAAAAGGCAAAGTGTTGAATAAGTCTTGAGGGCTCCATTAATGCTTTGACAAGTAAGTCAAACAAACTCAAAACCTCATTATTTTAATGATAAAACACATATTGGCCGAACATAAGGATTATGTTATTTTATTACATCACCATTGGGTCATTATGATGTCATAAAACACATTATATATTTAAATGGTATTTAATTTTTACCCAAAAATTTGACTGTCTCAGAAAATTATGAAAAATTCACCGTTGGATAATTTCGACATCCTGATTCCAAAAATAATATTTATTTTATCTAAATAATTTTTTAAATATGTGAATTTTCACTTTTAAAATAAAAACCGACATTTATAAAAAAATTCACGGGTTTTGACAGAAATGGCTTTCAAACCTTAATAAAAATTTTAATTGCATTCATAAAATTATAAGATCATTTATACTTAATAAAAAATTAATTTAATATTAATAATAATATTTTATTAAAATATTATTTAATTCAAAAATCCTTTAATTTAATAAAATATAATTCTTAATTAAATAATAACTAAAAACACCATTTGTACTTTAAAAACTAATTACAATGTATCAAAAATGACTAGAAATTATATTCATTATTATATACAAAAATAATGTACATGAAAATGGTGCTACTTATTTGTTACATAACCCCTTAAAATAGCCGTATAAGACCTAAGGGTAAGGTGCGCGATGGTGACAGACTCTTGGGGCGGCTCGGATAACATCGCTCGAGTGGTAATTTCAATCAACTTCCACTTTTCCCGTAGACGATCACGTTCGAGCTTGACTTGATGAAGCTCAGCTTGGGCTTGGTCAAGGGCAAAGCCCAAAGACACCACCTCTTTTCCGAGCTCTGACAAATGGGCTTCGTAAGGGGAAATTCTAATGGATGAGGCCATCGCTTCCTTTGTCTGAGTAGAAATGGGTTCGTTAAAGCCTTATATTTATACTACTCAGATGATCACTGCTCAATGGCTAAAAAGTAACGGTCACGAATCTTAACGTAAAACTAAAGAAGTTGACATCTTATAAAAACATTTTTCATAAAGAAACATTTAACTGGATCAAGAGGGATTTTCCATTAATGAAACTTTGAGACGTTACAGCCAAACTATACAATGCATCACTAGTGATCATGTATCAAAGATCCCACTACCATGTAACCATTACACGCTCTTGTGTAACCCAACCACAAAACCAGCTTCAACTCTAGTGATTCACATCTCATGAAAACTCGGCTCACAAACCTTAACCACAATAACATGAGCACTTCCTGTGCTCCCGATCCAACCCAAAGCCACCAGATCAACTTTCCTACACAACTATTTCCAATGCTAGGCACCTGAGAAAATCTTACCCTCTCAAAACCAACCACAAGGAAAAAACATCGACACACAAGTGCACTATCTAAAAAAAGGAATCCAAAAAACGAAACCTCAAACAAATCCATTTTCAAGAATCCAAAGCATCCATATATGCCTTAAGTACCCAAAAATAACTCTTAACTTAGTCAAACCCCCTCATGGGTCACCCTACAAAGTCAACTATATCTAACTCAATAATTTGGAGTGACGCCAAAAGGCCAATAGGCACTCGCACCTTACCCTCCCGATAAAGTCTCATGTCAATCCACTAGGTATAACCACTTAGGTATACCCCAACTCATAGAAGGATGCAATACATGAGGCATCAACACCCCCCTCTCATCATCACATAGTATCAATAAAATAAAACACCTTCCTCTAGGGTCATGCACTATAAAGGTGTCATGTACCTACCAACTACCCAAAACTCAAGCATCCTTCCTCTTCGAGCATCTTCACATCAGAGCGTTCCATGGAGGACCCATATATACAACCAACCTCAAACAAAACCATCCACAAGGGGTCCAAAACCTAAACTTATACTATACCAATCCACCAGGGTCACTGCACCAACTGTGCATGAGAATCACACCAGCGTCTTCATCATAAATCCATATAACCTTCCATCATAAAGAAATATATAAAATCATACACTAGAAGGCCTATATCATGTGGATGCTATGTGCCTATAATGATGCATGAGATGCTTCTTTTTTCTACAATCCATGAATCAAATCCAAGTCAAATTCCTCTTTCCAATGGGACAAGATCCTAAAATCCATCATAAACCATCAAATCCAAACAAAATGTGCATTTCTCAAAGATGAAATCACATACAACTATAAAATCACAAATCCATAACATCAATCCCAGTTCTTGGTAACCTAGAATTCCTACCAAATTAGGTGTTCGCAACACACCAGCCCAGTATCCATCACTGGCTCCAACACATTCCTACATATCCTATCTACTAAACCCCAAATAGTAAAATAATAGGAAAGTAACTGATCTGATGCCACTTTGTAACATATTGGATTGATATCCACTAAACCGGTTCCCCAAGATGATTATCTACAAGACCTAAAAAATGCCTCCTCATACCCTAGAGGCTGCCTGCTAGCAATAGAGGTTTAAAGTGGATCTTTGAGGAGACCATACCCCCATATCAGAGTGCACAACTAGAAGTAAATAAAAAAACATCACACACATCGGAGTTATGTGGAAGAATAAATAAACTAAAATTGAAACATACTGTAAAAAAATAAAATATAGTAAGTTCCTGAACAACCATTCCATACATAAAACAACGACCACCCACTGGTTCGATCACATATAAAAAATAAATAACTAAAAAATAAATACAACATTCCCTACTGCCAAATCAAGGATGTAACACATACCTGGTCTCTATTATCCTATCAAGATTCTCTAGCTCGACTAGTTGACCCCACAAAAGCATCCTACCCAACCATGAAATCCAGGGCCTCTACCCAATCCATCATGCATCTATGCATCTATGCATCCATGATCAATTTGAAAAAATATAGAAGGTATGAACGCACACTGAAGTTAATGTACAGGGGTTGAGAAATAAATCTCAATAGGCCACCCCCAATGATGAACCAATAAACTTCTTCCGTAAGTGCATGCTCATGAAATATGATCAGCCTAGTCCAAACATAACAAAAAATAAATACAAATAAAACAATCATTGATCCCTAGGTTTGTGACTTCGATCGACCATACCTACTTTCACCAATGTCAGAGTGTATCTGAGCACGTCTCTATGACCGTACAACCCAAATAACCCACATGCTCTATATCCATGGCTGCTACAACCAAACCTGACAATATTGGGACCCAATACTATGATAGTCCTATCATCCCAGATACTAATATAAGTCATCCCCTACTATGTAATCATGACCCAAACATTATATCATACTTGGAACCTCAAAACATGTGTACTAATTATCACACTAAAGTACTATTAGGCCTAAACCATCAGTCTGACATCTATCTCAAACATCATAGAAAAAATGACTAAAGCATCAATGAAAAACCTATAACTTATATCAAACCAGATATGCTTGGAGCATTAGTAGGACACCTAAACCATGGATGTAGAGCAGCAGTTCACCATCCATACAAGATGGTATACCATCAATTCCCAAAGAATCAGTCTAATACATAAACAACAAAGTATACTATCTGTGTCAAGATCCTTAGTCTGACACTTAATATGTATAGTATACTATCCATTACTAGAACCTTAGTCCAGAAAACATCTATATATATAACATTGGTGGTTCCTAGAGCATCGGTCTGGCCCAAACCAAGGAGAAGGAGAATCAATCCAACATACTATTACACATGGCATGCCACCATCACCCAGAGCATCAGTCTAGACTCTAACCATGAAGTATACTATCAGTGTCCAAAGCCTCAGTCTAACACCATTTCTGTAGTATACCTCATGTTCTTGGAACATCAGTCCAGCACCAAAGCACATACATGTGACATCACATCTAGAATACTCAATAGTATAAACAACATTCTCGACACCTTAGTCCATCACTCAAACCATAAGAAACTATCGATATCAGTACTAAGAATCGTATCCAACAAAATCAATTACAAATATCCAAAACCATGCTTATGGATCATCTGTCCAGCTCTCTCTACCATCATAGGCCTTACTAGTAAATCAGGTTCGAAAATAAGGAAACACAACCATATCAAGACCACCCCATAGCATAATACAATTCTCAACCACAATAACTAAAAATATGACATAGCTGGTAATAAATCCAACTCTTCTAGAAACATATTAGATCATCAGCTCATACATCAACTAGGTTCTAAGGGAACACCCATAACCAAAATAATCAAGAACACACACCCACTCAGGGAAATCCTATCAATCAGGACCACACTTGGTCCTATGGAACCTCACATAAACATAGGCATCCCTCCTTGGATCCTCAAAACTATAACTCAAGTAGAGGCATCCCCTTCCAAACTTTAGTAACAACCAAACTCTCAGGATAAGACCCATTAAAGGAAATGTCCTTAAGTTACCCTCAATGTCCTAAAACCACTCCTTGATCAACAACATTCCAATAAGGAATCTAAAAGAAAACCCATTAAAAATGGGAATTCTCAACAGCTAACCACAGAATACAATGATCAATTAACCATAAACCAGCCCACTAGGCCATCTGCAAGAGTCCTTCAAACTCAAATCAGTTCCACAACGACACTCAACCTTAACCATCATTCTAAAATGTCAACCAAAACCAAAGTCTCCAACTATTATGATCCTCAAACATAGGATCTAAACCTAAACTGCTCTAACCTTGAGTAACTGATCATGATATGTAGGGAAAAACTAATATCTCCCAAGAAATACTACTCCAATTCCACCTTCCAAAACCCATCCAAGTAGCCTCAAGCATCTATTCATGGAACACTTAGGAGAAACACTTAGCTCATAATCCTTACCACGTATTGTATCCCACAACCCAACTCAATGGAGGAATCTAAATCCAAAACTCAAGGAAATAATCCTAATAAACCACCATGGTCAAAAACACCATCCATATGACCTTTATATGCTGATAGGATTCTACCATTATGATCTATATAAAAAATTCTCAAAATGGACTACTCAAAATTCCAATTCTAATTTCTAGGGAATAAAATACCCAAAACCTCAAAGCTGAAAAAAGTACATGGCTTGTACTTTCAAGTGAATGGTGTGTACTGTCAACTCTCCACTTGGCCATGTACTTTTACATGTCTAGAGCAACATGGGGTCTACCTATATACTACTACACAATGTGTACTTTCCAAAAATTATTCGAACATTTACTTTTTCATATGTCCAAACACATGGCCATATACTACTACACAACACATACTTCTGAAAAGTATATCTTCCCCAAATGGGAAGAACACATGGAGTGTGTTCTTAGAACCACAAACCATGTAGTCAGGGTTTTTGAATGGAAAACACCTTAAAACCTCCTAAAACTACCATTTTCCCCTGAATAAGAACATATTGACCCCCATGAAGTCCTTAACAACCATTATAATGCTCTGAAACTTGAAAAAAAAACAAATCAATGGGGATCAAGCCATAAAAATAAATAATTGGCCCACCCTGTGGTATAAACGCCGAAGTTTTGGGTCTAAATCTGGTCTCGACAGCTACTGCACCTCAATCAGTTACCGATCTACACCATGGATGGAATCTAGAGGAATATCCTACTCCTTCTCTTCTTAGTCCAAGTGTCGTTTGAGGGAGAACCATCACACCTAACATGCCGTGCATGGGAGACAAAATGGAAAGGGATAGTATTGTAATTAATTTATTAATTACCCATTTAACACCCATCCCGAGTCCCGGAACCCAATGGGGGTTTATACCTCACCTTGGAAAAACCTCTATTTTGGACTCAACTATAGAGTCAGGATCTCAATTTGAAACTTTGTTATAAAGATACAACCACCTGAAACCACTCAAATAATTTAATATTTATCAATTAAATATTAAATGTTCTATAAAAACCCAAACTACTTATAATTCCACAAAACTCCTATCATAGGTTAAAAATCCCATTCTAGGACCAACAGAGTGGCCAGAATTTTTTTTGAGACCATATGATAGGGTAAAATTACTATTTTACCCATCTTGTGTACCCAATAACAAAAATTTAAAATTCTTCCCAATTTCAAAACCCACAAAAACTCAAGTCTCTGTAACCTCCGCACTATATACATTCTCATACTTGAAAAGTCTCAGTGGTATTCTAACCACACACCCCAACCACCTTGGTCATTAACTCAAGCTCAAATCATTGCGTTCTACTCGAATATGCCAATATAGTTTCTCTGCATAACTCCAAAGAGATGGAGTACAACTCGTAAAAGGCCAAGACACCACTTTCCACCATTAAAAAACTACTTGAAAAATAAACAATCCACACCCATCCATCCCAATACATCACATAATCATTTAAAACTCTTCATCAAACTCATGGTGCTCCCCACCATAGAACTCAACCCACCTTTTCCAATTCTGATCCACGAAGATTCTCATCATGGGAGTCTCCTCTCAAAAAACATCATCTACAATCCACCAACCCACTCGATGTGGTCCTCAATGTCTGCTCAACCCTACCCATACAAGGGTAACATCACCACACCCGATCTGGGTACTCCCCACCATAGGAGTATCCTCACCATTTCCTCACAACCAAACATCTTTTCCACAACCCACACACCCAAATCACAACCAAACCTCAAAATTAGACATGGCTATATCACTCCTTCCAGAGAAAAAAATGAAACATCTACTATCTCCCATTATTGGCATCCAAGAATGAAAACTATGATATTCGTCGATATCTAATCTTCAATAGGTACCTCACCCACATAAATCTAATAGTGTGCTCCCCACCATATGGCTTTACAAACACCACTCCATGAGAGAAACCTCCCAAGAGTCCCCTTATCATCCCAAATAAACATATATATAACATTGAATAAAGTCGGTCCTCTCTTAGCATTATTAGGATGATGTCACAATATTGGGGATGATCGCCTCAAAACTAAAAGTATACTAAGATTTCAGTGATGAATACCACGACAACCTCATCCATTCCAAAATATCATAGTTCTATGCTAAGGGTCTCGGGTCACCATGCCCCTAAGACTCTCATCACACCTGCAACAATTATCAACCACTCATAGCTACCTTCCCAACTCAAAAACCTCAGATGTACCCTCTCATAACATCTGATCCACAAGACAAATGATACAACACATCACCAGCACTCATGTCACCAAGATTCCACTACCACATAATTGTTACATGCTCTTGTGTAACCTAAAAAAGACCTACTTTGACTCTATCATGTCACGTATCACAAAAAATCATCTAACAAGAACTAACCATGAAAACTTGAGTACTTCCTATGCTCCCAATACAACCCAAAGATACTAGGATCAACTCACCTACACAACCATTTCATAGGCTAGGTGCCTGAATTAACTTTCCCCTCTCAAAACCAACCACAAGGTAGAAAAACTAACACACAAGAGCACCATATCAAAAATAAAAGGCATCCAACTAGCTTAAACCTCAAACCCAACTGCACTCTTCATGCACCATTTTCAAGAATAAAAAGAATCTATATATTCCTTAAGAACCCAAAAAGAACTCATAACTCAGTTGAACCCACTCACGGGTCACCCTCCAAATTCAAATATCTCTAACTCCCTAATCTGGAGTCATGTAAAAAATGATACTAGGCACTCACACCCTGACCTACTGATCATGCCTCACGTCAAGCCACTAGGTCTAACCACTTGGGTCTACAACAACTCATAGAAGGACACAACTCATGAGGCATTAAAACGCACCCGTCTCATCATCACATGACATCAGCATAACAAAAAATCCTTCTCTAGGGTCCTGTACCATAAAGGTATCATATACCAACTAACTACTCACAACTCGGGCGTCCATCCTCAGTGAGAATCCGCACATAAAACGAAACCCTAGAGGACCCAAACATACAACCAACCTCAAACAAAACCATCCACAAGGGGTCTACATACATACACTTATACCATACTGATCTACAAAGGTCACTACACCAACCATGCATGAGAACCACACCAGAGACCTCATCGATGATCATATCACTGTAAATCAATATAACTTCTCATTAAAAGGAAATATATAAAATCACACACAAGCAGGATTATATCATGCGTATCCTATGTTCCTACAATGATTCATGAGATGATCTATAAGACAAGAAACAAAACCAAGACACAAGACTATTTCCAATGGGTCAAGAGCCTAAAATCCATCATAAACCATCAAATCCAAACAACATGTGCTTCTATAAAATTGAAAATTACATAAAACCATAACATTAAAAATACAAAACATCAATCCTAGTCTCTGGTAACCTAGAATTTCTACCGGGTTAGGTGTTTGTGAAACACCATCCCATTATCCATCCCTATCTCTAAAACATTCATATATCTCCTGTCTAACAAACCCCAAATAGTGAAATAATAGGAAAGTAACTACTCTAATACCACCTTGTAACATCCCGACCTAGTACCCACTAAACTAGTGCCCTGAACCAGTTCACCATAAGACCTCAAGTGTGATTCCTCATACAACAGAGGCTAATGACTAACAATAGGGATCTAATGTGGATATGTGAGGAGACTCTGCCCCCATGTCAGATTGCACAACTAGAAATAAATAACCAAATATCATATAAATTAGAGTAATGCATAAGAATAAATAAAATGAAACTACAACATGTTGTAAAAAATGGAATATATTAAGGGCCCAAACATCTATTCCATACATACAAAAATGATCACCCATAGGGTAAATCACATATAAAAAATAAATAACTGAAAAATAAATACAATAGGGTCTATTTACAACTTTGGTCTATAACACATACCTAGTATCCAATACCCTATTAAGATGCTCTAGCCCAACTATTAAACCCCACACAAGTATCTTTCTCAACCATGAAATCTGAGGCCTCAGAACGATCCATAATGCATCTAGTATCAACTTGAAATTAGACATAAGATCTTCACACACACCTTGGTGCATGAACATGGGGTGAGAAATAAATATCAGTAAGACACCCCCAATGGTGAACCTATAAACTGCTGCCATAAGTTCTTTCTCATTAAATATTCTCAACCCAATAGAAACATACCAAACAAAAAATAAAAATAAAATAACTGTCAATCTCTAGTTCTATGATCCCGATCGACTATACCTACTGTTGACAATGTCAGAGTGTATTTGACCACATATCCATGACTTTGTAACCCAAATAACATATGAGATCTATATCCATGGAAGTCATAACCAAACCTGATAATATCGAGACCCAATCCTATGATAATCCTATCATTCGATATACTAATCTAATTCATCCCCTACCATTTCCTTAGGACCCAACATTATCTCATACTTGGAACCATGACATATATATCCCAGTTACCACACAAAAGTAGTAGCAAGCCTTGACCATTAGTCTAATATCTATCTGATCCATCATAAAAAAATTCCTAAAGCATTGGTCCAAAACCTATACCTTATATCAAATCAAATATAACTAGATCATCGGTCTGAACCCTAAACCATGGATGTGGAGCATCAGTTCACCATCCATCTTAGCTGGTATAACATCAATTCCTAAAGAACGAGTCTGAAACATAAAAAAAGTAAACTATTAGTGCTAAGATCCTCAGTCTAAAACCCAATCTGTATAGTATACTATTCATGCTTGAAACCTTAGTCCAACAAACACACACATATATATATATATAATATCGGTGGTTCCAAGAGAATCAGTCTGGACCAAACCAAGGAGAAAGATCATCGGTCTAACATCCTATTTCACTTGGCATGCCATCATCACTCAGAGCATCAGTCTGGACTCGAATCATGAAGTATACTATCAGTGTCCAAAGCCTCATTTTGAATCCATATCCGTAGTATACCTATTGTGCCTGGAAAATACATCCAATAAAAAACCACATACATGTGAGTCACATAAAAAGAAATCAATAGTATAAAAAATGTGTCTGGAACATTGATCCAACACTCAAATAATAACAAACTATCAATACCAATACATAGCATCATATCTAACAAAATCAATTACGGATATTCAGATCCATGCTTATGGATCATCTATCCATGTCTCTCTACCATCACATGCCTTACTAGTAAATTGGGTTCCAAAACATAAAAACCCAACTATATCAAGACCAACCCGTGACATAATCCAATTCTCAACCTCAAAAACCGAAAACATGATAAGGCTGAATATACATCCAACTCGGACCAAAATTTCTCATTTTATTAGATCATTCATCAATTGGGTCACAAGGGAATATCCATAAACAAACTACTCAAGTACACACACCTAGTCAGGGTCATCCTATCAATCGGGCCCACACTTTCACCTATAGAACCTCAAATAAATAGCGACATACCTCGTTGGATCCTCAAAAATAACACTCAAGAAGTGGAACCTCTTTCCAAACTCTGGTAACAACAAAAATATCAGGCCAATCCCCATCACAAGAAAAATACTCAAGCGGTCCTCAGTGGCCTTCAACTACTCCTCAATCAAAAACACTCCAAAAAGTCATATAAATGTAAACCCATGCCACGCGAGCATTCTCAACAGACAACCACAACATCCAATGATCAATTAACTAGAAACCATCTCACTAGGGCATCCTCAAGAGTACCTTAGACTCAAATCAACACCAAAATGACACTCATCCTTAGCCTTCACCTAAAATGTAAACCAAAACCAAAGGATCTAACTACTATAATCCTCAAACATAGGATCTAAACCTAAACTACTCTAAACTTGAGAAAATTATATCGATATATAGGGAAAAACAAGTTCTCACCAGAGATACTAATCTAATAACACCTTCTGGAATCCATCCAAGGAACCTCAAGCATCTCTTCATGGAACACTCAATCCAAAAACTGAGCTCATAATCCTCACTAGGCATCGTATCCCATTACCCAACTAATTGGAGGAATTCAACTCCAAACCTCAAAGAAATCCTCCTACTAAACCAACATGGTCAAAAAAACCATCCAGAAGACCTCTATATTTCAAGAGGATCCTAACATTGTGATTTATGTAGAAAAACACTTAGAATTGACCACTCACAAGTCCAATTCTTATTTCCAGGGCACAAAACACCCAAAACCGCCAAGCTGGAAAAAGTAAATGGTCTATACTTTCGAGTACACAATGTGTACTTTCAACTCTACACCTGGCCATATACTTTTACATGTCCAAAAAAATATGGGGTCTACCTGTGTACTACTACATGGCGTGTACCCATAGTACATGATGTGTACTTACCAAACATTGTCTGCCCATGTACTTTTTCACATGGCCATGCATAAGGACATATACTATTACAAAGTGTGTACTTAAAGTACATGATGTGTACTTATAAAAAGTATATATTCCCTAAATAGTAATAACACATGGGCTATTTTCTTAGAACCACGCACTATGTAGTTGGGGTTTCCAAATGGGAAACCCATGTAGACCTCATAAAACCCCTATTTCCTCTGAATAAGCACATATGAACTGCTATGGGGTCCTTAGAAACCATTATAAGTTTCTAAAACTTGAAAATAACAAATATATAGGGATCAAGGCATAAAAATCAAAAACATTTCTACCTTGTGGCATAAATGCCAAATCTTTGGGTCTAAATATGCTCCCAATAGCTGTTACACCTCGATCCGGTAATGATTTATAACTTGGAAAAAGTTTGGTGGAATCTACTACTCTTACTCCTTTCAGTCAATGCATCATGTGAGGGAGAACCCTTTCCCCCTTACCTACCATGTGTGGGACCTAAAATGGGGAGGGAGACTCTTTTAATTAATTAGTTAATTAATTACCCATTTAACACCCGTCCGAAGTCCCAGAACCCGAAACAAGTTTATACCTCACCTAGGAAAAAAATACCTATTTTGGAATCAATTATGAAGTAAATATCTCAATATGATGCTCCATTAAAAATATACAACCACCTAAAACCAATCAACTAATTTAGTATTTATTAATTAAATATTAAATATTAATCCAAAACTTAAACTACTCGGAATTCCACAAAACTCATGTCCTAGGGTAAAAACCTTATTCTGAGACAAAGAAAGTGGTCAAAAAAATTATCTGATACCACTTTTTAAGGTAAAATGACCATATTACCCCTCTTGATCACCTAGAAATAAAAATTTAACTTTCTTCCCAATTTTAAAACCTAGAAAAACTCAGGTCTCTACACACAAAGTCATCTAACCTAGTTTACTTATTATTAATACCCTACTTAAAACCTTTCTTCATAACTTGGGGAAAGGAAACATAAAAAAGGGTGATCTCCATTGGTTAGTAAGGGTAAACATATGAGATATCAATTGATGAGAATAAATTAGCATAAGACAAGTATAAGGGTATGATATCATTATCATAATATAAAAATTTCATAACCAATTATTCAAGGATCTTTAATATTGAATCACAACATAAGGCTTTGTTATAAAAGAATACATAAGTCATAAGAGCGTGGAATCATTAATAATCAATCATGATCCATGTGAACATAACATATGAATAAGTTATAATTTTTTGGAATTCACATAAGCATAGAAAATAACTTCCTTAGTCATGGTTCAATCCCAAGACTATCATTGTAGAAAAAGTACCATAATAGAAATTCCTACTCAGTTATTTTCAGCATTCTCTTAAGATTAAATTCCATCTAATTAAATCCATCATCTATTAAGAGTTTATTAACTCTATCATCTCTTAGTAATTTCTTAACTCCATCATCATTACCTAATGCATTGAAGGACTATAACAGAACCATACATATTTGGTTTATAACATAAACACATATCCTTGGTTTATAATGGAACCACCCATCACATAATCATAATACATTCACATTTATTCCATAATATCATGAAAACATTTATCATTACATAAAAGCTTAACCCATGGAAAGAAAATGGGTTTCATAAACATTTCATCTTCATAAAAATAAAACATACAATGAAAGAATAAATATGGTAATATTGGATTATATCCATAGTAAATCATAAGAAACATTGAGGGAAATCCATTTATGTGGTGTTTATTAGAAAAAGTCTTTTCTCATTTTTAGTAAAATTTCAAAAGTACCTCATTCAAATTATGGAAATAAGATTCGTTTAAATTTTTTTTATAAAATATAAAACACGTGTAAAAATGGATTTAATAAATCTATAAAGAATATTTATTTTTTTCAAATTTTTTTAAATAAAATATAGACATGGAAGAAAATATTCCCACATGAAGAGAAATACATGGTCAAATTTATTTAAAAACAATCTTTCAGTATCTAGAGTACTTAAGTGAAAAAATGATAGGAAAAAATGAAACCTACAAAAATAAATAGAGAATAATAAAATAAATAAGATTATTAAGATATATATCATAAAATTTCATCATTATAAGTTTAATCATAAACAATTATGATAAAATAAAAGATTTTAATGTAAAAGCCTTACCTTAAGTCCATTTTTCTTTGTAAGCACTCTAACCTCCTCTTCTTTGAGAGACATCATTTTTCTTACAACTTAATCTTTAAAGGATTGGTACTAGAAGAATAACATAATCTATCGTATTAAGGGAATGATACTAGGAAGGTTTTGGTGTAGTGATTTTCTGATCAAGAAGGCTCAAATGGTGTAAAAAATGGAGGATAAGAGGTGCCTTTTATAAGGGGAGGGACACACATGGAATTTCTTAAAAGAGTTCAATGATATAAGGCCACTTTCATGGTAAAGTGGCTCCAAATGTACATATATTAAAAATTAAGATAATAAAATATATAAATATATTTAACCAATAAAATCCAAAATTTTTTGGGTGGCAATCATACCCCTATATATTGGTTTAACCCCCTGGTAAACCCGTTTCAACCTTAACCATGATAACAAAATTTTACTATTTTTATTATTCACTATAACAAAAAATTAAGCCAAAACTATTAAATTATATTAATTATTATGATTAAAAATATATAATTCATTTTAATATATTCAATTTCTATAAGTGAAATAATTTAATTTTAAATAAGTGTGCAAACCTCAACAAAAACCTGTTTTAGAACAATGAAATTTTAAGTATAAAACATAACTCACTTCCATGAATTCCCTTACAAAAACCATAAAATAAAAGTTAAAATATATTATTTAATATATAATTTATAAATTTAGTTAAAACCATAAATAAAAAAAGATTAATTTAATTTTTTAAGATAAAAAAACATTGCGCGTATAAAAACTGTTTTAAAAAAAATGTACTTTTAAGCCAAAAAATGAACTTATATAAAAATAAAGTATAATAATGTTTATTAAATAATTAATTATATTATTTATAATTAAAGGATAATTATGTTACATTAAGATAATATTTAAAATATAATGAAACTTTTACTTGTAAATAAATGATAATTTTTACACAAATCGGTATTTTTCACTATTCACTAAAAAATAAACATTTTTAAAAAAATCATAAAAATTCACCCTAAGATAGTATTGAAATGATGATTTAAAAAATGATATTAATTTCCTAATGTTATGTTTTTTAAAATAGTATAAATTAATTATAATCTTAATGTGTAAAAATGTGATAAAATCTATTTTTGAATAAAACATATTTTTAAAGCATAAAATGACATTACCGAAAAGTGAGTAAATAATTATTATAAATTAACCAATAAATTTGAAATATTAAAAATGTTTATAGATATTTTTTCATGATGTTTTTATTTCTATTCATACATACCCATTTAATTACTAGGTTATAATAGTTTATTGTATCATGGTTCATTTAGACATAGAGTTTTATGTAAAGAAAAATATCAAATACTTCAAGTTTATTTTAAAGAAAATAACTATAAAATATTAGGGTGTTATAAAGATAATAACCATAAAAATTTCATATAACACTAATTATCCTCAAGAAATTCTATTGCTACACCAAATATGAGAATCACCTTGCTATACTACACAAAACACAATAGTCTAATCCATGACCACCTCATTCCATGTTTATCCAAGAAGGATAGTAGAAATTAGCCAAAAAAAGAAAGCCTTTTTCTACAAAATTTTTGGGAATAACCATGCTAGACTATAAAAACACAATATTATAAGATATTAAGCCTTAATATATGATTATCTAAGAAGGATATAAAAAATAAGCTAGAACAAGAAAGACTCATTGAAGTTATCCACTGAATTCCAAAAACCATAAGCACCAACAATGATGGATGAAATAAGGACTTAGATCAATTAAAGTAAGAAAAATATAATCCAAAGAAGGAAGAAATCATGGCTCTAATAAATATCTTAGAACTAATCAACCTTCTACAAAAAATTCTTCCAAAATTCCAATCTCTAAGATAGAGGGTGAATCAAGTGATTTAATTAAAGGAAAATGAGTAAAGAAGGTATTAATCATCCTATCATTAAGTTAAAACATGATTTAAATACCAAACATGGATCATTAATGGAGATCCAAGGAACAAGGTGAGTGTTTTAGCTATTTTAAAGTGTAATTTATGTCTCTATGCTCTACACCATGACTGGGCCATGGTTGAAGTGTTCCTAAACACTATAGTCGTAAACGACCATCTCTATAGAACATTGCCTAACCAAATGCCATTTACTCTCACCACATCCTCCAAAATGGGCACAGTGAGGTTGAATAAACCATATCCCATAGATTCTTTCCCTAATAACTATTCCATAAACACACCTATTTTTCTTTTTCCCATTTTACACTAAAGAAAACCAGGACCTCCATAGATAGCAACACAACCATTGTGCTACCCATTTTAAAAAATAAACTAAAAAAACCACTTTAATCTTATAAAACCCTCCCACAAATCCTGAACCTTTGTTTCAACCATTATAAGGATAAAAAAATTACTTAAGGTATAGAAGAACTTAAATTAATATAACCACCAAAAATGAAGGTGTTATATGATGAATTCATCATGCCACTAAGAGTTCTCATCAATAATTAAATATCTAATCATTGGGGATTTTATTTGATGATCTTAGAAAACATCCTAGATATAAAGGAGTTAGTAGGTGTTGGATAAAATAAGAAATTTATAGTTATATAGTGGATGATGAGTGTACTTTACACCAATTTGATTTTATGACCCACTCTAGAAACCATAATTACGTAATATTTCCTTTTATCTTGTATCTTTGGAGGGTTTTAACATCAATTGCCATCATTAAACTTTTCATTGGTGTTTTGATTTACTTTATATCCATTCTCCTTACAATTGATGCATTGGAGTGTGGGTGGTGCATTAGGTTGTTCATTATTTTCTTTATTAATATCCCTTTAACATTAATGTGCTTTATAGATATCTCTCTCACACTTAAAGCATATTTACATTCCATTGATAAATTTCCTTGGGTGATTCCTCCTATATTTTTTGACATGTAGGAAGTTGAATACCATTTACTATATGGTATTATCAACTAAAATTCCATAAAAATCCATTTTTCTCTTATTTGTTTTGTTTGGGATTTCATCAAGGTTCAAACTGTTAATCATATTTAGAGATAAATGGGTAAGAATAACCATCATATTTTCAACAACATATTCCATATAATTTGGTTTCTCATTTGTACGATTATCACATTGTCGATCACATTCATTTTTCACTCAGTTTCTCCTAGTTCCATCCATTTACTAAAACCAAAAGAGTTAGTATAAGAATTAAGAAATAATTTGAGAAAGCAACCATATGATAAGGAAAATAAATACTAATATGACCTAAATCACAATACCTTCATTTCAAACTACGAAATTTTAGGTTCATCCTACATCAATTTTAATACAATATAGGTTTTTTGATATTCTATACTCTTATTATTCATAACCCAATCCTCAAAAATAACTAAACCCCACTTTAATTCCATATGACATACCCAAGACCCACACTCCCAAATCCGGTGATAAAAATATAAACTTTACACATATTATTTGATACCAATTGATAATACATGAGAATAACACACTCTTATATTTTATATCATTTCCATAATTTAAAATTTTTGACTTATAAATTCACTCAATCTCAAAACCCAAAGGTTCAGTGTCATTGGATGTTATCTATATAATCTAATTATTTTATAATCAGTCTTCAACATTTCCCAAAAACAATATTATCATGTGATAGCCTTTTAGACATAATGAACATAATAATCTTCTCTATTACATAGGGAATAGAAATATAATAAAGGGGTGATAGAATATTCTTAGTAATGGTAAACATAATATATAACAATTGAAGATCATAAGTGAGCATAATATGAGCATGTTGGTATGAGAACATAATCAAAGCGAATGGGTATAACATAAGGGGATCATACCCAATAAAACATACATAATAAATCATGATACATATAATAATTATTTTTTAATAAGATAATAAATGGGTAATAAGGGTGTGGAGACATGAGTTAATAATCATGATCCATGAAAACATATCATAGGAATAAAAATGTGGCATATACATAAGTATAGAAAATCATTCCTTATATTTAGGATCACCTCCTAGGACATCATCACGTAGTGTAAAAATCCCTACAGTGGATTGGTTTTACTTACTAATCCCTAAAATGTCATCTCATGAGATATAAGGCTTTACCCAATGCATTGGAGGATTGTATAATTCTGAGCCCACCTGTCACTTAGTGGACAAAGTCCCTTAGGGATTTGGGTTCACTCCCTATTCCCAGTCATCTCACAAGGCATAGAATTTATGTAGTATATTGGATAGATATATAGTTATAGACCCACCCATCAGATAATGAAAATGAAAACATTCACGATTCTATCATAGCTTAATTAAACCATAGGAAAAAACAGGTTTCATGAAAACTTTTATAAGAAATAATCACTATATTTCTAGATAAATAATGTGGATGGTAACATTATATCATGTTACTAGTTAATCATAAGAAAAATTAAATGATTTTTATATATATGAAAAATAATTTTATAAAAACATTATAAAATTGCTTTGAAAAATAAGAAGAAATATCCTTTACTTTTGATAACATTTATTTTAAAACAAAATATTTTACCAAATAATAGAAATATAAATTAATTTGAAAAACCATGAAAACATAGATAGTAATTTTCTTAAATAAAAAGTAATAATAATGTAGGAAAATGAATTCATGCAAAAAATAAAATAAAAAAGAAGATTATATTCACACTTTTGTAAAGAGAGTCAAAGTGAATATAAAATTACCCATGTATAAAATGTTAAAAATAGATTCTATAAGAACCTAGATCTTCATTTCTGGTATGGATCTTTATTTCAGGTTGTTTTGATGAAAAAGGGATGAAGGAATTTTTTTTAAGTATACGCCATGTACTGCCTTGTACACGCCGTGTACTCTGGAACCATATCAAGGCTGTGTTTTGACCATGTCACAGCCGTGTACACGACCGTGTGATGATGTGGTAGGGCCGCTTAAGGCGATACCTGGTAAAGTTCGATACATGAAATATATATATATATATATATATATATATATATATTTAAAGAACACACTGTATAAATTTATTTTTAATTTATATATCAGAGTGGGGCCACATCTTGTTTACGGATCATTCGTCTTATAACCTTGGTTTGTCCAGGAGCGATTGAGAGCAACGATAAATGTCCAAGACACCGTTTCTCCATCCAAGGTCCGATCCAAACTCTAGAGGGTGCATTGGAATCCCATCAGTGAGTTCTTACTTCCCGTCAAGCCTCTTTTTCTGATTTCTTCTCTCTCACGAGTTATTGAGGGTTGATATTTTTTAACTTTTTCATAGATCTACGACGTTTTAGGCCGATTCAAGGGCCTACATTCAAGAGTGTTCATTGTACAACATCGAGGTAGGTGGTTTGTTTTTTTTCTTGTGTTGTATTTGGATCATATATGCTAAAAGTGACGAATAACCATGTTTAGGGTATTGCATGTTTTGGAATTTTACCTTGTTTAATACCTTATATGGATTGTTTAATTAAGAAAGGGTTATTACATAAGAGTAAGGTTTAATACCTTGATTATGGTCGCATTTCCCATGTTTTATTGATTATGGATGTTTGTTCTAGATTACCTATTAGGATTGTTTTGTTTTTTATATATCATGTTGTTAGGATGGGGTTATTGATTATATGAGATGCATGTGTTTCGTATTGTGAAAGTATGACCAAGGGGAATTTATTGTGAGATATTCCTGAGGTAGGATCATTTATGTATAATTTTTGTTATGTTGACCTAGAGGTATTGACTGTGAGAGCTGCCAGGTGGTCATAGAACAGAGGGGTTAGACTGTGAGAACTAACCATAGGGTCATTATAAAATGAATATTGGACCATAGGCCATTTAATGTGAGAGTTTCCAGGGGTTATTATATTTTATTGTTGCTATGCAGACCAAGGGGGTATTGACCGTGAGAGTTATCCAGAAGGTCATTTGTAAATGACTAGTGCTACGTAGAACCAAGTGGGTTAGACTATGTGAACTTTCCCAGAGGGTTGTTATTTATTGAATTGATGATATGTTAAACTAGAGGGGTTAGACTATGAGAACTATCCCAGAGGGTTGCTTATAAATGTTTGAATGGTTGTGATGAGTCTTCTAAGACAAAGAAAAATATTGGACTCAGTCTTACTTGGTTATTTAGATGGTCTTTTGAGATGTCTATTTGTTATTAATATACAAGGGGATATAGATCTTAGGATAGATACCAAGGTTACATTATTCAATGGATTGAATAATTAATAAATATAAATGTATATAATTGTAAACTCTAGGATTGTTTAATTTTGAGTACTTCCTAGTTTATTGCTTCATTTTGTATATTTCCTACTATATATATTCACTGATTGTTAGGAACAAATATTTTATTGGTTGCCTATTGGGATTAGTCTCACACCCTATTTGGGTCATGATTTTGAACCCAAACAGATTATATGGTTGTAGGTATAGACAAGGGAAAGAACCCTTCTTCATTAGGTACTTGATTTATATTTGAGTTGGAGAGCATGGGACCAAGCTGAGGCTTGTGATGTTATTGAAGTTTACTTACTTTTCAGTACTTTGGTTTCTATTTTGTATTTACAACATTGCGACTTGTTTGGTTTCTTTCCTAGATACATGTGACATGCATCATATATATGCTCTGGTTGTTATATTTCTATCAGTCTTCTGCTATTTACTTATATTATATGGTATTACTGCTTCTTCTATCGATTATTATCATTTATTCTAATGTGTATAATATTCCAATACGGGCATAGTTTCCCCACTATCATACCTTATCCCTATCTTCTAGTCAGAAACCTCTAGTGTTTGAGGAAACATGCTTGAGGTTATGTGAACAACCAGGTTCGGGGAACCTTTGGGCGACACCCAAAATCGAGACATTACAAAGTGGCATCAGAGGAGTTTCTTATTTTCTTTTTCTTATTGTTTGGAGCCTATAAACAGGGATATGAAGTAATGGGTAGTTAGTAATAAGCTATTCCCAGGAGTAGATAACCCGTGTATAGGGAAAAGCCAAGTTACCTCGAATATTGTAATTTTCTGGTTTTGTAATTTTTACAGTTGATTTGATTTCACTATTGGGTGATTCACTTGTTTTGTGTTATTACTATTGATATTATTGAGGTTCTATTTCTATTTTAACCTGATGAGATGAGGGTATGTCATCTCATGCATCATATAGGAACTTGATAAAGATCACATGTCATGCATTCTTGTCATTCCATTTAGGGTGAATTACCGATTACATGCTATTGTGATAGATGTTGTGCTAGATATGTATTTTGTTATGATAGATGCCATGATATAATACCTACTATTTTAATAGGGTATTAGAATATGTAAAGTTTCATTTGGATGAATTCCAAACCTTGGTCCCTGAGGTGTTATAGGCCCTCTTGGATTGGAATTTGGTGGATCATGTTTGAAGTTTAAATGAATTTTGTCAAGTTATGATATAAATAAGGATGTCAAACTTTGATTCTCAGAAGTATGGGATCTGAAGGGTCAGAATTTGTTATGCCTTGGATAAAATTTTAAGTTTTTAAGGGTTCCAGAGAAGTTTTAGAGGATTAATCTCTGGAAACCCAGACAACACAACATGTGGTGTTATGAACACATGCCATGTGTTCTTCTATTCAAGAAGAACTGACTTTTCTTAAGTACACACCATGTACTGGTAGTACAGGCCATGTCGTGCTTGATCGTGTGACTGACTATGTGAGTAGAGACACGAGGTTGGGAAACCTTTGGTAGAACACTCCGTGTCTAGATTTTACACGTTGTGTTGTAAGAACTGTGTATTTGGCCATGTGAATAATGAAATAAGTGGATGAAGATTAGGTTGTACATGTCGTGTCTCACTTGTGAAAGCCGTGTAGTTATCAACTGTGTATCCGACTGTGTGACTAATGACATGGGAAGTTAGAACTTAAGTAGTACACACTGTATATAAGGGGAACACACTATGTAGTGTTACCTGAGAGAGAACCATGTAGTTCTATCCATGTAGAAGTACTTGGGTAGGAGGGAAGATTCAAGTACATGCCATGTATTAAGAGGAACACACTGTGTTTAAGGGTGTTATACGACTAGGTTTGGAAGAGGTACAAGCCATGTTAAAATCTTAAGGGAACACGCCATGTAGGGGTTATACATGTAGTATAATCTTGTTTTTTGTAAACCTTGAATGTTTCTTCTCCTATTCCTTCTTGAACCTCTAAGTTTTTGTCCTTGATAATATTGAACTAAGGTGTGATATTGACCTTACAGATTCATTCCGTTGAGACATCTTCTTGTTGTACGCCAGATACAGGGTAATGATCATACACCAGAAATGGCAGATTAGGGACTACAAGCAGATCCTCTCGTCAGGCCTGTCTTGGCACCAGCTATTATATCGAATGCAGGTGCTGATGCACGATTCCGTGAAGGATTTTTTGAGGATGTTACAAACTTTTTAGGGAGTACTAAATCCTGCCCTAACTATAGCAGAGTTAAGGAGTGTGTTCCATTAGCATCATCCTCCCACATTATCTAGGGATGGAAGACCTCAAGTTGCAGAGTTATGGTTAGAGTCCATTATTTTCATATTTGAGCATTTAGAGATGCCTCCAAAGAGGAGGGTGAAGCTCAAGACATATATGCTACGTGATTCCACCAAGATATAGTTGGATGTTATCTCAAAGGCAGGAAGTCATCAAGATATGGCTTGGGAAGGGTTTCATAGGACCTTCTATGATTACTTCTATCCTAAGATTTTGAGGGATGATTGAGTCTGAGAGTTCATAAATTTAAAGCAGGTTTCTCTCTTAGTGATGGATTACTCCTCTCGTTTTATAGAGATTTAGTGCTTTGCATATGTTCTAGGAGGTGATGAGTTATCTTTGTCTAGGAAATTTGAGGATGGTCTCAGGTATGAAATCCGATCGTAGGTGAATGTTTTTAGGATAAATTTGGTGTCTACCATAGTGAACCAGGCATTAATTACTGAGCGCAATCTGAGGGAGTTGGGAGCTGTAAGCCATAGAAGTTTAGGATTCAGGGTTAGTACTCCTTATATAGATAGAAGTAAGTGCTATAAGGAGATTTCACATGATGTTTCTTTAGGTATACAGGTGGTATACTACTAGTGCAGTAACAATGGGAATACGAGACCACATTGCCTGAAGGACTCAGTCGAGTGTCGATCTTGTGGCAAGATGGGCCATCTTCACCATTTTTTCTAGTTATTCTCACTAACAGTGAGTGATAGGGGTTCTGTTATGACTCCATGTTCAGGAGAAGGACCACCAGTTTCTCATCAATCTGGGAACTGGAGTTCGACAGGTCCTTCAGGCTGAGAAGGTGGTCATGGACATGGTAGTTAAGCTACATGTTTTTAGAGATAACAGGGTGGAACATCTCAGGGTAGTCAGGTAGGGTCATAGGGCTACAGTACAGGTCAAAATTTTTGCAGTGGAGAAGACCCAGTAGGATCAAGATCCTAGAACCTCTACAGTTATAGGTACGATTATAGTTGCATCAGTTTTAGCTTCTGCTCTTTTTGATATAGGTTCTTCCCATAGTTTCATGTATGTTGCTATTGTGGAGATAATTGGGCTCTGTATCTTTACATGAGGATTTAATGATGCTAGACACTTCATTGGGGATTAGGACAACTAGTTTATGTCAGTGTAAAGAGTTCCCTCTTGAGGTTGGTGGGTGTCACTTCTTATGGGGACTCTATGTCTTAGAGATGATAGGCTTCTATTTCATTCTCAGAATGGACTGGTTAGTATCTTTTTAGGACTTTTTTGAATGATATCACCACAAGGTGAGTTTCACATCACCAGAGAGTGGGTATTTTCTACAAAAGGGAGAATGGGATGTCCAAGAGAGCAGATATGGACCCAAGCATCATGGGTTGGGAAGAATTACAGCCCATATTTCTAGTTTATATTTGTATGAACAGGGGCATTATTCGATGGAATTTCCTCTAGTAGTATATCATTTCATGGATGTCTTTTTTGACAACTTTTCAGGTTTACCTCCAAATAGAGAGGTATATTTCTCTATTAATCTTATTTCAGGAGTAGCACTAGTGTCCATTCCTCCATATTGGATGGCTACACCAAAGTCACAGGAGCTCATGAAGTAGTTAGAGGAGTTTTAGGAAAAGGGTTTCATCCTGCCAAATAATTCTCATTATGGTTCACCTATCCTATTTGTGAAGAATGTGGAAGGTTCCCTCAAACTTTGGGTGGATTATTGGAAGTTGAACCAGTTCATGGTCAAGAACTGATATCCCTTGCTGAGGATTGATGATCGCTTTGATCAGATTTGGGGAGCCTGAGTATTCTCTAAGATTGAATTGAGATTTGGTTATCATTAGTTTCATGTTAGACCATCAGGTATACCTATTACATCCTTTCAGAGTAGGTATGGTCTATACAAGTATTTGGTTATGTCGTTTGGTCTCACGAACACATCTGCAGTATTCATGGAATTGATGAACTGAGTATTCCATCCTTACATGGATTATTTTATGGCAGCCTTTGTGGATGATATCTTGGTGTACTCTCATACTCAACATGACCATACCACCAATATTGAGATCGTATTGAGTATACTGATAGAGAATTAGTTATATGATAAGTTCTCAAAATTCCACTTTTTTATAGACCATATTCACTTTTTGGGTCATGTTATCTCAGAGATATGAGTATCAGTTGACCCAAAGAAAGTGAGAGTAATAGTTTCCTGGGAGAATCCGAAGAACGTCTTTGAGGTATGAAGTTTTATAGGTATGGATAGTTACTATAGGTTCTTTATATAGTACTTTTCACGCTTAGAAGCACCACTGATGAGCCTGTCTAAGAAGGGTGAAAAGTACTTATGGACAGATTCCCGTGATTCAGCCTTTCAAAATATGAAAACAGAGATTGATTTCAGCACCAATACTAATTTTTATAGAGCCAAAAAAGTGTTACACCATTTACTATGATGTGTCAGGTATTGGTCTGGGAGCATTGTTTATGCAAGGGGAAGGAATCGTTGCGTACGAGTCTCAGAAATTAGGGCCACATGAGAGGAATTACCCAATGCATGATCTCAAGTTGGATGCTGTTGTGCATGATTTATGTTGTTGGAGTCATCATCTTTTGGGAAATCATTTTGTGGTATTCACTAAACACAAAAGTCTCAAGTATATCTTTACTCAGCGTGATCTGAATTTGAGACAGCAAAGGTGGGTTGAGTACCTTTAGTATTTTGACTTTGATCTTTCCTACATGCTTGGGAAAGGCAATGTAGTGGCTGATGCGTTGAGGAGGAGGACTTAGATACATGCATTTTAGGAGGCCAGTAGTGAGTGGTAGCTTATGAATTTTTTCTCTAAGATGTATTTGGAGGTGCCAGACAGACAGGGGTAGACATTTATTTCTTCTGTACCTATTACCTCTTCTATTTTGGATCGAGTGCGAATGAGGTAGCTATCAGATTACAAAGGCCTAATCCTATAGGAGAGTGTGTCAGGAGAGGTCCCTACTCCTAGGAAGACCATAGGTGTTGATGTGATCTTTATTTTTCAAGGGTGTGTATGGGTGTCAGTAGACATACGTGAGGAGCTTCTATGAGATTTTCATTCCTCAATTTGGGTAGTTCATCCTAGTATCACCAAGATTTATCATGATATACATCATCAATATTGGTGGTTAGGAATGAAGAGGGATATTTATGGTTTTGTTATGAGATATCCCATCTATTATCAGGTGAAGGTGGTGCATCAGTGGAAATTAGGGCTATTAAAACAGTTACCCATTCCCGAGTGTAAATGGAATGATGTCACGATGGGTTTTGTGATGGGTTTACTAAGATCTCCTTGAGGAAATGATGTAATTTGGGTTGTTCTTGACAGACTCATGAAGGTTGCACATTTCTTACCGATCAAGGAGACATTCTGTGTTGATGAGCTTGGAAGGTTGTACATCTAAGATATTTTACATTTTCATGGGGTTCTTCAATCTATTGTTTCTGATAGGTATGCTCAGTTTACTTCTCATGTCTATAAGGGACTACAAAGGGATTTGGGTACACAGGTACTTATAAGTACAACTTACCTTCCCCAGACAGATGGCTAGTTCGAGTGCACAATTCAGGTGTTGGAGGACATGCTTCGAGCATGCATCCTAGATTTTAGGGGTTCTTGGGAGAGAAACATATCCCTAGTGGAGTTTTCTTAAAATAACAGTTTTAGGTGACTATTCAGATGGAACCCTATGAGGATTTGTATGGTGGGCCATGCCGATCACCCCTATATTGGATGGAGGTAGGAGAGGTAGCTATATTGGGACCTCATCTTTTCCAGGAGACCACTGAGAAGGTGGAGTTGATTCAGAAAATGATGACTACTACATAGTCTTAGCAGAAATCTTATACCGATCGACGGAGGGGACCTCTAGAGTTCGAGGTCGGAGATCAGGTTTTCTTACGTGTCACACTGAGGTTGGGACACAGAAGGATTAGAAGATAGGGAAATATTTCACTGATACATTGGTCCATTTGAGATTTTGGAGAGTGTCGGGCCGGTTTCCTATTAGTTGAAGTTGCCTTATAGGTACCAGGCTATGCATGACATCTTTCATGTTTCTCAGTTAGGACGTTACTTTTCAGACCCGTCTCAAAATTTTCAACCTGAGGAGGTTGAGTTGGAGGTGGATGAATCCTTTGAGGATCACCCTATTCGGATTGTGGATCATAGCATGAAGTTTCTCCATGGATGGTCTGTTCCTCTGGTATGGGTGTTATGGAAGTATAGGTGAGTACCAGATTAGAATTGGGAGAGGGAGGCCGACGTATGATCATAGTGGCCAGAGTTTTTTGAATTTTCTTCTTTACTACCCTTGGAAGGGAAATTTGGGGACACATTGCTTTAAGGGGGTAATTTTGTAAGAACCCAGATCTCCATTTTAGAGATGAATCTTTATTTTGGGTTGTTTTGAGAGAAAAGGGAGGAAGGAAATTTTTTTAAGTACACACCGTGTACTTCCTTGTACATTCTGTGTACTCTAGCACTGCATCCAGACCATGTTTTGACCATGTCATGACCATGTGATGATGTGGTAGGTCTTCTTAAGGCAAGACCTGATAAAGGCTGATACATGTCATGTATCTTTAAAGAAAATGTTGTGTACTTTTATTTTTAATTGATATATCAGAGCAGGGCTGCGTCTCGTTTACATATCATTCTTCTTCTAACCTTGGTTTGTCTAGGAGTGGCTAGGAGCGACGATCAAAACCCAAGCCATAGATTCTCCATTCAAGCTCCGATACAAACTCTGATGGGTGCGTTGTAATCCCACCAGTGAGCTCTTCCTTCCCCTAGAGCCTCTTTTCCCGATTTCTCCTCTCTCATGAGTTATCGAGAGTCGATTTTTTTACCTTTTTTTTATAGATCGATGACGTTCTAGACCAATTAAAGGGTTGACATTCAAGATTTTTTATCATATAACATCGAGGTAAGTGGTTTGTGATTTTCTTGGGTTGTCTTTGGATTATATATGATAAACTTTATGAATACCCATGTTTAGGGTATTGCGTGTTTTGGAATTTAACACTGTTTAACACCTTCTATGGTTTTTTTGATTGAGAAAGGGTTATTTCTTAGGATTAAGGTTTAATACCTTAATTATGGGGGTGTTTCCCATGTTTGATTGATTATGGCCATTTGGTCTATATTTCCTATTATGTTTGTTTGATTTTCCATGCCTCGTGTTGTTCAGATGAAGTTACTGATTATACGAGATGCATACGTTTCACATTATGAAAATTACCAAGGGGAATTGACTGTGAGAACTTCTTAAGGTAGGGTTATTTATGTATAATTGTTGTTATGTTGACCTAAAGGTATTGACTATGAGAGCTGCCAGGTGGTCATAGACCAGAGGGGTTAGATCGTGAGAGCTACCCAAAGGGTCATTATTAAATGAATGTTGGACCATAGGGAATTGACTGTGAGAGATAATAGGGGTCATTAATTTTATTGTTGCTATGCAGACCAAGGGGGTATTGACCGTGAGAGCTACCCAGGAGGTCGTATGTAAATGGATAGTGATATATAGGACCAAGGGGGTTAGACTTTGTGATATTTACCAAAGAGTCATTATTTATTGAATTGATAATATGTTAAACTAGAGGGTTTAGACTATTATATAATTCCCATAGGGTTTCTTATGAATGTTTGAGTGGTTGTGACGTGTCTTCTAAGCCAAAGCACAAGCTTGGACTTGACCCTACTTAGATATTTAGATGGTCTTTTGAGACATCATTTTGTTATTACTATGAAAGGGGATACATAGATTAGGCTAGATCCTGGGGTTACATTATTAAATGGATTGAATATTTAATAAATATAAATGAATGTAATTGGAAACTACAGGATTGTTTACTTTTGAGTACTTCCTAGTTTATTGACTCATTTTTTATAATGCCTGCTATATATATTCACTGATAGTTAGGTGTAGATCTTTTGGTGGTTTCCTACTGGGATTCATCTCACACCCTATTTGGGTCTTTCTTTTGGACCCAAACAAATTATATGGTTGCAGTTATAGATAAGGGAAAACACCCTTCTTCATTAGGTACTTGATTTCTATTGAAGATAGAGAGTATGAGACCAAGCTGGGGCTTGCGATGTTGTTGGAGTTTACTTACTTTTTAGTAATTTGGTTTATATTTTGTATTTCCATTATTACGACTTGTTTGGATGATTTTCTAGATACATGTGACATGCATCATATATATGCTCCAATTTTTATATTACTACTAGTTTTTCGCTGTTTACTTCTATTTTATAGTATTAATAATTCTGCTATTGATTATTATTGTTTATTATAATGTGTATACTATACCAATGAGGGCATAGTTTCCCTAATATCAGAACTTGGCCCTCTCTTCTAGTTAGTAGCCTCAGGCTTTTGGGGAAATGCGTTTGAGGTTATGTGACCAACTGGGTTTGGGGAACCTTTGGGTGACACCTGGAACCGGGACATTAAAGATTCCTTTCATTATTTTGGAAATAAATTCAAGGTAAAAATAAAAAGACCTTTATAAATTATATAATTATATATAAATAAATTTATAAAAAAATAAATAATATGAACATGGAGGAAAAATAATCCTGACAAAAAATAATAAATAAAGTTAGTTCCACTTACAAACACCCTTTCAGACAATTTGTGAACCAAAATGAAGTGAAAGGGTAATAAAAAATGTAAACCATATAAAATAACCAATGTATAATAAAATATATGGTTGTTAAGATATAAATAATTAATAATTCCCCCTAATATAACTTTAACATAAATAAATTTGATTTCAAAGAAATATTGGAAAATAAACCCTTATGGGTTTGGTAAGTTTTGAATTAAAAAAATTAAAAGAGAGATATTTAAATAACTTTAATTATATAAAAATTATAATAAAATAAATCCATGTAATTTATATACACCACAAAAAATAATATATTTAGAGAATACAAAATATATCTTAATGAAAAGAAAATTGTGATGAGAAACCCTTACCTCAGATTCCCAATTGGTTGGACACATTCTAGCTCCATGTATAATAAATTTAGGTTCATTACTAATATTAATAGTAAAACTATTCATAGTAATTTTACTTAATATAATTCATTTATAATTCCCTTTTTACCTATATAGTGATTATTTTTTGTTAGAATTAATATTCAATTGTAAATTGTTCTGATTTCCATGCATGCTTTGGTTTTTTGGTTCTAGTAATTTCTCCTTGATAATGGGTAAATAATATCAAGGATGTTAATGAATATTTAATATATGTGTTTAATATATTTATATAGTTCCATGTGTATTTTATGAAACATGTGGTGAGGATTTTCATAGAATGCTTAAAAATATCTTTTTTGGTAATTTTAATTCAATAAAAAGAATTAATTTTATTAATGAATATAATAATATATATTACTATACAAGAATTATTAAAACATAATAAGTTTATAATTATTATATAATATTACCATTATTTATGCTATTATATTCATTTATTATTTACACATTATAACATCATTCATGTAGGTGGTAAAATTGACCAAAAAAAGAACACAATATAATGATTAAATGAGTAAGAACTTGTTATTATATAGTAATAATATCACTTTTAAAAAATATTATTGGTTTTAAAAACATGTTATTAAATTTATCAATTAGATTCAAGAATATAAATATAAATAAAAACATACTAATGATTAAGAAGAATTTAATGCTTATGTTGAAGACTTTAACATCCTCTTAGAGATCCTCTTGAAAATGAGGGATTTGGGACTTATTATTATGACCATGGATTACCAAACATGAAATAGGATTATAAGGGAGATAATTTATTATGATATTAAATATAAATTATAGGTAAAGGTTTTCTTTTAGGTGGTAAGAGGAGGTTTTCTTTTACAGATGAAAAGGGGTGACAATTTTTTAATACTCATCTCTTAATATAAAAGGAATGTCATATTCAAGGTAAGTGGATCCAAAACTTACAATTAGTGAATATAAGATAATTTTTGGTATATAAATCCCTCATAAAACCATTAATAGATAATTTTTTGTTATATTTTATGGCCTTATCCCTTAATTTAACTCTTTTACCTTATTTTAGCTTTTACCGTGGTGACTAAATTTTACCTTGGTAACTTATTTTTATGACTAAAAATGAAATTGAACTTATTAAATAAGTTTTATATTATAATTAAATGTTTTAAATTAATTTTATTATATTTAATTTCTAAAAGTTATAAAAATTAATTTTAAGATAATAAATGTATAACACATAAAAATAGTTTTTAGGAAATTATATTTTAAAGACCAAAAATAAATTTATTCTTATTCCTTACCAGATAATAATAATTAGACTAATGGTATTATATTTAATTATATCTATATATATATATATAAATAATAAATTTTATTAAAATCATTCTTCAATAGCGATCAATCGAATTATTAGTACAAAAATACCCAAAATAATGCAAAACAATTATTTAAAAATTATCCCATTTTAACATTTAATGAATTTAACAAAATCCCATTATTTGTCTTATAAAAAATAAATTTTATCAGTAAATCTATATTAAAATATTTATTTGAACAAATAAAATAATTCTTTAAAAATAGATCATAATGAAATAACTATTTTTATAATAAATTATTCTAGTTAATTATCATCTTTTTATTTCCTTTCAAAATTGTGAATTTAATTATTTTTAATTTATTACAATAAATTACACAACTTTAAAAAACCTATTGGATATAGTATAACCAAAACCCATATATCTTATGACTATATATCAAATGAATATATGTACAACAACCATATGTACTACAACCATATATATAATGGTCATATCACATTCTTATATAGAGAGTTATATAAATCTCTAAAATCATTCAACCTATTCATTTACTTCATTCTTGAAATGTATATTTTATTTATAATTTTTTTAATTTTTCTATATTTATAATCAGAGGTATGATCATCAATATAAACCACAAGGATATGGTTGTCATTTTTGTGATATTTTTATTTACTTATGGATTTATACATTTAGTAATTTTATTAACGATGTTTAATATTATATTCTCATAATTTATTAATGTTTATCTTTGATTATAATATTTTATCTTAATAAAATATATGATGGTTCATTTTTTTTACTTTTGTATATGAAAAAATATATTCAACATAATATTTATTTAAAGGGAAATTCATATTGAAATATTGGGATGTTACATAACCGGTGGGGTTATTCCATTTTAAGGGTGATTATGAATATAATATCCCAAGAAGACTTCTTGGATATTATATGTTTTTCAATTAGATATAATGAAAATATTTTTATTTCATGATATAAGAAGTTGATTTCATGGTTTCAGGTAAGCGTATGATTATTGAAAAAGTTATTTTTCTAGGAACATATTTTTCATTAGTTTAATGTATTCTGAAGAAACCCTCATGATTATTTTATTTCTTGTATGATTATCTATGATTTTTTATGGAAATTATTGAGCAAAGAAATTGATTTCAGGATTGAAATTAAGTTTATGATCATTTATGGACTCAAAGGGTATAATCTAACAGATTTTTTTCCATGGTTTTTCATGCATTTTAATATCCTAATAGGTATTATTTTATTTTTATACTAATTTCTGAGATTTATATACTCATCCCATGTTTTATAAGGATTTTTATAAGGTTTAAGGATGAATAGAAAGGATAACTAAGTCAAAATTAATGTTGTGATGATTAGTCTTAAATGAAGCATGTGGGAAGAATGTGTCTTGTAGAAGGAATGGATTCTTAACTAGGGTGATTTTTTATGTATTATTAAGGGTTTTCTGTCATAATTATATAAAAATATAAATATAAACTATCTTTGAAATTTTAATTTTGTAAAATTTATTATGAAAAATGTAATTATGGTATGGTTATGTTCAGGCTGTTATAGATCCAGTATAGAGTGAGCAAGGAAATGTGGTCTTAGGTAATGAAAAAGTATGTAAATATATGGGAATGAATTTTGTTAAACTAAATATTTATAAAAATACTATTAAAACTTTGATATATGTGAAGAAAATTCTTTAATTGAATGGAAATATCAAATATTTGGGTGACTTAGACTAACTAGGCTACCTTTTTAGGTTTTAGGGTGATTTTCTTATGATCACTAAATATGTTATCATGATTATGAAGGAGAATTTATTTAGTAATCCTAATGTCATGGTTGGTAGGACAAACGTTAGGCACATGAAAATAACTATTTTTTTGTTGAGGATGTTTCTCTCTTTTGATATAGAATACTGATTCATGTAAGCTACAAGAGTATTCATGAATTGGTGAAACAAAGTTTATCAAAAAGTATAAATCCTAGAAGTCTTCCATTTTTTAGGAACTATTTTAATATAATGTCTAAGTGAGTTAGTTTTTGTAAACCTATACATAAGAGTACCCAATCCCTTGAGTATGTCAATTTGGACTTGTAAGTTTTAGCTGAGATAACTTCACATGGTAATGAATATTACCGACTAAGTATAATAAATGATAATTCAATGAATGTGTGACTATATATTTATAAAAATAAATTTTAAAGCTTCAAGTTTATTAAGAATTTGAAATAAATATGAAATAAGTAGGTTAATAAGAAATTAAAGCTTCTTAGAACCAAAAATGGTTTAGAGTTCTTATTTAATGAGTTTTATAAATTTTGTGAAAGTAAGGGATTTCTTAGGAACGAGATGGTAAAGGAAACTCATTAATAAATGGATTAAATAAGAGGATGAATATGAATATCTTTGAAAGGGTTAAAATTATTCTTTCCTATTTTGGTTTTCCCAAATCCTTTTAAGTTGAGGCCACCATTAAAATTATTCAACTATTTAATAAGTGTCCCTGATGGAAATATGAATTGAAGAAAAGACCATGGCATGGTGGTTTAGACCATATTGTGGTCTGTTCTCAGATACACCACGTTGCATTAAATGTCACCACATCATGGTGTTGTGCATAATAGTTTTACATGTTATGAGATAACACATGGATTGACCTATTTCTCCCACACCAAGATATCATACTTGGTTTGATCATCATGTGATAACTATTTAAGGAGTTTGAATATCAAGAATTACCATTTAAGAATTAATTGATAATTATGAGAATTGGACCATATATTTCAAACAGTTATAACATTTGAACATTTGAGAAACCATTCATCAATATGGTTGAACGTTTCAATTACAAGGAGGGTACTTGGGTGGATATATAAATAGGTTCAATCCTTGAGTGATGGTAGTGTGATAATTGTGTTCGCTATGTTTAGATAAGTGTTATCCTTTACAAACCCTAATAGTGGTATCATATTTTATTATATATTTCTTGGATTTATTTTTTGAATGAACGAAGAAACTGGAAAATAATATTTTCTAGAACCATGGTGCGTTATATTAAAAATAACTATGAATATTTAACTTTTATAAATAATGCCATATTTTTTTTATAGAAAATGGGTGTGGTTTTATAAAATTTATATGACCTTTTTGTGGTTTAGAAATATATCCATAGAATAATTATAAAAAAATAAAGCATTGTTTTTTGATACTACCATGCCATGGTTTATTAAGAACAATGTTATAGTTTATGACACTATTATAATGAACCATGGTGGGGTAAGGTTTGAAGAGTCATGGTGAAAAATGTTCATTATTTTTATTAAATGTGATCTTATAATAACACCACAATATAACCTAATTAAACCATGCCATAGTCTTCTATAAAATGTACATTGTTTTTTCCATGGTAAGATTAGTCATTTAGAGCATCACCATGTTGTACTCTACTCAAAATGGCGATGATTTTCCCCATGGTTAGAGTTTTAATTCAGGGAATCACCATACCATGGTCTATATCCAAAACAACCATGGTATGAAGGATTTAAAAGAAAAATAGGTTTTTTAAAATTCTTTAAAAGCATTGCCAGTGCGGGTTCATGGTATATGTGAACTAATTTTAAAGTGAATTTACATGGTTTATCAATTTATAGAATATAATTTTTTATAAAATAAATCAAATAAAAAATTGTTTATATTTATTTATAAATTTTCATAAAGGAGAATATAAAATTTTTACATTGAAAATGATTATTTAAAGAATATGTGATATTTAGATAATATAAAGTGTTTATATAATATATGAAATGTTTATATGATTATAAAAGTTTTCATAAATGTAATATTTTGAATATGAAGGAGTTAATGTTAAATCCCATATAAATTAAGAATATGAAAGAACTTATATTAGAATAATCATGAAATACTTATACGGTTACAATTTTTTTATAAGAATAACTTATTTTGAATATGAATGAGTTCATGTTAAATTACATATAACTTAATAATATGAAAGTGTTCATATTAGAATAAATGTGAAATTATAATACACTTAATCTACACAGAGGTCAGTTTCCTCTATATAAAGTTAATTTTAACATACCATTATGCAAAGACCCTTTGTTGTGTATGAGTAATATTTTTATACAAAAAATTACATATTATTCTCTTATTTTAGTTATGTTACTCATTTTTATGAAAAATAATGGGAATATTAATTTAAAACAAATATTTAATGCATATTTTAACTTGTGTGATTTGTTACTAATGTTTAGAATTATTTAAATGAGTAGTGATCTACTTTTGAATTTATATAAATTAAAAAATTAAATTTTGGCATCTTTTGTTTACAAAAATATGGATAAAATCATATTTGTATTTTAAAAACAATTTTCACTCTTGTTCATATTATTTATATGTTATATAATGTCCATAAAGTATGATGAATTATAAATTTTTTATCAGTTTATTTATTTATTATTTTTTTATAAACATTTACCTCATGTATAAATTTATGAATTATTTATTTATTTAGTATTATTACCCAATTTATTCATAGATATAAATTGTTTATATTGTGAATGGATATATTCTTTAGTTTAAAGTGTAAAAATTCTTTTTAAAATTATCATACATTCATTTAAGAAGTTAAATTCTAGGTATGATAATTGATTTAGTTTCCTTCTACCTAGTTTTTGTATTGTTCATAGGTTATAATCTTGAATTTAAAGTTTAATTATAGTTTATACATATTAGGTGTTATAATAATGATATAATTAATTTCTCTTTTAAATATTTAACCATGGGTAGTAGGAATTTGGGTTGGACTACTTATTGTTGTGACATCTTAGGGTTTTTTAAGAAAAGTGGGGGTTGGTTACCTATAACACAATACTTATTATTATGGGTATTTTTGATTTCAAATGATTATATGGTTTTACATGAAAAGTTTTCATACACGTTATGAATATGATTCATTTGGATATATGTAAATATAATTGGATTTTAATCTGGGTTAGCAATGAAAGCTATGATTTATATAAAGAGTTTCAGATTAATATGTTATGAACACATTGATTTAGTGGAACAAATAAAGATTCAAAATAAATTATTTAAAAAATATGTACATATAAAGTGAATACATGAGATAATATGGTTATATATTAAAATCCTTTTGAAATAATATATGTTATATTCCCTTGAATGTAACACTTGTCAAGACATCAATCATCCAATCAAGAAGGTTCTACGAAATTAGGGTGCCCAAAAATTATCTTGTGTAAGGAAATAATGTTATGTGTCATAACCAATCCTTAAAAACCTATCCAAATAAGCTCAAAACTAGAACAACACAAGATATTAAGGGAATTCTTTATCCCCACAGGATAATGATTAGAACATCAGGTGTAATGACCCATACTTTTTGAATGATATTTTTTTCCTGAGAAAATATATTTTATACTCAATAAACTATATCTTATTAATAATGAAGTGAGTATAATTTTAAATATGACCATAAGGTTTCAACCATTTTATGAATGTTGTTCAATTATGACCATTGGTTAATATGAACATTGGAAACAATGCTATTTATAAAAAATTTAATGTTATAATTAGTGTTTATAAGTAGAAATGACAAAAGATATTTAATACAGAAAGAAGTAATGATGAACTCAACCAGTAGAGCCATGCCATATGAAGCCCATTTATCAGAAATTGGGAGTGAAGTAGAGTCATTGGGATTATCTCTTAACCAATCCCAAGCTGAGCTTCAATAATTGAATCTTGAATGAAATCGATTATGGTAGAATTTTAAGTTAGTGGAAATTAACACTCGGGCAATGTTAGCTGAGATAACCCATGAATTTATCACCACCGCACACCATACTATGAAGTCATATGTAGGGTTTATAAGGGGTTATTTGTTGAGTCTCTAGTTACTTAAAGTTTAATTCCCTTGTATAAATAATTTTGTTTCCATCAATTCTGTTTAAAGAATAGTTTTTCTTAAAAAAAATTAGATGGAATTTGATAAATTATTTTTTTGGACAAAAATTGTATGCTTCAAAAGAAATATAAATTATTATATTAAACTAAGGTATTATTAGTAATTTTTATTTTAATTAAATAATATAATAAAAACACACTTATCTAATTATAAATGATAAAATAATTTTATTTTTTATATGTTTGAAATTTTACTATGCATTTTCAATCCACTATTATTTTTAATAAATAAATAATTTTACATTTAAAAGTTAAAATTATCATATTTAGAGAATTATTATAATATAATAAATATTATTTTTGAAATTATAATGTCAAAATTAGGTTAGTGTGAAATTATGAGAATTTTCTAAAATACTTTAGTTTTTTCATGAATAGTAAAAATACAGTTTGAGTTTTTGATATGATTAATGACAGCATAATTATGTCATAATGTTTTAATAAGTAATATAAAATTATGGTTGAATATTTTGGATTAAAATATAATAATAGGTGTAACAAGTTTCCAATACCATGGGAAAGCCCATGGTATTGCATTTACCACCACCTAGGTGTCCAAGGAAATTAATAAACAAATTCTCTACTTTTGATATAAATACCCACCCATTTATCCATTTAATTTCACTCCCATTTAATCCACCACAAATATATGATAGTTTTACCTCCCAGGGAGTCCTCCCATGGTGTTTTCAATCCCCCAAGGTCCCAATCATCGAGTTTTAGAAGTTACTTTTCAAGGTAAGAGAAATCTCAACTTCTCTTTTCATTTCATGTTACCTTTTTATGTTGTATATCTTTAAAACTTAAAAAATATGTTATTTTTTCATTTTATTACATACCTTTACTATATTAAGAATATTTTTTAAAAGTTAGACCATTTTCCCTATCTTTTTACCCTTTTTTAAAATCATGCTTTATACCCGTTATGTTGTCGAATTTTTTCTAAACAATTTCTCACTTTTTCTTAAGAAAATTATCTTTTATTTTCTTTATGTGAATACCCAAGAATATTTCATTTCCAAAGGTATTAACCAAGTTTTAAAAATTATTTATTTGATTCTATAATTTACATATATAAAACTCTTATTCCCTTTTTATGAGTTATAAATGACATAAAGATCTTTTCTTTAAGAACTTTTTATAACACCATGATTTTATATGAAAATAATTTCTTTTATTCTCCGCGGGTTATTTATGAAATTTTTTGTTATGATCTATGTGGGTAACATTAATTAATACATACAAAGGTTATAACCTGATATCACTCTAATTCATTGGTTATTGAATTTAATCTATAGAGATGACATGTTTTATGATACCTTGGTGAATAACCTTGGTAAATTTTATGACACCTCAGTGAAAAAACATAGTGATATGCTTATGAATTTATCCTTTAAATGTTGTAGACACATTTTTATGTTACGATTCATGTTATTTTATTTATGATATGCTTCTTTTTCCATTGCTCATTCCTTTATGATATACCTCAATTTCTTATTGATATTCCTCAAGATCAAAAGAAAACTGTTTCCCTTACTCTCCCTTACATGGATTTTTGCTCACCCTTTCCTTTAATATGTTTCCCAAGGTTATGATATGCAATAACTGTACTTAGTATGAACCTATGATGAATCCTTTCAAGTGTAATAGAATAATGTTTTCATGTTTTCATGTATTATGTACCTTATTTCCAAGAAACTAAACTTTAAAAGATCCTCTATTTGTATCATGTAAATGAAAAGTTATGTAATAAAAAGGAGGGATTCCATAGTTGGTATCAGAGGATGGTTTATTTATTTATGGAAATTTGGATTTAAAAACATTATAAAAAACCTTAAGAAAAATTTAAAATATAGGAAAACACCCTGGTATTTTGGTAAAGTATTAAGTAAGTAGTTTCTTAACCAAGAAATCCCTATTTAGATATGAACAAGTGGATGTGGCTCTAGCACATATGTTACTAGGGGTAAAACCTAAAAACAAAAATTTGAGATAGATTCAAATGGGAACTTGTTCATGGAAATAGGACTTACTACACTCTTATATTGACACTCCCAGGGGATATCTTTGGTTAAATATAAGCTTTGTATAAACCATTATGATGGATTTATAGAAAATTTAACTGTTGTTAAAGAATAATATATTTAAGAATGATGTTTCAAGACATAAAAAATCCTTCAGAATTATAAGATTATGAAATGAAACAAATTTCTCACTAAGGTTTTCTTCTTTTAGAAAATTATGGGAAATAAGAGAAACCATGTAAATGGTGAGACAAACAGACTAGGCACTGATGGAACTTTGATGGAAGCTGTAATGGAAACCTTAATGAGGATGATAAATCAACTGACTCAAGTTATGAAAAATAACTTAAATCAAGCTGAGAGACCATATTCACCATGAAGGGAACAACTTTATGTTGAGTCCTTTATGTGTCAATGACCACCTTCTTTTAGTGGATATACCAACCCATTGATTGCGGATCAATGGATAAGATATATAGAAAAGATCATTTCTATACTTTGTTATTCAAAATAAGAGAAATTCACCCTAGCTGTGTACCACTTATAGGGAGAATAAGATTAGTGGTGGACACTAATTAAAAACACAAAACCTAGTAGGGTGATTTAAGCTATGGAGTGGGAAGAGTTTAGGGGAACCTTTTAAAAATATATTTTTCCCATTCGATGCGAATGAAAATAGAAAAGGAATTCCTAGAGCTGATGAAGAAGGAAAATGAATCTCTAGGAAGCTATGAGATTAAATTTACATGATTTTCTCACTAAAACTCTAGGTTTTTCATGGATCATAATGGAAAGGTTTAAATATTATTCAGTATACTAAGACCCCAAATACAGATAAATCTAGACAATCGAGACTATGAATACTATGAGGAGATAGTTCAAAGTGCTATGATGGTTAAACTAGAGTTCATAGAGACATAGTGGTCCCATAGATCAAATGAAAAGAAGACATCAATGGATCCAAGACTAGGGAGTAACTTTGATCATAGAAGAGGAGGAAATAAATTGAAACATTACACATGCAACAAATATGGGAATAATCATTTGGGGAACTACATACTCAGGAGAGGGAAATGTTATAAGTGTGGAAGAGGTGTAAATATTTCTTGGAACTATCTTAGTGAGGTGAAGCCTCAAATTATCAACACTAATGATAAAGGGAAGATGGTGTTGGCCCAACCTAAAGTCTAATGCTTTAAGTGTATAAAACTTGGGCACTTTTCCAATCACTATTTAAATCTGAAGTTAATGGAGGGGAATCACTATAAACCTCAGTAAAGGCCAAGGGAGAAGGGTCATGATTTTTCTATCATGATAGATGAAGTTGAATCTTTGAATGATGTGGTAAAAGGTACTCTCATTGTTCTCTCATAGCTAGAAAGTAATTTTTTTTATTTTGGTTCTATGAATTCCTTTACTTTCCCCAAAATTTCTAATAATATAGAATTAATCCATGAATTTCTAGAAGTAGAGTTATCAATCAAGAATTATGGAGGGGTTATCCAAGAATTAATAGTGTATATAAACTCTAGTATTTACCTTGGTGAGTATAATCTCATCGCAAATCTATTAGTCATTCCCATGTTGGAATTTTAGACTATAATAGGGATGGAATGAGTCTCAAAGTATAATAAAATGATAAACTATAGAAGCAAGGAAATCTCAATAGTCTTGAATGGAAAACCTACATTTGTTTTCAAAGGAGAGATATCTTAACCTGATCTATGTCTAAAATCACACCCATAGCCTTCTTTATGTAAATTATTGGTTAATATAAAGAAGGAAATGAAATTATACAAATATGAAACACCCCCATAATTTAGGAATACATTGATGTATTTCTTGAGGAGTTACCTAGGCCTCCCCTAGAAAGAGTGGCAGAGTTCTCTATTGAACTCATGATTGGATCCAAGTTGATATAAAAACCCTGTATATAATGGAAAATGTGGAGCTGGAGGAATTAAAGAAAAAACTCTAAGATCTATTAAATAAGGGGTTTATCCATCCATGTGTGTCTCCTTGGGGAGAACCTGTTCTATTTGTAAAGAAAAAGGATGGATCAATGAAACTATAAATTTATTATAGAGAACTTAACATGATAACACTAAAGAACAAGTACCCTATTCTAAGGATTGATGATTTATTTGACCAGCTTCATGAGGATCAATTATTCTCCAAGATTGATCTTCAACCTGGTTATCATTAACTGAGGGTAAAGAAAGAAGATATTCTAAATACTGCCTTCCAATCAATATATGAGCACTATGAGTTTGTTGTTATTCCATTAGGCTTGACTAATACTAATTCTATTTGTATGGATTTGATGAATATAGTCTTTAAGGACTACCTTGATAACTTTTTGGTAGTTTTTATAAATGATATTATAATATATTTAAAATGTTGGAAGGAGCATGCAGATCATCTAAGGGTTATATTTAAAACACTAAAGCAAGAGAGACTATTTGGAATGTTTATTAAATGTGAATTTTGGTTACAATAAGTTTATTTCTTGGGGAACATTGTAACCAATGAAGGAATCTTAGTTGACCTGGCCAAGAAAAAGGATGCAAAGGAGTGGCCTTATCCTACAATAGTAACTGAGATTCACTTTTTCTTAGCAAGATATTATAGGAGGTTTTTGAAAATAAATTCATGAATTTATAATCCACTAAACAAGTTAACTAGAAAGGGGTCTAAGTTCATCTGGACAAAGAAGTGTAAGGAAAGTTTCCAAGAGCTGGAGAAGAGATTGGTTACTGCACTCGTGTTAACTCTACCCTCTATCAGAGAATGATTCATTATTTTTAGTGATGCGTCTCTAAGAGGGATTAGGTGCATCCTCATGAAAAATGGAAGGTGATTTCTTATGAATCTAGATAGTTAAATCCTCATGAGAATAATTATCCTATTCATGAACTGAAGGTGGTTATAGTTGTTTTTGCTCTGAAGATATGGAGGTACTATCATTATGGGGAGAAATGTGATATATACACAGACCACCAAAGTTTGATTAATATTTTCACACAAAGGAATTGAACATGAGGTATAGGAGATGGTTGAAACTTCTTAAAGACTATGATTGTTCAATTAATTATCATTCCAAAAGAGTAAACAAATTTAATGATGAATTAAGTAGGAAAGACCCTGTTGTGCTAGCAATGACGAGGATTTAAGGAGACCCATTGATCAAATACCTAGTAAAAATAGACAAGGGAATCATAAGGGGAGGGAAATCATCAACCCTATCCCAAATGTTTTCTCAACCATCATTACTAGAGAAGATCAAGAAATATCAAAGAGAATATCCTTTGTTATAGAAGAAGATAGAGACTATAAAAAATCATAGGTTTCTTGAGTTTAATATTGATCAAGAAGTTGTACTGAAATTTCATACAAGGCTATGTGTTCCATCTATTCCAATAATAAAGAAGGAGTTGATGGATGAAGATCATAGCTCTAAATTCTCTATACATTCTAGAAGCACTAAAATATATAGGGACCTTCATGATCATTATTAGTGGGATAACATGAAAAGGTAGAATTCTAACTACACTAAAAGGTTCTTAGTGTGTCCACAAGTGAAGGTGGAGTGATAGATACCTAAAGGGGTATTACAACCACTAACTATACCCAAATGGAAGTGATACAATATCAATATGGAATTTTTCACTAGTCTCCTAATAACATCCAAAGGAAACAATGTGATATGTGTTATAGTGGAACGTCTCACCAAGACTAACCATTTCATCACTATTTGAGAAGATATATCTCTTGACCAAATTTCCATGATATACATGAAGGAAGTGGTAAAGATTCATGGGGTACCACTCTTTATCATTTATGATCTTGATCCAAGGTTCACATCAAAATTCTGGAGAAGTCTTCAACATGATCGGAATACTGAGTTGAATTTCAGTACGACCTATCACCCCTAAACTGATGGCCAATATGAAAGGACTATTCAAACACTCAAGGACAGGCTGAGAACATGATAAATGGAATTTAAATGTGGATGTAATCAATATCTCCCATTATTTTATTTCTCTTACAACAATAGATTCCATTCAAGCATTCAAATGGAAACCTATGAACCTCTATATGGGAAGCAATGTTTAACTCATACTTGTTAGGATAAAGTTGGTGAGAGAAATATTCTCTGGCATGATATTGTGCAAGAGATGATATAAAAGGTTCATGTTATCCAATAACACATAAAGGTTACTCAGAGTTATAAGAAGAGATTTTCTAAAAACCATCAAAGGGACCTAGATTTTTATGTTGGCGACAAAGCCTTCCTTTGAGTTTCACATTGGAAGAGAGTCATGTGGTTTGAAAAGAAATGGAATCTTAGACCCAGGTACATTGGCCCTTATGAAATCCATGATCACATAGGAGCAGTGGCCTATCGGCTTGCACTTACTCCAAAATCTATCTCAATTTCATGATGTATTCCACATACCCCTCTTGAGGAAGTGCATACCTAACCCCTCACATGTACTGAATCTATAGGTGGTATAATTGGAACATGTTGTACGAAGCCCAATTTTCAGAACTTGGGAGGGAAGTATCATCACTAGTCTTTTCTCTTGACCAAGTCCAAGTAGAGCTTCAATAATTGAATCTTGAATTAAATCACCTACAGGAGAAGTTCAAGTTAGTGGAAATTACCACTCAAGAAATGTTAATCGAGCAGCCCCATGAATCTATCACCATGGAACACCTTAACCTTAGTTCGCATGTGGGTGTTATAAGGGGTCATTTTTTGGAGTCCCTGGTTACTTAAATTATAATTCCATTTTATAAATAATATTTTTCCATCAATTATATTGTAAGAATAGTTTTGCTTAAAAAAATTTAGATGGAATTTGATAAATTGATTTTTTGAAAAAAAATTGTACTTTTTAGAAAAATATATTATTTTATTAAACTAAGGTATTATTAATAATGTTTATTTTAATGAAATAGTATAATAAAAAAACTCTTATTTAATTATAACTAATAAAATAATTTTATTTTTTAAGTGTCGTAAATTTTACTATGCATTTTCAATCCATTATTATTTTAAATAAATATATAATTTTATATTTAAAAGTTAAAATTATCATATTTAGAGAATTATTATGATAAAATAAATATCATTTTTGAAATCATAATGTCAAAACTAGGTTAGTGTTTATTTATGATAATTTTCTAAAATACTTTAGTTTTTCATGAATAGTAAGAATACAATTTGGGTTTTCGGTAGAATTAATGACATCATAATTATGTCATAATGATGTAATAAGTAATAAAAAATTATGATCAACTATTTAGGATTAAAATATCATAATAGGTGTACCAAGTGTCCAATACCATGGGAAGCCCATGGTTTTTCATTTACCATTACCTGGGTGTCCAAGGAAATTAATAAAAAAATCCCCCACTTTTACTATAAATACCCACCTATTTATCCATTTTGTTTCACCCCATTTTATCCTCCATGAATCTTTGATATTTTACCCCCCAATGAGTCCTCCCATGGTTTCTTCGAGTTTTAGGAGTTACTCTTTAATGTAAGGGAAATCTTAACTTCTCTTTTCCTTTGAAGTTCACTTTTATGTTCTATGTCTTTCAAATTTCCAAACTATGTTATTCTATCAATTTTATTATGTCCATTTAATATATTAAGTGTATTTTATGAAATTTATATGATTTTCCTCTTTATTTTTACCCTTTTCTAAAATCAAGCTTTATAACTGTTATGCTTCCAAATTTTCTTCTAAAATTTCTCTCTCTTTTTCTTAAGAAAATTCTATTTTATTTTCTTTACGTGAATATACAAGACTCTTTAATTTATAGGGCTATTATCCAAGATAAAAAAATTATTTATTTGATTCTGGAATCAACATACATAAAAACATCATTCCCTTTTTGTGGGTTATAAATGACGTAGAGATCTTGTCTTTAAGCACTTTTTAAAACGCCGTGATTTTTATATGAAACCCGTTTATTTTATTCTCCATGGGTTATTTATGAAATGTTTTATTGTGATATATATTTATCAAATTAATTAATACATATTAAGGGTTCAATCTAATAGCGATCCAATGAATTGGGTAATAAATTTAATCTCTAGAGATGACATGTTTTATGATACATTGGTGAATAACCTTGAAAATGTTTACGACACCTCAGTGACAAACCTTGGTGATATGCTTATGAATGTCTCATTTAAATTTTATAGCCACATTTAAATGTTATGATTAATGTTTTTATTTATGATATGACTATTTTTATCTTAATCATTCCTTTATGATATACAACAATTTCTTATTGATATTCCTCAAGGTCAAAAGTAAACTGTTTCCCTTTCTTTCCCTTACTGGGACTTTTTTCTCACCCTTTCCTTTGATGTATATACCAAGGTTATGAGATGAAGTATTTTTACATATTATGAACCTATTATGAAGCCTTTCAAGTGTAATCAAATAATTTTCAATATTTTTATGTATTATTTACCTTATTTCCATGAAACTAAACTTTAAAATATCCTCTATTTGAATCATGTAAATGAAAAATTATGTAATAAAAAGGTGGGATTATATATCGAGTATCAAAAAAACTAGAGGGAATGATTTTACCAACATTAAACAAGTGAAATGGGCTATATATATTTATAACTATAAAAGAAATATTCTACAATAAAAGAGTAACAATGTTCAAGATATAACCCAAGGTAGAAAGATAAAAACCAACGTACATATACTTAAACAATACCAAAAAAAGGACACCCAAACCAACAAAATATACTCCATGTGACATGTGGGAAACATACCTTCATATCACCACTATCTAACCATAATTAGTTGACATAAAACTTATTGCCTCACTGCGATGCCTTTCCCTTTCCTACATCAACAAAAACAAGGCATACACACCCCTGGAATATTGTGCAAGGTGTAGTCTAAATTGGAATAGTAGGATCTCAACCAGGTTTTCTATAAAAATTCTCTATAAAATAATATCAATATGATAAATTTAAATAAAACATGGAATGATAATAAATTACATATTTTTATATCAAAAGCATGGTAAATAGTTACCTTTTTTAAAAATCTTCTAAAAAGATAGGTGATACAGTTTCAAATCATAATTTCCATAAATCATTAATCTTTATCAAATCATGTATCATTTCATATCAAATCCAAAAAATAGTACAAAGTCAAATAAAAAATGTTAAACACCCTTAGGATAACAAAGGCCAAGATTTCTAGGTCACTCATTCCTCAATAACCAATAAATGAATAGTGCATACTCAAGTCCCTAAAGTCAATACATCCATAAACTAGGGATGGAGGAACACATAATAAATTTAACTCCCTTATAATGTCAATAAAGTTCATAAATACAATGTATCTACAATCTAGGAATGGAGGCACACCCCAGAAAGTGAATCCACTTACAATTCCAATGGAAGAGGCCAAATACTAAACCCTCCACCTAGGTACCCAAGGATCCCATGTGAAAATATATATCAAATAAATTTCAAAGGGTGTATAATATCTCACAAATAATTACAAAAAACCATTTATTTATCAAAAATATGCTTTGAAAACCAATTTCACAATCTATTTCAAAATGCTTTGAAAAATACCTTTCTTTTACCAAAATAAGGAGAAAAAACCATTTTTCTCAAAAATACTTTTACACACAAAAATAAATAAACCAAGAATCATGAAAATTCATTTATAAGACCATTTAATAAATCCATATAATTCAAGATTCATTGAACATAGGCTAGATATGGAACCACCTACCTCATTTTTGGGTCACACACCACCAACAATAAGAATCCACACACTAGAAAGGAAGTGAAATCAAGAATAAGTGAGAGGAGGCCCTAAAAAATGATTCTAAAAACATAGAACCATTTTTACAAAAGAAAAAGGGTTGGTGGAGAAGGTATATAAATACGTACCTCAAGAATAACATGTGTCACACCACACCAATATGAAATTTGACCTCTGAGAGACATACACATGATGAATTTATAAAGGATAGAGATATATCACAACATGATCAATAGATTCCAACAACACATCCCAAAAACACTACTAAACCAAGAGATCATGTAGGAATAAAAGAGATTCAATAAAAAATACTGATCTGAAGAAAGTTGATTGATCTAGGATTGGAACACTAAGAAAATATGTTCAGAGAGAGTTGAATCATGAAAAATATTTAGAGAAGACCTAGCATTCAGGGAAATGATAAGGGAGTAAAACGAGAAAAGTGATGGGTGAATAAGATATATAATCTTTTGGAATAAACAAGGTTTACATCATGGACTTTCAAAATGGCCAATATGTCTAAAAAACATCATATTGGCTTATAATCCCCAAATCCAAGTTCATGGTATAAATAATACCTCACATTGTAAACTATTTTCATGTCAAGAATCAAAAATCATGGATTTTACACAAAATATATTCACATAATGAATATACATTTATGGTGTGAACTAACTCTTGTATCCACCAATGAACCCAACTTTTAATGAAAACCCCCCAGTTCACCGCTAACACCAATAAAACCCAAAAATTAGCATCTTAAATGTAAAATGATGGTGTACTTAGATCCAAGAAGTTACAATTATCCCCACCATAAGATTTTATATCCTTAGTAAGTAATGTAGAAGAAGGATTCTTTGGAAAGAGGTGAGGCCACTGCTCCCCTGACAAGGATTCATTATCCCAAGTCTCATGAGAATCTAATATGTTCCACCATACAACTTTAACTAATATAATATACTTTACAAACAATAATTTCATCTAAGAATCAATGATATCTATTGGTTTCTCCATAATAGAAACATGCAACTCCAACTAAAAGTCCTCTCAACTCAGAACAAATGATATTTCTTGAGCTAAGATGTATGGAAAACATCATGAATACCTATTAACTTAGCAAGTAATTCTACCAATAATAAACCTATACAACCTAATCAGTGATCTAAAATGGTCCCACATATCTTGGAGCCAGATTCCCATGTTTCCCAAGTCGACGGTAACCCAACTAAGGATAAACTTTCAAGAAAACCCAACCACCAAAAAAACTACAACAAACAACATTAATGATCTACGTATGATTACTATTGAATCTATTATATAAATAAGTTTTTATGTATATCCTAAATCCTAAATGATATATACTGAATGAGACTCAGTCCTATGAGAGAGGCCTTTCCCACCTCTTCATAAAAAATATGTGACCTTACAGAGTCTTGAAGAATTCCATTCAGATCAATTAATGGTAACTATTATTATAATAGAACTCAACCATTCCCAGATGGCTATCCCATGATCCACTGAAATCTAATACACAGGTACATAGAATATCATATAGTATTTTAATAGCATTCTCATATGGCCATCTTTTTGTGGATTCGAAGATGTACTCAATCTGATTTTCATAGACATATCCTCTTATATAATCTTATTGAATTTGGATGTAAACATGGGCTCACTATCATATAAAATGGTAGAGGGAACCCTCTGAAACCTTAACATATACTGCACTTATAGCTTACTGAGATATTTAACCTTTCTAGTATCCCTATTTAGAGTAAAATGAGATGTTTTTTTCAACTGATCAATGAACACCTAGATAACATTCTTTACTCATGGTTTCTATAAAAATCCAATGATAAATTCCATGGAAACCTCATCCGATTTCTAAAATAATTCCTGAAGAGGTTGGAGTAGACCAAAAGGCTTCAAGTTCTCTTCCTTTATCCATTGTTAGGTGTAACCATAAGGCATATAATTAGTGATGTTGTGATTTATACTTAAATACTAGAAACACAATATCATGTCATAATACATCTTAATAGTTCAGAGGTGAATGGTCTATGAAGAACTATGAAAATTAGACAACCATGAGTTCCTAAAAGATATTAGGATGAAAAACCAATTCTTGAAGAAAATAATCCCATCAGAAGGGAGTGACTTACCAGAAACAGTCTCCCAACCATATAAGCTTCCTCAAATTACTTTTTACTTGTCATCCTACTTCTAGTCTAAAAAAATAGACTCTAAGAGAGATGAAGAAAATGTAACTCTAGTCATAACCACACTTGAATAATCTTCATTCACATCTAGATGAAATTAAGAAAAAATAACCATAAGGCTCCAATCCTCTTTCAATTTTAGAACTTCCTAATATGCATACTACCTATAGAGAGACTTCATGATGACATTACCATTTCTGGGTGTGTAGGTGATGTTGAAGTCAAACATATTGAAGAATTACACCCATCATCTCTACTTAAGATTTCAGTCCCTCTATGAAAATATGTAACTCAGACTCTTATGATTAAAAAAACCACGAACTTTTCCCTAAAAAGATATTATCTCCAACACTTAAGCACAAGAATAATAACATAAAGATTCAAATCATGAGTGAGATAATTCTTCTCATGTGGCCAAAGCTGATGACACCTTTATTCACCACATGATCATCCTGTATAAGAACACACCCCATAATAGAACCATAAGTATCCCAGTATACCATGTAGTACTTACCAGGTTCTATAAAGATCAGAATATAAGAAAATGTCCAAAATAATTTAAATTCCTCAAAATAATTGTGATATTTAGCATCCTAAGTGAATTTTACCATTTTATTGGTAAGATATGTCAAATGTGATTCTAGCTTTGTGAAATACTTGAAAAAATGCCAATAATATCCATCAAGAACCTAAAAAGTTTCATATATCAAAGATATTCTATGGTTCCTACCATGATAAGACATCATTAAATTTTTAGGGTTGACTAAATGATTATGTTCTAAAATCACATTCCCTAATAACTTCACTTATTGGATCTAAAAATTGAATTTCGGTAGCTTCCTATAAAATTGGTGGATCATCAATATTTCCAAAACCAAATTAAGATGGTTCTCATTCTCACACTTATATCTCAAATAAACCAAGATATCATCTAATAATACCATGATAAAGGTGTAGAGATACCAAAGGAATACCTGGTTCATCAAATCTATAAAAACTACATGATAATTTGTTAGGCCAAAAGGAATTATAAGATATTCACAAAGGCCATACCTACTCCTAAAAGTAGTTTTCAAGATATCTAAATCCTGAAATCCAAGCTAGTGATATCCAAAATTAAGATCGATCATTGAAAACTAATTATACCCTTAAACTGATTAAACAATTCATCAATGTAGGTAAAAAGGTATTTATTCTTGAAAGTCACCAGGTTCAAATTTTGGTAGTCTATACAAAGACATAAAGAACTATTGACCTTCTTGGAAAAGAGCACAAGGTCCACCCATGGTGAAGCACAAGGAAAAATAAATCCCTTATTAAGTAGATCATTCAATGAAACCTTGAGATATTTTAAATCATCAAGTTCCATAAGATAAGAGGGTATATAAATTAGTTGTGTTCCCAACACTAGATCAATTGGGAACTCTACTTCCCTCTCTAGAAGAAGATCTAAGAAGTTATTTAAGAAAAATTTGGATAAATCATAAAAAACCAAGGGAATATTAGAAAGAGGGAAAACACCATCAATATTAACTAAAATGATAGAAAATATAATCCTAAGATCTAGGAAAAAAGGTATTGCATGACTAGATATTGGGTCCCAGTCTTCCTAGAACACCTCAGATCTCCCATCTATAGTATAGAATGAAACACATCGATGAGAACAATAAATATCAACTCGGTGAGTGACTATCCAATACATTTTGATGAAAACATTGAAAAGATCCAAATTAAGAACCAAGAAATCCCAGACCAACTCTTCATCACCTATCAATAGAAAATAAGATAGAAAAAATCCCCTGCTCTTTCCTCTTTCCAAGAGGCATCAATATCTCCATAAAAAAGGAAATGAGGTTTGTGAGAAGTTTCATCACATAGACCAAACATAAGGATATGAAAGAGTGTAAGGGATCTGTATCAAATAGAGTAGTTACTATAAAAGATACAAAAAATATGGTATATTCACTGTATCTAGGCCCGTATCAACCTTTGTTAGAAACTCATCCACTATGTGAAGGAACTTCACTCCTAAGGCCTATGGATAGAGCCCTATGGACTTTGAAGCTTATGTCCATACCATAGTGGAATTTGAAGGTGAAGATCCCAGACTATAATGGAATATAGAAAAATCCTAGAAGAACCACTACAAATGGACTCAATGCCCACAAGTACTGAAAATCTCCATGGGTATGAGACAAGATCATTTGGTGTTCCCTACCTTACCACACTGATTGAAAGTTAGAGGAATATTGTTAGCTATTTTTGATAGTACTAAGGAGGCCCGTTACTAAGAACCACCTCCTCTACCCTTACAGTTATCATTCCATTTCCTCTTTTTCCACTGTACACTACTTAAAACACCACTGAGAGGAAGATAAGAGCCAAAGAATCCAATTTTACCAAAATATATATATCTAATATATACTCCATATCAACCATATCAACATAGTTGGTAAGATTCGACAAATATACCTATGATTTTATGTTAGTTTGTAAACCCTATATGTATTTGTAGTCTTTCATCTAATTATTCATCACCACCTCTGAAGAAAAAATAACCAAATCCAAAAAATGGTTGGTGTACTCCAAAACTAATCTCTCTCCCTATTATAAGTAAAATAAATTAAAGGAATTTCCTATCATCAAATATTTTGGGTATAACTATAAAATTAAAAGGGTTTTTAAGACCTTCCACTCCAATCACAAATACCGATTTTCTTGAAAAATGGAATTAAACCATAGCTTCCCAGTACCCTTAAGATTGAACATTTTTTATTTCACCTTAACAGATTTTGGTGTCTCTATGAATTTGAAGACTTGATTGATATTCCCTAGTCAATCCTCCACCTCTTGGTTTTTATTCGAACGCTTAAAGAATGGGGGTTTCTCAAGTAAAAAATATTTTACTCAATCCTTTTATCCTCTAGCTCTTGGTTTCACCTTGATAACTTTGTTCTAAAACCACAGTATATTCTGGTCTATATCATGAACTACCTATATGATAGACTCTAAGATATTCTGATCCAAAGGTGGATTTCCTTAAGGAGCATCTCCCACTACACCCTCCTGAGGATCCCCTAGAAGAAATCTCATAAGGATGTTTATACATTCCAAAAGTAGTTTAAACCAAAAAAACAAGTATATAATGAGATCAAGGTCAAAACCCAACATAAGAGGAACATATCCCAACTTCCCATGGTGACTTAAATCTCTTCACAACAAGATATGGCCATACATTAACTAAAACATCCCCCCTAAAGTCGTTAAAATCATATATCATATCTATCAACTTACCAAGATAGAGAATAACCATCCTATGATACCAAATTTTCACAACCCAACCCAAAAAACTCATCTAACCAGGCTTCGAACTGGACCATAACAAGACTGGAAGGGCATTCCCAATACCCACAGATTGGGGAATAGCACCCAGACATCAAAAAAAAAACCAAATAGAAAAATTTATCCAACATGAAACAAGATACATGTAATATGTATATATAGAAAGAAAACCATAAAATAAATATTCCATGATCAAATAAAAACAACAATAGTGATATAACCCAAGGTAATAATATAAAAACCAAGTTACATGTCCTAAAAAACAACCAACATAAAGGTCACCCAAACTAACAATTAGAACTCCATGTGACATGTGGGAAATTTACTACCATATCATCACCAACTAACCATACCCAGATGACACAAACCTCACCGCCACACATTAGAACCTTACTTATTGTTGCATCAAATAAAACAATATACACATCCCTAAGGGTGTGTATAGAATGTGAACTAAACAAGATCAATAGGATCCCACCCAGATGTTCTGTAAAAATTCAATATATAATTATCAAAATATGATCAATTTAAATAAAATATTTCATGATAGAAAATTAAAAAAAAAATTATATCAAAATCATGATAAACAGTTCCTCTTCTTCCGAATCTTCTACAAATCTAGGTGACACAGTTTCAAAGAATAATTTCCATAAATCATTTACCCATATCAAATAATGTATCATATAATATCAAATCCAAAATAGTAAAAAGCCAAATCACAATTCTAAACAACCCTAGGATAATAAAGGTTTGGATAACAAGGTTACTCATACCATAATAACCAATCAATGACTAGTGTTCACTCAAGTACCTAGAGTCAACGCATCCATAAACTAGGGATATAAGAATAAACTAGAAATTAAACCCCCTTATAATGTCAATCAAGTTCAAAGATATAATGTTTCTATGATCTCAGAATAGATGATCACCTCAAAAAGTAAACCCCCTTACAATTCCAATAGATGATACCCAATAATAAACCCTAAACTTTAGTACCCAAGGCTCCCATGGGTGGAATATATAAAATTAATTTCAAATGGATTATCACATTTAAAAAAATTCCAAAAAACCATTTATTCATCAAAAAAATCTTTGAAAACCAATTTCACGATCCATTTTAAAACTTTTTGAAAAACAATTTTCTTTTACCAAAATGAGGGGAAAACCATATTTTATAAAAAAACCTTTTACACACCCAAATAAATCAATAAATAATCATCCCAATTAATTTATAAAAACATTTAATAAATAAAAATCATTCATGGTTAATATAAAATAGGCTAGATATAGAACCACCTACTTCATGTTCAAGTCACACACCACCCACAATGGGATCCACACACCGAAAAGGAAGGGAAATTAAGAAAAATTAAGAGGAGGCCCTAAAATATTATTCCAAAAAATTATAATAATGTCTTCAAAAGTAAAAGGGTTGATAGATATGGTAGATCAATGCATACCTCAAGAATAACATGCACCACACCCAACTGACATGAGATCCAACCTATGGGAGACAAACCCATGATGAATCTATAGAGTATTGAGAGATATCATAACATAATCAATAAATTCCAAAAAAATATTCTAGAACCACTTTCAAACCAATATATCAAGAAGTAATGGTATTTTATCAAACTTATTGATCTAATAAAAACCAATTGATCTGTGATCAAAACACTAAGAAAAGAAGTTTAGAGGGAGATGGATCACCCAAAAATTCCAAGATAAGACCTATAATTTTGGGAAAGGATAAGGGAGGTGAAGAATAAAATATATAAGAAACAAAAAAAATTAATCTATTGTAACTAACATGATTCAAATCATGAATCATTGGTTTATGACATGAACTTTCAGGATGGATGATACTTCAAAAAACTTATTGCCTTGGATTATATTCCTGAAAGCCCAGTTTATGATGTGAATAATTTCTCAAACTATGAAAAATTTTCATGTAAAAAAACCAAAATAAAAACTTATTCCCAAAATCTATTAACATTGTGAATATACATCCATGGAATGAACCAACACCTATAGCCACTGATCAATCCAAGTTCTTAAGAAACCCCCCGGTTCTCCTCTGACACCACTCAAACTAGAAATTAAAACTCTTAAATGTAAAAATAGGGTATAACTAGATCTATGATGTTACATTATGAGTGAAACTAATATAATTAAATTCATGTATTTGGAATATTATATGGGTTATAATTAACTAGGAAATCTAAAGAGTTGGATACCGAGGTAATAAAGTTGAGTTTATCCATATGATGGATTGGATAAGGAGTTGTTTACTTGAATATCCAAGATTAATATATGATATTCTCAGAATAATGGTTTACCCAAATAGATAATTGATTGTAGAAATGAAAAAGTGACCCAAATAACAGTGAAATATGAATGTTGTCCCACTAGTTGGTATGTAGGAATTTAAAAGGGGTCATTATCTTAGTGTCGGGATATTTAAAAAAATTCATTATTAAATGATTATAAAACATGATAATCTTATGATAAAATAAAATCATCATCAACAAACTTTACTTTGAGATCAATTTTGTAGAAATATAATCTTAATAAAATAAACTTCCTAGAACAGTTTAAAAACTTATGATTTTTTATTAAGAAAGAAGAAGATTTAATTGTATTAGAGAAAACCCTTTTTTATTAACCAAATGCTGAAATAATTAAACAAGTGGATATAGATGCTTATGATAAGTTTATAATGATTCACTTGAGGTATAAAAATAATTATTTAGATGAAACATGAATTAAGGAATTTTAATATCCACTCATATACTCAATATGATTGTGTATGATAATGACTTGGAGGGATTAAAGGTTTTATTTAAGGATTGATATGGATAAAAAATTATTTTTTTTATTTTTTAAAAGGTTCTAAAAATATAAATTATCTTGATAAAAATTTATACTATATCCTAAATTGGTTTAGGATAATCAGGTAGGTAATGATATGTCTAGGTCTTGTGGTAATAATATAAAAGGATAATATTTTAAGCTAGAAGGAAAACATTGGATGGTTTAATTATTAAACTTGGTAACTTAAAACTAAAGTAGGTTTCTATAAGGAGGTTTAATGCTTCAATAAGAGATTAAATTGTACAAAATACTTAAAGGGGTTTGTGAAACTCCATGGAAAGTACACATAAAATATTCATTTTATAAAATCAATTATTTTATTTTGAAGGGTATATGATACAAAATGTATATTTTATGACTATTTTAAAAATATAGGAGTTCAAAATCAAGCTACGGATTAATGGATCTTATAATTTGTATTAAATTAATTAAGTAAAGTATTTAAAGATAAAGGAATTTAATACAAAGGTTTATTTTAATGCTCAAATGAATCTAAAAAAAGGATGTTTATTTTTATCTTATTTCTCTTATGTGATAAGACAAGTTATTTATAAACAAAGTTTATTATGATTAATATGAGATAATGTTTTTTATGCCCATGTTTTTTTATTTATTAGTTTATGTAACAAGTTTGAAAAGAAGATAAGGATAAAAGGGTTTTTTCTAGGATAAAATAGTTCACCCAAGATATTTTTTAAAACACAAGGGGTGTGATACCACCATTTTAAAATGAAATATTTTAAATAATAAAATCCTCTTTTTAGAATATTGATAAAAAAACATAGAATACCATATAAGATATGAATGTTAATATTTTACTTATTAAATGTTCTTATTAAAGTAAATATGAATTATTTACAAACACAATGTATTTTTTTGTTTTAGAAATATTTTTTAGAGAAAATATAGTTCCTAAGTTTCTAGTGGGGGAGTATGTTTAGACTTAGATAAGTTTAAACTATGATAAATAAATGATTATAATAGTTAAATAAAAGTGAAATTCACTTTATATATTTAAAGAGTTTATGATATCTTAGTAAACAATGGTCACAAATGTAAATAGTAACATTTAAATTAGTTACCAAATGACCTCAAAGAAATTTTAAATGAGAAAATTCTATTCCTATGATGATCAACTTAGAAATAATTCTAAGTAGAAAATAGAGAATATTAACATAATAACATTAAATTTTGTGAATTAAATAAATTTAAATACTATATTCAAGTAGTTGGCCATTAAGATTATGAATTCAATAGAACCCTTATTCAAATATGATCACTTCATAGATATTACTAATTAAAAGAGTTTAGTGAGAGATTTTATCATATGGTCACATATATATGTGAAAGGAATTACATATAGATGTAATGAGTTTAAAAAAACATTAATAGTGAAGTAAATATAAGGTATCTTTGGTGGTCAATTATATGAGATATGATTTTATGGGTGATTATATGTAGTTTTTTTAATATTATTAAAGTAGTTTAAAAATATGAAATGTATCATGTTATATAAGGGAAGTCTCTACTTCATAACTCTTTCATGTTGGATACGTATACCAATGTATTGTAATTATAATTTACCCCTCAAAGTATGAATTTGAGTTACCCATAATCAATGTTCATCATAGATTATTATAGATTGTGATGAAATTTAAAGGTTAGAGCTTGTATAATTTCATATAGACATATTAAATATCTTCATGAGACACCAAATAAGTTTTATGTTCCAGATTACCCATTAAGTATACCACATAGAGTATCATGCAGTATGTCTTTGTTATACTATGTGTGCATGTTTCATATTGAACCCACATACCTAAGGTTAAAAATATTCCTACCATGAAAAACTTTGTAATTTTATACTTTTCTCATGATATCTATGTATATTCCATTACTTTTTACAGGTACTTCTTGACCCTTAATTTTGACCAATATTTGGTTGGGTTTTTCTTTGAGGTAGTTTTGGGAGGTTTTAGAAAAATTTTATAGGCCTTTGGGATATGCATGGTTGGATCACATTTAGGTAAAACCATGAGGGTTTTCCTAGGAAATCTTGTGCCCAATCATGGTCTACTAGAAAGGGGTTCACAACTTGTCCAAACTATATTGCCACCCCTCCAAACAATGCACCCATAGGCAGAGGGGTTATACAATGCTATTATACAGTTAAAGTAACCATGTGGAAAAACTTTACACCCCAAACATGATCTCTTGATAGGGAACATGGTTAGGGTTCATGGTTACTTCTAGCAATGTGTCCTCTCTAGAAAACCATGCACGAATCCTTTTAATCCTCCAGATTTTTAATTAAAAATCCTCAATACCCTTGTTTAACCTTTATTGACTCCCTAATATCATATTGGATAGACCTAATATTTCCATAGTGCTCAAGAGGCATCTTTCTTTATATTATAGGTGGATTTCATTCATTCTTAATATATTAACTCAAGGCATATTGCATTTTTGATCTAGTTTTTTCTTTTCTTCTTAGATCCTCATTAATTCTCTTCACCTATCATCTTGTATAACCTAAAAGAGATATGTATGATGGAGCTAAGGGGTTTGATAGAGGATTTATGTGTTTCTTATGGATCTAGGATTATGAGGACACAATCTTCACTTCCATTGTCCTTATTTTTGAAGGTGATTAGTTCTACCTCTATTCTTAAGGTAGGTGTCTCTATACAAAGGGATAATTCTATAAATTGATTATTTTTCATATAAATTACTTTGGTTCATTCATTAAATTGAATTTATTTGTTATTAAAATTGGTTTTTTAGAGATAAATCATGTTTTTAAAGGGGTCTTTATTTAAAAATGTTCTGTGCACACTAAGTGTTTTATAAAATGATTAAATAGTGTTTTTGGTTTAAAAATGGGTTTTCAAGCACTAAAGAAGATTTTATTTTATTTGAAAATTAATTATAAATTATGGGCATGGATTTTTAAATGGTTTTTGAGAATCTTAGAATATTGGGTAACCTTGGGTGCATCAGGAATAAACATATCACTCATAGTGCATGTAATGGAACTTGAGGCTTTCTTTCACTTTAGTGAGTGTAATTACACTATAGGTTAATCTAGTTAGATCCACTATAGTCTTGGATTGGGGATTTATGTTTTATGTCTAGTACATATACCTAGAGGTTATATATCAAACAATTCACTTTTTCATTTATGATTCGATTATCACATGATGGATTGGTTATGATTATTTTCTCATATGATTTCTCATGATGGATTGGTCATGTCTATTTTCTCACATGATTTCACATGATAGAATGGTCCTGGTTATTTGTTTGCATGTTTAACTTATTGTGTATTCATGGATTGTATTGGTTATGATCTCATTCTTATCACTTATACTTATCATATTCTTTGTTTTTAGAATATGAAAGGTTTTTATAAAAAACCAATGGATGATTTTCAAATTGTTTTGAGTTATGAAAATTCTTTGAAAACTATATTTTTTTAAAGATAGAACTATTGCCTTATTGATATTATATTTTTATATATTATGCGGTTGAATCCTATGGGTTGTGTGCTCATAACCTACCTTTTCCTTTGGGTGGTTGTAGACGTTGTTTTATAGGATTCAGGTATAGGGAATGATATTATGTATAATATTGGCTTTATTTTTCATTATAGCCTTCATAGTGGTATGGTTTGGAGGTGATGGTTGGTCACATGGAGACTTTTTGGTCTTGTATTTTCATAATTTCTATTTTAGAATGTTTGGATTCAATTGTATGGACCTTGGTTGTTTCTCTTTCTTTTTATTTATAATCTAGTTTTATGTCTTGTTTTTTTGTATACAAGACTTGTTTCCATTATCCTGCTGCACCTCATAACCATGATGGGCCAACTCGGGTGGCTTTTCTAGTTGACTTAGGTTGGTTCTTCATAGAATGGTATCAAAGGGATGATCATCCTGAAGTGTGTTAACAATACCTAATTTTGGTTTTGTGTATTGGGTAAATAGAAGTTAGTAACATAAATATTTTAATGGTAAGTATTGGAGGGTGCCTGGGAAACTCACTTCTATGTGTGAACTTAAGTTACCATGGGTGGTTGATTTTTTTACTGAGCTTGGGACTTAGAGTTTGAGGTCATTTGAATGAAATGGAGGGGAGTTTATTTAAATGGACATGTTACTTTTTAACATTTTAAGTTTTATCAGAAGATTTTATATTAATTTTAAATTTTTATATTTTTAAGGAATTGGCATGAAATCTTGAAGTTGGTTTGATGACTTTGTAATTTTTCTTAGAAAGATGATTTGTTATTGTCTTATGTTTGTTAGACGATGCCTCCCAAGAATAACTCTTCCAAATTTGGGTGAGGATGCTTTAAGACAAGTTATGTAGGAAAATAATTTGATGGAACCTTATTTGGTAGAAGGTAAAATCCTCACTATTTAGACTCTGGGTCAAGTAGGTGTTAGGAACCCAGAACATGCAGTGGATTATGGCTTGGAATTTACAAAGAAACATCCACCCATCTTCTATGGTGACAATGGAACCCAAGAATACGAGGAGTGTCTAGAGTGTATTGAGAGTATATTCATCTTCTTGAATACTCTTATGGTATATAAGGTGGGGTTTTCTACATACGTGCTCTAGGGAATAAGAAGAAGATGGTGGGACTCTATTATGAAGGCAAAGTTCCATGAGGATTTTACCTGGACTTATTTCAGGAAAATATTCAATCATCAGTTTTATCCTGAGACATTACATGCAATGTATACCTAATATGTTCTAAGATTGGATTAAGGAGAGCATACTATTTTGGAGTATTCCACCCATTTCACAGAGTTGGTGCATTTGACACCAGATCTAATCACCAATGAATACCTAAAGGCTTATAGGTTTGAGCTAGGATTGGGGACTAATATTCAATCAATGTTGATTATCATGTGCCATCTGACCTTCATGGAGGTAGCTAATAAAGATTATTTGGTGAATGAAGGCATAGCTGGAAAGACTAGTTTGGGTGGAACTTCAATTGGTGCAGTTGTTATCTAGGGTGTGTGTTTTAGCTAGAAAAGGAATCGCATGGGTGGTCGGTTACCTTCATGACTATTTTTAGAGGAACCATCAGGATAGTAGTAGTTTTTCTGCTATCAATATGAAGGTGTGGTCATACCAATCCTAACTACATAGAGACTCCAAGTATTTTTCATCATTGTGAACTATCGGGTCATCTGAGGTGTTTTTGTGAAAGGATATCTCAATGAAGTAAGGCTGGATCCACTCTCACCAAGGGTTTGTAGGTTCATATTGTTGCTTACAAGGGTGTTGGGTCTAATACTCAATCCAAAGGGGATGTTTACATGGACAATACCAGATAGATTTATGTGGAAGAGTGTGTGCAATAGGAATATGAAGCATGGATAACTATTGTTAGAGGTTCGATGTTTATTTAATCTTCTATGATTCTAGATTTGTTTGATATAGGTGAAACTCATTATCTTATATCATCAAAGTTATTTAACATGTTAGTATTACATTTATAATATATTCCATTGTTATTGGACCTTTCCACACCTTTGTGAAGGAGGTCTGAATAAGGTTTTAGGTGTCCCGCTTGTTGGGCTATGATAACTGGCTCTGAGATGGTGTGGGATTTTTAGTTCTTGATATTGAAATCATCGACTTGATACTTGTTGGGAAAAAACACCTTAAGGTGTCCTATCAGTATGTTTTGGGTATGATTATTATTTTTGACAAAGATATATGACCATGAATGAGTATGGTTGGTGTTTTAGGAAATCATGTTTTTAAGGTGGCACAATTTCCCAGTGTTTGAGAAAATTTTGGGCCTCAAAATCAGAAGTTTGGTGTTTGGAAAAGAATGATTTCCGCATAGGGGTACATAGTACATAGACCATGAAGCATGGTTCATGGATTGTAAAAGTGGTACACAGAATGTTGAAGGAAATTGGTAATGAAGCGAACCATGAAGCATGAGACACAGACTGTGTATGAGAATGGTTTGTGGGGAGAAAATAGTTCATAGTAAAGGCATGCGGTATACAGAAGTCTTGAGGTTTGAAAGATGGATTTTCATTCACAGAAACAAGGTGGTTATTTGAGAAACCATGGAGGGAGTAATTTAAAAAAAACATGATGGTGATTTGGGTCGCCACGAAGGAGGAACGACAATACGTAAACCGTTTAGGGAAGAACAGTTCATAGGTGAAGCAGTACACAGTGAATGCGGTACCACAATGAAGATTTAGTAAATATAAGATTAGAGGTTTTTAAAAATATATTTTCTTATATAAGGAGAGATAATATCATCATTAAGTGGGAGTATATTTCATATGAAAACATCTTTGCTTCGGGAATTCAGTGAAGTCTGAAAGAGGTTTATGAGGGAGAATTCCGTGAAGGGTGAAGTAGTTTGTGCGGAAATAATTACACCAAAGGTTTTTGTAGGGAACTATAGCCCGAAAAGGACATGGTACATAGAGGAGGTAGACACAATATGGGGAAGTAGAAGACATGGTACACAGAGGAGGAAGACTCAGTATGTGGAGGAGGGATGATATGCAGAAGTAGAGGTAGTCCACAGATGAGAGATGATTCATTGAAGTAGAGATAGTCTGTGAAGAAGAAACGATACGTGGAGGAGAGACAGTTCACATAGGAGAAGTGATCTGTGAATCATACTTACTACACTGTACATGGAGGAAGAAAAGTGGTTCGTAGGAGGATCAAGGAATCTTGAAAAATCTCAAAACCAGTTCACAAAAGAAATTTTCACTATCCTAATAGTATGCAAAAAGGTGGAATTCATCAAAAGATGAAAAAGAAACTTCAACAAAGCATCTACCTATAGTTTTGGATGCATTATTTGTTGAAAATAAAGGGTCCTACAAGTCCATAAACTTTGAGTGGATCCCTTCCAAAAACAATGAGAAATAGGAAGACAACTATCCTTCCCACTAGTAGGGAGCCATAGGAAGAAACATTGGGAGTGACCCTTGGGAATGTAGTGAACATACTCTAAACCTTATAAAGGCAGAGATCTTAGGAAAAGAAGATCTGTCCCGAATCTTGTAATTTGGTAGTGAGATTTAGTGGATTTGGTACATCGAAACATCACCGATGTATGCTCCTTGGACATAGCCTATTGAGGGTGAACCAAGTAAAATCAATGTGTCCTATGCATGATCTCATTTCTGTTCATATATTGCTATGGGAGAAAAAGAGAAGTGTGCTTTGTTTAACAATGAAAGAAGATCCTAAGGGTTAATAATTTTAATCTATCATACCCTGATTCACCCCCCTCTTAGGGTATTTGACCTTGTGGACCTATCAATACTTGGCATGGATTATGTGATCAAAATTAAGCCCTATATAGACTATTATCATCATCGGGTTCATTTTTTATCTTTTTATGGGGTCAATCATGTTTTATAGGGTGAGTGGGACCCTAGATCAAGAAGGGTGGGTCTTGTTGTTCCTTATTCTAGGGTAATATCATGCTACTTTTCAGAGATGTTTATTGATGCTATTGAACCTTTTTTGTGAAATATACTTTAAAAATGGTGTGTGTGTACCCCGAAGTCTTTTTGGATGATATTTATTGTTTAAAACCATAGATATAGGTTAATTTTACTATTGAACCTCTCCCTGGTATGATGCCCATTTATATTCCATCTTTTCTAATGGAACATGCAAAGCTGGTGGAATTTAAAGTCTAGATTGGGGACCTAGAGGTTATGGGATTATTCATCCTAACATGTCATCATGAGATTCTCCTTTTCTATTTGATAATAATGTATAAAAGAGTCTTAAACTTTTCATATATTATTAAAAGTTGAATTGGGTGTCAGTTAAGAACAAAATATCATTTTCCTAGGATTGATGATCTCTTTGTCCAGATTATAGGGGAATATTGGTTTTCAAATATTAACCTTCAATTGGGGTACCACCTGTTGAGAGTTTGAGAAGAGGATATACCTAAGATAGTGTTTAGGATCTGGTATGGGAATTTTTAATTTCTAGTTATTCTATTCATTCTCACTAACATTTCCATGATATTTATGACTTCAATGAATCAAATCATTCATTGAATTTTGGAATATTTTGTTATTGTGTTCATGGATAATATTTTTGTATAATTTAAGTAAGAGGTGGAGCATATAGACCATTTGGATATCATTTTTAAAACCTTTAAGGAACATCATCTCTATAGTATTATTTTCAAATGGGAGTTTTGGATTCGGGAAGTGAAATTTACAGGGTATGTCTTATCTGAGAGTGGTATCTTAGTGGATCCTAAGAAAGTACAGGCTTTTATGTAATAGGAAAATACAATAAATTTATTTCATATCCATATCTTCTTGGGTTTGGATGGTTACTGTAGGAAATATTTTCATGATTTCTCCAAGATTGCATCTTTGTTGAAAACTTTAAATCGTAAGGGTTTAAAGTTTGAACGGAATAAAAATGTTAAAGATCTTATGATGAGACTAAGTTGAGGTTGAATTTATCACCAATTTTGATTCTTCTAAAACTAGGTTTAGGTTATTATTTTTTCTATGATGCTTATGGTATGGGTTTTGGATGTGTTTTAATTTAGGGGAAATATGTGGTGGCCTATGGCTCTCTCAAGTTACACCCTCATGAGAAGAACTACCCTACCCATGGTCTTGAATTGGAAACAGTTATTCATGCACTAAAAATGTGGTGTCACTATCTCTTTGGGGAGTGGTTTACCATGTATTCTAATAATAGGAGTCTGAAATATATTTTTACTCAAAGGGATCTGAACTTTTGAAAGTGATTCCAGGTGGAGTATCTTCAGACTTTTTATTTTGATATTGAATACACTCATAGTAAAGGGAATGTGGTTTATAATTTAGTGAGAAAAAAATTATCAATACAAACCATTATGAAATCAGTTGAGGAGTGGTCTTTAATAAGTTTTCTTGCCGATATGATATTATAAGTGGACAAGGTAGGTGGATAGGTGTTCTTGGAATCTATAAAATATGAATCATCTTTTTATGAGTGAGTTTAGATTGAGTAGGTGATAGACACCGATTGAAAATTCATAGGTAAAAGTTTTTAGGAAGGGGATACCTTGAGTGAGTGCTCCCGATCTCTTAATGGAGCTTTGTGCTACCATATCTGGTTGTTCATTCCAATTTATCTATGGTGGGAGTTGATGCACAGTGGATACTGGCCATGTTGGTGTGTACACCCTAAGGAAACCAAGATATATCATGAATTGAGACTTTGGTGGTGGCCAAGGATGAGGTAGTCGATTGAATATTTTCTATCATAGTGTCTAATTTTTCTAAAAATTAAGGTGGAACATGAGAGACCTGCTAGTTTTTTGAAACCTTTTACAATTATAGTATGGAAGTGGGATGATATTTCCATATAATTTTTCATTGTTTTTACATGGTCACCTAGTGGGAAGGATGTGATTCATATCGTTATTTATTTACTTACAAAATTATATCATTTCTTACCAATCAAGGAGATGATTAAAGTGGAACAACTTGAAGACTTATAATCTGATAGATTGTGAGACTTCATGGGGTTCCCTCTATGACTGTTTTTTATAGGGAACTGAGGTTTACATCCAAGTTCAAGAAAGGTTTTCAAAAAGTTTTGTGTTCTCATTTGAAATTCCGCATGAATTATCATCCATATAATTATGTATAGAAAAATAAATCTATCCAGGTTATTGATAATATGATTCAATCTTGCGTGCTTGATTTTGGTGGATCTTGGGAAAAGAATATGCCTCTGGTTGAATTTTCCTATAAAAATGGATATCAGGAGTTGATAAATATGAAACCATTTGAAGCATTTTATGGGTGTAAATATAGATCTCCCATGTTCTAGGTAGAGTTGGGAGAGTGGTCATTTTTCGGTCTGAGTCTCATTTAGGAGATGATTGAAATGGTGCAGTTGATTCAGAAGAGGTTGGTCATAGAATTGGGATGTCAAAAATATTATACAAACCTTCATCATTGGCCTTTAGAGTTTGAGGTTGGTGATTAGGTTTTTCTTAGAGTTTCACTCACTTGGGACATCTTCAGTTGGGTAAGAAATTTAAGTTGGAACTGAGGTCTATTAGCCCTTTTTATATCATATAGTAACTTGGAAAGCTAGAATATTGGTTGGAATTACCATATCTCCTGACTTTGATTCATGAAAAGTTTCATGTTTCCTAGATAAAGAGGTATCATCTCTATCCTTACCATCTGATTAAATGGGAGGATATTGATCTTGAGTATGATACCACCATTTTTTATCTACCACTTCAGATTATGGATCTCTAGGATAAGGTACTACACAGTAAAATGATTCCCTTGGTCTGGATACAGTGGAAGTGCATACATGATAGCCCTTAGATGTGGGATCATGAATCAATTATGAGGTAGTAGTGGATTTCTATTTTTCAAGTCTAGAATCTTGATCACTTTCTAGGGATATATTTCCTTTATGGCAGGGAGATTTTATCATTCCATTACTTTCTTATAGGTCCTTTTTGAACCTTGTTCTGGCCATGCTTTGGTTGGTTCTTGTTTTGGATTCATTTAGAGAGTTTTTAGAATTTTTTGGGAGTCCTTATCGATATTAATGGTTTTCATACAGTTATGGAAAATAGTGCAGTTTGTCCCATAAACTATGCGGCCAAGAATGGTATACTAGAAGGGGGTGCATAGTTTGTGAAAATTGTGTGGCCACCCCTCCAAACCGTGAACCCATAGGTAGAAGGGTTATACATGGTTGAAGAATGGTTAAAGTTACCTTGTGGATAAACCATGAACCCCAAATAGGATATCTATATAGGGCACATGATTTGGTAAAATGATTACTCCTAACCCTGAAGCCTCTCCAGCAAACCATGCATGCAGACTTTTAGTGCTCCAAATTTTTAATTGAAAATACCTAGGAGCCTAGTTTAACCTCTAATGACCCCCTAATATCATATTGTCCTGACCTAATATTTCCCTAGTGCTCAAGATACATTTCCTATGTATTATAAGTGTATTTCCTATGTTTTTTGATAGATCAATATAAGGTATGTTGAGTTTTTTATCCGATTTTACATTTTCTTCTAAGATCATCATTGGATATCTTCTCCTATTATCTTTTGAAACTCCAAGGGTTTGTGTATGCTAGATATAAGGGGTTTGATAGAGTATTGATGTATTTATTATTCATCTAGGACCAAGAGGACCCAATCTACTCTTCCCCAATCTTTGTTTTTGAAGTCTCTTAGTTCTACCTCCATTTTTTTGGTAGGTGTCTCTATACAAAGGGATAATTCTATGCATTACTTATTGTTCATGTAAATTCATTTGGGTTATTCATTGAATTGAATTTATTTATTATTAAAATGGTTTTTTTGAAATAAATAATGTTTTTATAGGGGGTTTTCTTTAAGGATAGTTTGTGCACACCAAGTGTTTGATAAAATGATTTAATAGTGGTTTTGGTTTAAAAATGGGGTTTCAAGCACTGAACTAGATTGGATTTTTTTAAATTTTTTATAAAGTGTGAGAATAGACTTTTAAATAGTTTTGGAGAAACTTAGAACATTGGGAAACCTTAGTTTCATTGGGAGTAGACATTCCACTCATAGTGTGTGTAATTACACTTGAGGATTTCTTTCACTTTAGTGGGTGTAATGACACTAGAGTTTATACTATATGGATCCAACATATGACTAGATTAGGGATTTTTTTATCTATTATGCATAACCATAAGTTAGAGACCAAATGGCGTTCTTTGTCATTTATGATTGGATTATAACATGAAGGATTAGTTATGGTTATTTTCTCACACTATTTCACATGACGGATTGGTCATGGTTATTTGTTCACATGCTTTCACATAATGGATTGGTTATGGTTATTTCTATACATTTTTACCTTATAGTGTATTCATGGATTTTATTGGTTATGATCTCATGATTATTCAATTATAATTTTCATATTTTTTTTGATAATATGATTTTTTTTATTAATAAACAAGGGATGATTTACAAATGGTTTTGAGTTATGAAAATGATTTGAGGAACTATATTTGTTTTAAATCTAGAACCTCTACATTCTTGATATTATAATTTATATAGATTATATGGTGGAATCATACTGGGATTTGTTATCTCACCCTAATATTTTCCTTTGGGTGATTATAGATGTTTTTTTGTAGGATTTAGGTAAAGATAAGGGAATTATGTAACATTCTGACTTCTATTTTCATCATATACTTCATATAAGGATGGTTTTGAGGTTATAATTGGTTTCATGGTTACTTTTTGGTCTTGTATTTTCAAAATTTTTGGTTTATCCTATTTATATTGGATTGTATAGACTTTGGTTATATCTATTTCTTAATATTTTTTAATTTAGTTTTATGTATAGTTTTTTTATATATGAGACTTGTTTTTGTTATCTTATTGTGCGTCACCACCATGATGGCCCGACTCATGTGGATTGTCTATTTGACTTGGGTTGGTTTGTTACAATTCATGATATTGAGAAAACTAGGGGATGATTGGGCATCTTGCTGATGATTTCATTGGTTATGTCTTAAATTTTATGAGACTTTTCCACCCATATGATGAGTATGACATTTTATCCCTCAATTGAGATATACTGGTGAAGTGTATGGCTATACCTATATAAGGTATATGTAATTTTCTTATCTATTTTTATGGGGGGGATTTTATGTGATCATAATCTTGGAAGAATCACATGTTATGTGTTCATATATATACTCAATCATTATTTAGAAAATCAAGAATGTATGAGTAGGCCACACATGATTTTCATAATTAATATCCCATGGTTATTCTATGTCTTAAACAAAGAGATTATATGATTATACATAATTTTATTTGATAAAACTGGTGGGCTTATGTATGGAGATATATATTTTTGATAAAGATCACTTCTAATCCATTTATATCATGATTAAAATTTATTCTTTTCTAAAGGCTTCTATTTGTTTACAATTTTTTATTATAGAATTTAAAATTATTTTTCTTACTATAAAGTCCCATGGAGTCACACTTAGTGTTTTTGTGAACCATGATTAAGTTTTTTTTACAATTTTTTTGTTCAAAACTTTGAGAGACACCAGATTTTTTTGGGAAATATAAAAAATAAATTTTTGATTGATTTTAATGAGTTATTACATATCATGGAATATGTGTTGAAAATGAATGATAGATTTTCCAAAAGGAGTTTTGGATGGTATCCAAAAGAAGATTTGATATGGTTTCATAGGTTTCTACAAATGATGTGACATAAGGTGGAACTGTGTTAAGTCTTTGAGGATTTAGTTAACATGGGATATTGATGGAAATATACACTAAATTAAAGGCCATAATGTGGTGGTTTAGACCATGTTGTTGTTTATGTTGGGATAGACCATGTCATGATAAAATTTACCATGTCATGGTTCTATTCATGTTAGTTTTACATGTTATACAATAACATGTGGTTTATAATCCTTATCATACACCATGATATCATACTTGGTTTTATTATTATGTGATGATGATTTGAGGAGTTTCAACATCATTAATGATCATTTAAGTGTTAACCAATCATTTTGAGAATTGAATTGTATATTGTAAATAGTTATAATGTTTGAACATTTGAGAAAAATTTCATCAATATAGTCTAAATTTTTAATTCAAATTAGGTTAATTGGATAGATATATAAATAAGTTTAATCCTTGGGTGATGTTATTGTGAGACTTAAATCTAATGTCTGTGATAACCCTCAAGGACAAATATCTTTTACCAACATTTTCTTTTTCTCTCAAACATCCAGGTTCTAGAAAAATATGAGGAAGAGAGAATCCTTCCCAAGAATCGAGTGATTCAAAAATCCCATGGAAATCATTACATGAAATATCCCATAGGTCACTTCTCAATAATCGCTCTAAAAAATGTGTGGTGGATCTTAGATGATTCATAATAATAGAGAAAAAAAAGGATAATGAGGGTAAAAGTGTTATCCCTTAAAAAACCCAATAGTCCCTTTATAACCATAGGTTTCGAAACCCTTAAACATATGTGTATTGCTTAATAGACCAACAATTATTTCTTAAGATCATTTAGTTTAACAACTTAAGCACTCAACAAAGATGATGAAATGGAACTGAGAACATAAATTTTATATTCATAGAATATCTTTATGGAGTTAAATGGTATAAGTTGTAGGTGAATAATTTTTTTAGAGAATTATCATTAATATAGATATAAATTTCGATAATTATTTTCCAAGGAATAAGAAGAAATCATAACCTAAACTATTTTATCCCAATAATAATAGTGAGGTAAGAATAGTGTTTGAGGAAGATATATCCACTATGCCTAAATCAGAAACCTCAAAACCAACCTATTGGCCAATAATACAGTTTATATATCAATTAATATCATAATTAATTCTACTATTATATTTCCAATGATATAAATTGAAGAAACATTGAACCTTTTTCTATGTATGACCATCTATATTTACTTTATTTTTCCTCTAGTCATTATAGGGCCTAGGGATTAGCCATGATCATTGACAAATGGGGTGGGGTGAATCAATGATCCAATGTTAATTAAAACATTTCCCAATTTTCATTAATGTCTTATTAGTAATTAAGGATTATGTTTCCTTAGTCTATATTTTATCTACCACTCTCTCATATGCCTTCAATGTAAATAATAAAAGACACAATGATATTTTTATAGGCTTCACTTACAATTTTTGGGATGGTCCTTGATGTGATATGAGTGATATCCTATGTTACATAGTTTTGATGTTTTTATCAAGCATAAATCCATAGAGAAAAGAGATAGACTCAAACCCATTACAATGATTCCTCTAAACTACATAATGAACCACTATTTGTTTACTTATTCAGCTCTCTCTATTTTTTTTATTTTTCATTAAAAACCATATTTTCTGGGTTAAGTGGGATCCCAAAAGATATCTATAAAAAAATTACCAAAGAAAGAAACCATGCTCAAAAATCCAAGAAAACTATATAGAACCAAAGAATTGAGGATGAGCCTTAAAAACAACCCTGATACCACAGAATAATAAAGAAATATAGGAAGGTAGTATCAATTGATGCTCACCTTACACTAGTACTGCCTCATGACTCATGTCCACAAACATTAGGTTTCCTAACATGACCCTCTTATGCTAAACATCACCTTGAACCTAGCACCACCTTAAGAATCACATCCATATATTATACATATCCCGAATTCAAATCCACTATTTCCATTGTTCACATTAATACTATCAATGATCATAATCAATTGGACCAAGACCACCAATGTCGATCAATTTGTGCCTAATAGGAACATTAGAGAAAGAATAATTGGATAATACCTCAATGAAAATGTTCACTAGGTCCCATGAGATGCCTTGATGCACACACTACTTAGGTCCCAATAAATATCACTACTAGAAAATGGGTCTATACCCACAGTTTTTAAAAATCGTGGGTATAGGCCATCTATACCCACGGTTCTTCCAAAAACCATGGGTATAGTTTTCTTTTAAGACCTATACCCACAGTTTTGGAGAAAATCGTGGGTATAGGGTAATTTATGAAAACCTATACTGACGGTTCATCAAAACAGTAAGGATTGGGCATTTTTTTTGAAGACCTATACCCACAGTTCTACAGAACTGTGGGTATAGCTTCCCCGCATTATGGTGGGGAAATAAAATTAGGTGGGACCGGAAAAAAATTTGGCGGGAAGAGATTTATTCACTATTTAGATTAATATATATATATATATATATACATATTCAAAGATTTCTTAGCTCGGTTGGTAAACACTACTTTGAGGTTGTTGTAGGTTGCGTGTTCAATTTCTGCTATCAACATTTTTCGAAACACAGATCATATTAATATATATGCGTAGATGTATATTTATATCGCAAATAAAATTAATAGCCCAGTTGGTCCCTTGGTGAGGCGCGTCCTTTAGCTGCCTTGTGAGGTGCGGGTTCGAATCCATCAGAATTCAACATTTTTTAAATGCAGTTTATATTAATATATATAGGAAGATATATATATGTACATAACAAATATATTGTATAGTTCGGTTGGTCACTTGGTGAGGCGCACCGTGAGGCGTGGGTTCAAAACCTGTGGGGTTCTTTTTCTTTTAATACGAGTATGAATTATTATTTTAAAAAAATATAGACATATATAATTAAAAATGGTGTAGCGTGAGTGGTGTGGTGACTTCCGTTGAAGATGCAGGTTGCGGGTTCTATTTTGGGTGGAGCCATTTTTGTAAAATTTATACACACGGTTTTTTAACCGTGGGAATTGGGCTTTGATAGCATGGAATCAAAAAATAGGGTGTTGAAACCATGGAAATAAACCTTTACCCATGGTTTTTACAAACCATGGGGATAGGTTTCAGACCTATACCGACGCCACTCAGCCCCATGGTTCCCAAAACCATGGGTATAGGTTATACCCACGCTTTTGGGGGCTATACCCATGGTTTTGAACCGTGGGTATAGGTCATTTCTTTTGTATTGTATACCATTCCTACCCACAATCACCAACATGAAATTTTTCTCACTAAAACTCAACATTACCAAATAGTCTATGATATGAGACTTACACATAACAAAATTCACCACCAAATTTGAAATCAAAATCACTCATAACAAAAATTTTGGAAGACAAATCACTACCCTTGTATCCCAAACCCATCATCAACAATTATCAACATCATCTCCACTAGATTCCACCACCATGTTATCAATTTTTGACCTATACTAGAGGAAATATACACAGCTTACCTTTCTTAATAGAAACCCTAAAAGATAATTAGAAATAAAAAACCATTGGAACTAAATAAAATAAATATAATAACCAAGTGAAATAATAGAAACCATAACAAGGAAAAAATATGAATAAGATAACAACAAGGGTGATTGAAATAAATTGAAAATTAGATGAGAAACCACCAACATGCCCAAGTTGGAGACAACATTGACATGATTCACACCCACTGGATCCATCATTAAAATGATTCCATTGAAAAATACCTACACCAACACAAACACTACAAGTGTAGAAATAATACATTAATGACCAATGACCCTAAAATATTCTACCGCCAAGTCAAATTGGGCCAAGGAAGGTCTACCTCAAGACTTAGAGGAGACACTAATCCACTGAATCAGAATCAATGCTCTACTATAAAGGTCAATGATAAACTCCAAGGACTCAAAATAAAGGTCAATGAGGTTGATCATGGAAGGAAAAGTAGTATGAATGGATGGGTAATATTATCTATCCCCTAAAATATGTGTCAATTACCATGATAAACCTCATAAACATTAATATAATTAACCATGAGAAAAAATAAAAATAAATTAAAAAAACCACTACGAAAAAGGAAAAAATGAATACTAAGGAATGGAATAGGGACAAAGATAACATAACATGAAAACTATAAGAAATGTGATATTCCATTCAAAAATAAAATAAAAAAAATAAATATAGAAAGAAGGATATTTACATGTTGGGTAGGAAAACATTATTATAAGGAATGAGATGAGAAAACCCATACAACTGAGAGAGATGACCTAGAGAGACAAGAGCCATTAGTTCTAAGCTTTGGCTATGCTCACTTCTTCCTAAAGATGCATGAATAAGAATAATTGATAAATAAAATTTTATTTTGAGTTTGTTTGGATTAATATTTCTAAAATATAATGAATTTATACTTTTTATTTCTCAATTTGGCGAATCACACTAAGTATAAAACTAGATATCATCTTCTAAAAATACTCTCTCAAAAACATTTTTGGCATTATACCCCACAAATTTCTCCATTGAATATATCAAGATCTTAAATAGATATTTCACTACCCCTTTAATATTATAATTAAATCCAAATCCTACTTATTTGGTCAATGATGAGGACTTAAGATCATTTACTAACTAAATAATTCAATATAAATCCACTTTTAAGGAAATAAATCAAGATCCATAATTTTTGAAATAATATTTTGGGAAACTCATGATCATATCTCATGACAATAAAGTGACAACATACATAAATAAGGAAGTAAACACCCAATATAATATTCTTCTCATAAATTCTATCATAAAAATTTATAAAAATGAAAGAAATAAATTTCAATATTATCTCAATATAGAATTCTCAATGTCTGATTTATACATTATGGATATATTATTTTCTCATTCTTATTTCACCAAGTAAATACTAATCTATGGTAAATTATCATAATAAATATTATACCAAATTATCACAATTTAATGTGGATTTTTTATCATGGAATAATAATTTTTTGACTTTATAAAATGATTCACTCAAAGTGAAAAGAAAAATAAATCCATCAAAAAGTCATAACTATTTTTAACTCAATTAAGAGAGTCAAATTCACTATAACTTTTTATGAATCATATTTTTTTTTTAAATCATCCATACATGAATTTTTTTTTATCATTAAATTTATTGACTATATATGAATTTTCAAATTCACATGGATATTCTTAATTTTACATTAAAATAATTTAAATGATTCCACATATTAAGGAGAAAACTCATGGGTACCTTCTATAATAAGATAACACTTCAATGTAAAATATTATATTCAATATTTTAATTTCCAAAATAATCTCATTAAATTAATTCATTAATGAAATCATTTCTATCAAAGGAATTTTTATTCCCTTGATCTATATAATTAATTATTATCTATTAAAATAAATTAATATGAAATAAATGAAAATATATTCACCAAAAATTAATTAATTTCAAACAATAACACTTTAGAAAATTTGGAAAAGTGGTTATAAATTTTGGTATGGTGGTATTCAAATTTTTATATATCATTTTTTAACATAATAACCCAACCCATCACCCCTTAACCTCACTGAATCAAGATAAAGTATTATTTGTTCTTTGGTACATACCCCTAATCACTAAAGTTTAGTAATAAAAATAAATGGATAAGTAATATCATTGGGGTGGGGGTGATTTTCCCTTAAACTTCACACACACCTAATGTTGAGGCTCTACAAAAATTTGAGGATAAGGTATCCATATATCATATATACCTAACCTCTAAAAAATAAAATAACAATATAGAACAAAAATAATATCATATGATACATGATATAAATCATTTTGAAACATGAAATGCTATTAAAAAACAAAACAAAGTGAAAAAGTGTGTAAAGTCCAAATTAATGAATAATGAGGACATAAAATTCATAGTTCTAAAATATGGAGTACTCAAATGAATCATTTGTGTCACCCAAAAAATCCAAGATCCCATCAATTATAAAAAATCCTCCCTACCTCTATAGATCAATCACCATAACCATAACCCATCACTAGTGAAGAAGGAAATTTTCCTCAACCTATATCATTCCACACATAATATAAATTTCCATCAAGGTGTGCATGTTGGGGGTGAGCACAAGACCTAGTAGGATACCCTTAAGAATTCCCCTAAACCACATGAATATAAAAACCAAGTAAGTTGTAATGGATTTTATTCAAAATTACAAATCCCATGTAATTTTATAAAACCAAAGTTAGGAATTTCGTATTTTAATAATAAAAAATATTTTAGTAAACTAATAACCATATATAGTATAATAATTATACCTTTTTATAAAAATATTCACCCACAAACCCATTTCAGTATACCAAAACCCTATTTATCTGTTAGAACAAACATAACACCTAATGTATATCTTCTACTCATGAGTGGACTGAGCACCCCAAACCCTCCTTATCTGACCAATAAGGCCCCCACACTGATGAAGGTATTTACACCAACACCATTAAACCTGATGAGGCATCCATACTTAAGAAGAATTTCTCAATCTAATGTATATTCCCTCACCCAAACCATCCGATCAATGTAACAAAAATAAAAGAAATTCAACCACATCACAATTTCTAAATTATACATTTTATTTTCCCTTTTTTTTAATTCAAACATGCACCAAAAAATCCAAAAGATATATTTTCACTAAATACACTAACACAAAAATTCTCATTTTCCACAACCAATTAAAAAATATAATTAAATAATTTTAAAGATAAAAAATAATTTAATTTATCCCAACCCTAATTTTTTGATAATAAACTTTAGAAAATGAAGGATAAAGTATAATTATGGTTATATGAATTAGTGAATATAATGATCATATCCATAGATAAAACATTTATAACTGAGGAGTATAGATCCCAAGAAATAAAAAATAAAAATAACTTTAGTTATATCACCACTTGAGTCTAATGCATCCACTTCCATATCACCTTCCCATTAGTAATGGATAATGTTTATATTAGTCTCAATGATATTATAATATTTTTTGATAGAATAAGCCACCAAAAAATGAGGAAGGGTGACAATACTCATGAATTTTATGATAATCATCAAGTCTATCTCAATTTAAGTTAAGGTGATTACACATTCCTTGAAAAGATAGAGTCCACACTATAAATTGAGTTATTTAACATCAAAGGAATTACCTGTAACCAAGAAACATATGAATTCTAGGATGATAGTGAATCAAGAATATTAGACTATCCCTCTACCATACATATCAACTTTGATGTAAGATACATCTGTATTTAGTTTGAGTATGTTGATGGGAGGGGTCCAGTGAACCCGAGTTCCTCTCATGATAATGAAAAACTATCTTGGGATATGTAAGAATTAAAATATGAATAGATTAAAAAAGTAAAGTGATCCCATTACTTACAATGGAATTTCCAAGTCCCTGATCAGAGCCTCAACCTTGAATTTTAAATGATGGAATATAGACTATGTGTTAGCATGTCTACAATAGCTACGAGACTCTTATATAGACCAACACCCAATGATTAGAGCCATTGAATCAACAAATTAGAAACCAATATGGTGTTCCCATCAGAAAACTAGGAGGACAAGATACAATAAAAACAATTACCATTGAAATATATATCAGTAATCAATCCTATCCAGCACTGTATAGAAACATCTAAGTCTCACTACATAAAAATGTGGGATACAAACTCTATCTTAGGGAAGTGGAAACATCTACATATGAAAACTAGGTAGATACCCCTTCATTAATTATAATTATTACTATGTAGTGTATATTTTTAGATAAAAATTAAGAGAAAGTTAAATTATTTGGGGACCTTATAATCTTATAAGGCCTTAACTCATCAGTCATGAATTAAAGGACCATGATTCAACTTGTAACGAAAATTTATGGAATAGCTATTGAAAGTATATGGAGTAAATCAGTTCAATAATTTTCATAAAAAAACTGTTTTGTAGAGCTCTATTTTTTTCTTTTTACAAAAAAAAACATTAATAAGATGTTTGGGTGGAATAAATTCTTTAAGAATCAAGGAAGGAATAATGTTTATATAAAATAGAAGATTCCTAAGTCAAATTTCATTCAAAAAATTTATATTCCCTATACGGATAATATAATGGGAGTTATCTTAAAGAAGTTACAAGGATTTTGACAAGATTTTCCAAAGAGGGATAAGGTTGGAGCTTCCTTTAGAGATGATATTTGTTTCCTCCCCATATTTTTTTTCAAAAAAAGTGGACCAAATAGATTGAACCTTTATGAACTATGATACCAATTTCATAGGCAATCCATTTATAAAGACATCAAGGTTTCTAATATTAATTTATCCTTTATCAATATATTTAGAATGTTCCCTTTATCTATCCTTATGGAATTCATTTTTTAAATTAGTGTTCTATATGAATTTGAAAAGGAATTTTTTGATATATTTTAACATTATCATTGGAAAATTGATAACATACATGATGTGAATGAGAATGGAAGTTAATAGACTCTCAATCAAAACAAATCACTCACCAAAGGATATAAAGTTGGTTTTTAGTTGAGGATCTGAACGAAAATTTTGCTAACAAAATTATCAAAGTGCATGATTTTTAATTGTCCATTTCAAATAGGAACACACATGTAATCAAATAAAAGGTATTTCCTTGAATACAATGGAAATTTTTTCAATAAATGGGTTCTACTAGTAGAATATTTTTTTTAAGATACATGAGATACTTTTTTGAATGTTACTTTACTTTACACTATAGAGTTCATACTAATTCAAAATATATATTAAAACTATAAACAATATTTGTATTCTATCAAGGAAAACCATCATGCAAATAGTAAAAAAATGAGAGAGACTCTAGGTTTACCAAAAATTTATCTAAGGTGCCCAAATTTCCATTATGTATCACTTTAGTAAGACACTACTGAAGATATCATATTCTAAAATGAATATCTTGGGATAGAGTGGATCACTATGCCTCAAACCTCTAATAGATTTGAAAAAACCAATTTTTTTCCATTAAGATATAAGGTGAATGGAGATTAAGAGAATAAAAACAAGAAGATAATGTAGAATTAATCTATGAATCTAAAATTTGTTAGGACCCTTAAGATAAATTTCCACTCCATATAATTATAGGACCTTTCCATATCAACTTTAATCACCCCATTACCAAGAAAAATATTCTTATCCAGATTAGTAATTATTTTCATCACTAAAGTAATAAACTTTTGGATTATTATTACCATGATAAATAAATGTTTATTAAGAGAGAATAAATAATGGATAAGAGGTGATGGTTTATCATCGATTAGTTTATCCAAGATCTTGTATGAGAAATTTCACATGCTTATCGGTCTAAATTATTAAAAAAATTGAGGAGATTGTTCTTTAGAATAATAACCAGTGTAGTCATACTAAAAGATCTAGGAAAATAAACTATATTAATAAATCCTTAGATATCATTAACAACCTCTCATTTAATAATATCCCAGGTAGAAATGAAGAAAGAACCTGGAAATTCATCTAGATTGGAATGTTATTTTGGTACAAGCCTTTAAAATCCAAAAGTATTTCATCCGCTTTTGGAATACCAATAAAATTTTAGTTTCTACTTGAAGAAATGAATATAGGGAGAATAGAAAATAGGTGGGATAAATATTAGAACTTAGATATCCCAAACTAATTCCTGAAAATATCGTTTCCCCTACCAACAAATATTGATCTTGATTTTGTCAAACCCCCAACTTTCAAGATCATAATATTTTTCTTGAATAATCATATAGGACAATCAACCAACCTTAACCTAGTGATGAAGTGTAATCACGATACCAAAAAAAATATTGAAATTCTCCTTAATCTTGTATAATTATTGTATTTATAATCCAAAAAAAAATTCAACCTAAATTTTTTTATTTCACCCAAACAATATTCATTTTGGGTTCCACCAAGAGAGAAATAAAAACACACAAAGAGAGAAGAGATCTAAATTTATTTACCTTAAATATGATTCCCAAACATCTAAATATATAAGATAAGTGGAGATATGGAGGCTGAAATCTCAAAAAATCTCACAAAAATCCAATGAAACTAGGAGAACCATGTGAAAAAAAGATAAATGATCCAAAAACCTATTTTTTTGGGTAAAATATAAATTTTAGGTACTTTTTTAAGTAAATGAATCATCTTAATGTATGGTATACTAGAATGTGAGCCCAATTGTTCATTTCCCATTATCTAATCCTCCATAAATTTCATTATCTTAATACAAGATCTATAAAAACTATGAATTTATCCATGAATTCATAAATTTCCTTCTAAAGTTACCCATATCACCCTTGAAGCTCGAAAAATTCAATATACATCAAACAATGACTCTACATACCTAAAAAAGGGTCTTATAATTCTACCTATCATTTTATTTCCTATCCTTATAAAGTTATAGGGTATCAATGTTAGTGAAAATATTGGACCACTATTGATTAATTAATGAATATTGATCATATGTATCTTCTTTTAAATAATCAATTTTTCAAAAAACATATACTAGTGTAATAGCATGATCAAATATTATTTTATATCATTAGTCAAAAATACAAATAGGCTCATACATAAATATTACATATTGATCTAGTTTAAATTGATTATAATTAATAAAATTAAAGAAGTTTGACACGTATTTATTTTATAGGGAGATGTGAATCACATCACACATAGTGCTATAATAGGGAGGTAATTTCAATTGTTATGAAAATTCAACAATATGTTAAAAAACTTCAAAGTTTTCCACATATCTTGGAGACAATGTAACTTTTTTACAAGATGTTAGTGTTCCTTCCTAGGACACACCGGAGAGGATAAAGGATCACCTACAATGAAATCTAAAGTTTATATATGATGTTCGGTATAATACTTTTTCTGAAACTATTCCATAGTATTTTTCTTCTTAGTAAATTTAATATTTTCAACTACCTCTTACACCATACTTGGTTTAACCATAGTATCTTCTCCTAATTCTTCTCAACAAAGAGGAGATGACATGATATCCCATAATACACCTTAAAGAAAGCCACACTAATAGTAGTATGATGACTATTATTATAAGAGAAATAAAAAAATGGGAGCTGGTCCTCTCATGAACCACCAAAATTCATCACATATGATATGAGAATATAATCCAATATTTATGTTATATAATCAAAATACCCATATGTTTTTGGATGATATTACATGATAAAATTCTACTATATATGCATTGGTTACTGAAATTTTTCCAAAATCTAAAAGAAAACTTGAGATCTCTATCATAAACGAACGATGTCAATACATTGTGAAGTTTAACCACTTCTCTAACACACACCTTTTACAATTTATCTATTATGTGTGTCTAATGAATCAATAAAAAATGGGACAATTTGGTGATTCTATCCATAACTACCTAAATTGAATCACATTCCCACATGGTATCTAACATGGGTATTATGAAATATATAGATATTTGGTCCCACTTTCAAACTGGGATCAATAATGTTTATAAAATTACTGATAAGAATTTATGTTTTATATTTATGTTCTAAAATATAATACATCCTATTATGTACCTGAAAATATCTATCTTTATATAAAGACATTAAAATAATCATTTCATATAATTCTAAATTTTTCTAGTCCTAAGATAAACTACCCTATTGAAATGATGAAATGACTTTAAAAATTCCTCTCACATCAAGGAAAAAACAAATAAATAGTTCTTAAATATTTATGGAAAATCCAATGATTCTAATTATCCATACTGACTCTCCCCACAATTTAGGGAATCCCTTATAGAAATGAATTTCAAATACTTCAAATAAGATTCCCTTACCCAATCCACCATGGTTGGTGTAATAATAATACCTGATAATATAATACACTATCCCAACTCATAAATATATTACCACATGTTTATGAATATGATCATGGGTTTCCACTCATCCTTTCTTTCCTAAACTACATCCCCATATGAATTACATATCAAAAAATTAACTACCATATTTCTTTTTCTAAGAATATATGAGTTTCTTTCTATCATAACTGTTTCAAGTTTAGATCATGTTATAAGAATATATTTTTGAGTGGATCCATTCAGTTTATTTCTTTTTCTTATAATTGTTTTTTAATTTTATTCCCTTAAACATGAGTTTTGAAAAGAATAAAATATTTTAGTGATTTAAGCATTCACTGCTTATAGAATAAAATAATGATGTTGAATTCGTTTTTTACATATTAATTTTTTAACCCATATTAAATATCATTTATTTATTCATATTCTTATTATTTTATTTATTTTGGTCATAATTATTTTATGAATATTTTTATTGGAAAACTATTTTACTATTACATTGTTCATGAAACTCAAAATTGTTCTAAGTACATTACTTGTACACAGAGTCAAATGACTTGTATGAAAAGTATAATGAACTCATAAAAAGAACTTAAAAGAGTCATATGTAGAACTTAAATGGATCAAATACATTTTAAAATTACTTGTGGGAATATCATGATGAATCATACATAGAACCTAAAGGATTTATACATAGAACTTCAAAGGCTCATATGCAGAATAAAAATGATTCTTAAATAGATCAATTGACTCAAATGCTTAGAATAAATGATGCATATTCAAAGACCATATTAATTTTATACTCTATACATAAATTATTATATGATGAACAAATTCTTACATGATTATAAATAATTTTATATTTTTTATTAAGTAAATTTTCTTATGGAAAATTAAAATCTTCAAAAAATTGTTTTATTTTATTAATTATTAATATAATTAAGGAAATAAATATGTTGTATGTTTTAGATATTATTATTTTGTTAATATATATACAAGAATGGTATTTTTTAAGTTTAAAAGAGCATTATAGACATATTAAATGGATACAATCATGTAAAAAATTCATATGAGAAATTAGTGAGCAATCACTGTAAAGATTTGAATAGATCTAAAGTTGTTCATTATATTCAAAATATATTAATGAGTTATACTCTAAGAAATAAGATCCACAAAATATAGTATATTTAAATATGTCATGAGTGAGAAATATCTATAAATAAGAGATCATACAAAACCAAAAAAAATAAAGGGAGTGGTGCTACATGTCATGGAGAGCTCGGGAAAACACACTGTATACATTATCTATCACTACTACTACATAAATTTATACTGTAATTTAATGTATTGAACTCTACCATGATTAATGTGATCTAGGCTACCTTTAATTTCAATATTTTACTACTTAACATTGGTTTTGTTGTTTTTTATTCTTTCCATTTTTTTTATATTTAGAGTTGGTTTATGATTTTGTATTAAAAAATAGGTCCATTTTTTTATATCTTCATTAAAAGATACGTTGGGTTGTTCCTCTAGGGTAAAAAGGTAGTTTCATTGGTTTGTGACTCTAGGTTGAAAAATAATGGTTTAATGGGCCGTGATTCTCCATTAAAATCTAGTTCTTATGTTTCTTATGACTCAAATAGAAAATGCACTTTGTATTTGGGTTGTGACTCCCCTATAAAAGTAAATTTATTTATGGGTTCTATTTCTATCAGGGATAACGATAAGTGAAGAGTATAAATAAAATCACTTTAATATGAAAAACAATAAAAATACTTATGTTTATATTTTTATTTCTAGTTTCTTAAATTATATTATTTTTTATATAATTTTTAATGTTTTACGAACTAGTCAATTAAACACACTCTTAACCATTCGACCATCTCTATATTTGAGAAAAAAAAGTATTAGAGCAGGTAATTGAAAGTATCATCACATATGTTATATATATATATATATACACACCATATCCTAGACTTAAACATTTAAGAGAAAAACATTTGAGATAGAAAGATCAAGTTCTAATAGTGTCTGGATTCCAAAAAGACCATCTTTCTTTACTAGAAATTATTAGGGTTATTGGAAAGATATAATGGAGGATTATCTTAAATAGATTAGTATTGATCATTGGACTACTATATTAAAACCCTAAAAACATCTTGAATCTAATATTGATTCACTTACTAGAGTTCATATTGTAAAATATGTGATTATCTATAAAATAATAAACATTATTTATTATGATATAAAAAAATGTTTCTAGTCATATTTCAGCTTGTAAAACTGCTCATGATATGTGGAGAATTATAAAAAACTACCCATTATGTATTTGATAATTTTATTAGAAAATTATTTGGAATGTTAAGGGTTGAATATCAAGCTTTCAAAATGGGTATGACTAAAACTATTAATATGATGTTCCATTGGTTCATTAGTATTGTAAATGGAATGTGTGATTTAGGAGAATCCTTGTACAATTTTATTCTTATGGAAATATTTTTTAGATTTTTACTAAATAAATGGAATAATAAAAAGGTTTATATTAATGAAAGTATAAACTTATAAGAATATACTCATGATTAACTATTGTATCATTATTATACTATAAATTGGAATTTAAAAACATTGATGAAGAATAATCTACCAAAAGGAATGATATTTCTTTTTAATCAATTATTAATGTTACTTATTACACTTTAGATTATAAGTTATAGGAAAGTAGAAAGGCTGATTTTTCTTAATTTTCAAAAGGAATTCATAAAAAAAATCTATTTAAAAGGCATATAAGGGATTGTCTTATAGCTGATCATAAAAGAAGCATCGAAGGTAAAATTATTTATAATAATGCCCCAAATGTAATATATTATGAATGCAGAAGAAAATTCCATATCAAGCTTAAATTCCCAAGATTAAATTAATAAATAATAAACAAACACTAAATAATAAGTAGAAGAGAGATTTAGTAGTTGTATGGAGTTTCATGAAGGATTCATGTTCCATTGATGAATTCAGAAAAAAATAGTCATAAAATCTAGGTCCCATGACATTATTAGATTAAGTTAGTGATTTTAATTATGATTCATATTAATATAAATATGAAAATACTTTTATTTAGGAGTTATATGATGATATTAAAAGATTACCAAATGATATAATCAAATTTTTTGAGTTCCACAAGGAATAAAAAGAAATTAATTTGAAAAATGTTGAACAAAATAAGATTATTTGTCAAGAAAATAAGAAAATTAAAGAAAAATAATGATAAGTAAAAATAATTTATTTCTAAGAAAAAATTAATATGAATAAATAAAATTCAAATTATTATATGATTACTTATAAATTTCTCAAAAAGAAAATAACAAACCGAAAAAGGAAAATAAAAGCTTGAAGAAAAATCTACCCACTTTTGTTCAAGGTATAGAAAGTTATGATAAAATGAAAATTATGAATAAAATGAATAAAAATTATATTCTACTTGGATATTATCAATAATTACCTAAAATGTACAAAAAATTTCATTAAATAATGTTCTAAAGGAAGCATATATATAGTTACATGTTTTAGATGCAGGATGAAAGGTCATTATGCTAGTAAGTGTTCTTTAAGTTTTATAAAATCTTTAGGACACATAATAAATTTCATTCCAAAATATTTATCTTTAATATTACCTATGAATATATGTTTAAAATAATTTTGGGTTCCCAAAAATTCCTTTAATAGTCTCATTGGTCCCAAAATAGCATGATTACCAAAATTGTCCTCTAACTGATTTTGTAGAAAATTTTATTTGTAGGTATACAAAATGAAATATGATACATGGAAAATGGATACTCTAGGAACATGATTTTATATCCATAAAATTTCATATTATATAATATATGTGATGGAGGAACTGTGACATTTAGAGACAATTCAAAAGGAAATGTTAAAGGTTTTGGTGAAGTTGGTATTTCAAAATCTTCTGTTTTTTATATTTTTTATATATTAATGACTTAAAACATATCCAAATTATCATTTAATATTTATGTAATGATTTCATGTTTTCAAAATGTAAAACTGAAAAAGTAATTATTTTTAAAAATGAATATGTTTTATTTTATGCTAAATGAAAGGACAATATTTATTCTATTAATTTTACTAAATTAACTGATCAAAATGTTATGCGTTTAAATTATATAAATAAGATAAAAATTTATGGTATATAATGATCAATCATTATATTTTAGACCTCTTCACAAAACTTCTAAGAACTAATAAATTATTTAGATTCTTGAGTTAAAGATGGACAACAATCACATTTTGATTCATGCATTAAAGGTAAAAACATAAAGAGAGATTCAAATATATAAAAAATTTAAATCTATAATAAATCTTGAACTGATACTTTTAGAATTATTTTTTCATTTTTTAAGATAAATTTTTGGTGGTAAGAGATATGTTATTATTATTATTTTTCATTTTATTATATTTTTTTGGATTTTATTAATTTAAAAGTGAAAATTTATTAAAATTTATGGCACATTGTAAACTTGTTAAAAATGATAAAGGATATATAACTTTATATATTATAAGTGATAATGGAGGATAATTTTGATATCTATAATTGGAAATAATATTTGAAGAAAATTATTTTTTTCATAATCTTTTTGCATAAGGAATACCCAAAAAAATGGTGTAGATAAAGGAAAAAATAGGACTATTCAAGAAATAACAAGAACTATGTTAAATGAGTATAATTTACCTAGATATTTTTAGAATAAATATATAAATAAATATTTCTATGTTTCTAATATAATTTTTTAAGACAAATTTTTAATAAAACCCCTTATGAATTATGGAAATGAAAGAAACCTAAAGTTGGTTATTTTTGTGTTTTTGGTTATAAATTATTTATTCTTAATTCTAAATATTCTTAGATAATTTTTATGCTAAATATAATGAAGGGATATATTTAGGATATTATATTGTTATTAAATATTATATATTATCTAAAAAGAATTTTGGTAGTTATAGAATATACTCCTGTAAAGTTTGATGAGAAATATTTAAATGAAATGTTATCTAATGAAAATTAGGTGGAAGAATATTTTAATGATTTTTATTTTAGAGAATCTGAAAATACAGAATTTAATTCACCTATTAATTATTAGTATAAACCTCATTAAATATATTGTAAAACACATAAATATACTCCTATTAATATAGTTATTAGAGAAGATGATTCTAGAGTACAAACCATAAATTCTTTAAGATTTTTTATGCTCACAATGATTTTATTATCAAATTTATTGAAAATTACATTTTAGTAGATTTAAAAGATCCAAACTAGTTCTTAACAATAAAATATTAACTAAACTAGTTTTCTAGAAATAATTTTTGGAAATTAGTTGATTAAACTAAATATAAAAAGTTATTGTTAATAAATAGATATTTAAAAACAAACATGATGAATTTGGATGGATTATTAAAAATAAATATAGATTAGTTACTCAATGTTATTTTTAAGAAGAAGGTATTGATTATGATGAAACATTTGTACCTATTTCTAGATTAGAATATATTAAAATGTTATTATCATATACAACTCATCATGGTTTTAATATTTATAAAATGGATATTAAAACTGATTTTCTTAATGGATTTATTTTTGAATAAGTTTAGATAAAATGTCCCTTAGGTCTTGAACATGAAAATAAACTCAACCATGTTTTAAAAAATTATAAATCTATTTATGTACTTAAATAGTCTCATTAATTATGGTATAGAATATTATCTCAATTTCTTTTGAAGAATAGATTTATAAAATGAAATGTAGATGCTACTTTATTTATTATAAAGTGTTCAAAAGATATTTTCATTATTAAAACTTATGTGGATGACATTTTTTTGGATACTATAGTTAAATGATTTATAAATAATTTTAAAATTTAATGACTTATGAATTTGAAATGTGTTTTATGGGAGAATTTAAATTCCTTTTAAAACCTTAATTTTTTCAAAGAAATGATGGAATTTTTCTTAATCAATGTAAATATTCTAAGGAATTTGATAAAATATTTTTACTTTATTATAGTTAAAGTGTAAGTATCCCTATGATTATTTCTTGTAAATTACATTTATATATTTCTATAAAAAATATAGATATTAAAATTTATAGATGAATGATTGGAAGTTTAATTTATTTAACCACCTCTAGACGATAATTAATATTTTCATTATGTGTGTGTGTGATATATTTCAGGATGATCCTAAGTAAATTAACATGAAATCAATTTAAATAATCATTAAATATGTCATAGGTTCTATAAAATTTTGATTATTCTGTCTTTTAAAAACCTTTTATGAATTGAAAATCTATTCTGATTTTGATTTTGGAAGATGTAAAATTGATAGAAAATTACTAGTGTTATTTTTCATTTTCTTAGAAAAATTTTAGTTTATTAGAGTTATTAAAAATAATTATATATTATTTAATCTAAATCCAAAGTATAATAAATTGTTACTTCTAGTTTTTGTGGTCAAACTTTATTGATTAAGAAAACTTTAATTGATTTTGATATTCATTTTAATAAGTTATATATTTTATGTGATAATTCATTTACTATTTATATTTCTAAAAACCCATTTAAAAACTCTAGAACTAATAATATTGATGTTAGATATCACTTTATTAGTGATCATGTACAAAAAAGGAGAAATATGTTTGGAATATATTTCTATTGACCATTAATGATCAAATAGGTTTACTAAAAACTTATATTTAGTTAAGGTTGAGAAGCTTAAATATGAACTTAGGATGCTAGAAATATGATTTAATCCTTTTATATTCAGGGGAGTATATCGTATTTATTATTATTTCTAACTATTTTTGTAGATCCTCTGTAGAATCAATTTTTATAAATGAACTATTCAAAGAACTACATACTCATATCTAGAAGCTAGAATAATAGGGAAGTTAACATTTTTTAATCATTATTTGTTTCCTGAACTATTTTTAAGATTTATATATATATTAATTAATTTAGGGGGAGTTATGTTGAAAGTAAATATTTAAAAATATAAATTAAATCTATTTTTAAAATCTAATTTACATTTATTTTTAAAATTAGTTTAAACTTACAGAAATTACAGTTATTTAATCTATTTCAATTTTTTAGCTTAAATTATTCTGATTTAATCTAAGTTTATTACTATTTAAATTAAGGGAGATTTATTGTTTTTCACAATTGGTATTTAATTTGAAAATGTAATATTTCAGGAAGAATTATATTCTTTAAATATATTTTTGAGTTATACTGATATTATAGATTTTAAAATATTATTTGAAATCTATTTTAAACCAGAAATTTTTGACTTATATCTATATCACATATTCTACTCAATTATTATGTGATAATTTATTAAAATAATTAAATTTTCTATTTATTTCTAAAATGGGGATTATTTTTAGGGGGGGTATTTTTTATTACTAGTTATTTTAACATTTTTGATTATTTTTTAAAGGGTGTGATTTTTTCATGTTGACTTAGTTTTGTAATTATAAAAAAGTGGGATACTATTGAGTGGATCCTTACACTTTATTTTTTTTGTTTTTATAATTATAAAATTATCATTTTATATCTTCTAACATTAATTTTGAAAATTATTAAAAAATTAGTGATTGAATCTTAAACTACTTGTAGAAGAAAATATGGTGTTGAAATCACCATTTATGTATCCCAACCAGTTTGATGTATGTAGCCTTTTATTATTACTTTTTATGTGTTTAAAGTTCTTGGGATGAGTTGGGAAGAGGTTGGGAGAGTTTGGAATGGTTTTGAATAAGTTTGGAGGCTTTTCTAAGGGTGCACAGTTTGAGCACGGTTAGGGAAAACTATGCAGGTTCTCCAGGTAACCGTACCAAGGGAGATGGTGGGCTTCGCACGGTCTACAAACTATTTGAAAAACCATGCAAGATAACCATGCAGGACACCTTCTCTTGAGGTAGTGGCATGCACACAGTTAGCGCATGGTTTTCCAAACTGTGCGAGCTAACTGTGCGACCACTTAAAAAGTTTTTTTAATCTGAGTTCACTCAGGCTTGAACTATTTCACTCCAAACTTCCTACCACTAGATCCTTACTTGGAATTTTTGGTTATCAAGGGTTTTAGGGGCTCTCCCACTCATATTGGAAGGTATTTGAAGGGGTTTCTTGGTGGTTTGGAGGCAGTCTATCTTAGGCAAGTCTTCTCTCTTGGTTGTTTTATGGTTTTCTATAGATATACTCTTCCCTCCTTCTTGGTTTTCTAGATCTACATCCATATCATGTATATCTAGGGTTTTTGTATTGTTAAGTGATAATTTTAGGGATTTTTGATGATGGGGAATAGGATCTAGAGCGGTTTCGATGGTGCGTTCATCAGATTTGTGGTGTGGCTGCTTGTGGGTCGATTTCACAGGAACCCTAAAGGTAGGTGGATTCTCTCTCGACTCCACTTGGTTAGAACTAGTGTATTTGGTTGAAAATAATTTTTTTTCTTGAAATTAATTGCGAATATGATGTGAAAATTATGGTGGAAACCTGTTGGGTGGAGATTTGGTGATTTTTGGGAGAAATGGGATATTGGTGAAAGAGGGGTTTTGTTGTGTGATTTTAATATGTAGATTTTAAAATTTGTTTCTTGGTTTGGATTATGAAAATGGTTTGTGAATATGGTTTTCAATAAAATGTGGTTGGCATGGAAAATGATAGAAGGTGTCTAAAACAAATGGGTGATTTATTGGAGTGAATTGACATGTGTTTGAAATGGTTGTGTGCTTATTGTGTGGCCTTGGTGCTTTATTCTTGTTGGTTGATTAAGTGTTATATCTTTTATTTATGATGTGGAAGTGGGCATGAAGTCTCACTATAAAAGTTGATGGATAGTGGATGGAAGATCCACCATTATGGAGCGTGGTTTAGAAGCACCACTAGTTGGAAATGGGTCAACGGGTTGGATGGATTCTCCACTATTTTTGGTTGCCTTATTGTGTGTTGCTTTGAAAGATAAATTTTTTTGGGTAAATGTGTGATGACGCTATGTCTTATGGAATAGTTTTGGCTTTCCCTTGTTTGACATGGCTTGGTAAGGTTATGATTGTCTTGTGGTAATGGTTTCACTATTTAATGTTTTATAAAAAATATGTTTTATATAAATGCGCTAATGGTTTTATCCTAGTGGTGTGTGTAGGGAAGTCATTTAGGAAAATACTACTCAGTATTATTACTCACCCCTAATTTGGAACTTGGGTTCTTTTTCAAATATTGTATTCCAGGACATAGGTAAGGGTAAATCATATCATTTTTCGAGTAGTTTGACATGATGCTTTGGTGATATTTGTGTTTTTTGGAGAATGGAGCTTGGTGTGGAGCTATTGATAGTGTCCTAGTTATTTGGGGTCTTGTTGTGTAGTCTTCTGCTTGGTACTTTGATATTTGGATTAGTTTTATTGGTATTTGGGAATTCTTATAAAATAGTTTGGTTGTATTTTTGGTAATGTATGGGATCAGTTGTTTTGTTGTCATGCATCATGTAGTTTGTTGATAATGGATTTTTTGGTTGGTTGACTTTATCTGAAAGGAAAATCATTCTCTAATGATTCTTGAAGCCCTTGGAATTTATTTCCAGCCTTTGGCACCCTGGGAATGTCGCTTAAGGCCTATTAGCATTCCTCCTCCCTCTCAAACCAATGGGATGGGGTGGGATGTTACAATTGGTATCATTTTTTCAGTCCTTGGCTTTCAAGTGAGAGCAATTGTTCAGTCCTTTGGTGTTGATTGTTAGTCTTGGTGTTGACATTCATTATTGGCCTATTCCTTAAGTCGGGATGGTAGAAAGGTGTAGGATTGTCAGAATATGGAATTTATAGCATAAAAGAATATATCTAACCATTTTATGATGAACTTCATGTTACCAGGGAGTTGGGTACAAAAGTGTTTTGGAGACACTTATAGGCATTGGAAATCTCATTGTCGTGGGTGTAGCTAATGAGATGAGCATGGCATGCATGGTAAAAATGAATTTCCACTAGGATACATATTTCATTGGGGTATAATGATCTATGGTGTGATATGAATGTTTGGATTTTGAAAATATTAATTGGGTTTCAAAATGGAAATATTTAAAACATGGAAACTTTTGGTATTTTGAAATGGGTCAATTTTCAGAACATGGTGGATTTTTTAAAATAGTGCAACATGGAAAATGTGAACATATGGAAAGCCTAGTTGTGATAGTTTCAATGTATTGAATTTGAAAATTATATACCCTTTCTTATTAAGGGAGTGGGAATTATGGTTGTTTTTGTATTGATAGAAATGACACCGGGTAGGCATCGTAGAGACCAACTAGAGGAAGCTGCTGAAAAAGTTATTGCACCTGAACCTCAGGTGAACCAGTAGCTTGTGAAGAGTATATTGAAAGCTTTAAAGGATATGGAAAGTGGGAATAAATTGGACAAACCAAAGTATGAGGATAATGCAGTTCGGTTTCAAAGGCAGAATCCACCCATCTTTAGGGGTGATTCAGATCCAGAAAGGGCTGAAGCGTAGATGAATAAAATGAATAGGATATTTGACTTTTTGGGAGCATCGACAGAGTTGAAAGTGAAGTTAGCCACATATATGTTGGAATATATTTCCCTTCAGTGGGGAGAGATGGCGGTCCAAGATGGGATGGACCAAGGTGTGACATGGGAGAGTTTTGAGGATTTGTTTAATAAACAATTCTACCCTCATAAGTTCAAAATTCAACATATAATGGATTTATTCCATTTGAGGTAGCACAACCTTTAGGTAATGGAATATACATCTAAGTTTATGAACTTATTGTGGTTTTCACCTGGGGTGGAAGGAAGTACATCATTTAAGACACAAATTTTTAAAGCTAGGTTGAACCAGGAAATTCGTTCCAAGATAGTGGTGTTGTGTATAAATGATTACATAGAAATGGTTAATAGAGATACAATGTATGAGCAAGATATTTTGGGAGTTATTGGAGGGGGAAGTATGTTGTTACCCATGTGGAATATTGGGAACTCTAATTCTGGATTCAAGTAGAAGAGGGACACTTATTTCTAGACTGGGATTATGGATCAAAATCCAACAATAGGATCGGTGAATCTTCCTCCAAAGCCTCAAAGTAAGATGGGATGTTTTCAGTGTGTATCCATGAGGTAAATAAAGTAGGATTGTATGAAACAACCTCAATAATGTCATAACTATAAGAATATGGGTAATCTTAATCATTATTGTTGAAATTATCTAAGGTTGGGTGTCCATGACACTCTTTAGGGGTCACAAGGGTCTTATGAATCAATGGGATGGGGGAGCAGCATACCCCTCGGTAGAAGAGTAAAGTTGGTCATGGTGATTCTGGAAATTCCATGACACCTCAACAGGGTAATAAAGAGAAGAACATAGTAAGAAAATAGATGTTTGGAGTTGAGTAGGTTTTGGTGGATGATTAGTCGGGACCATCCACAGTGTGAGGTATGGTTCTTTTAAATTCCACATTGATACAAGATTTGTTTGATATGAGTGCTTTACAATATTTTATTACTTCTCATATCGTCGATTTGTTGGGTTTACATGTGTAAATTATTCTTTCTATTTTGAAACTACAAACTCTTCTAGGTCAAAGAGAGTGTCGATCTTTCATCTATAGAGTTTGTTATTTAGTTGTGGATGACATTGAATTGATGTGGGATTTGTTAGTGCTTGAGATGGATACTTATGACATAATTCTGGGAATGGATTGGTTGGAGATGTTGAAGGCCCACATCAGTTTATATGTGTGAACAATTAGTTTTACGATGGAGGATGGTGTTGAACACCTCTTTAGAGGGGAGAAGAATGAAAAGAGGGGTGCAACAGATTTTTTGTCACCAACTATTGGCAAGATATCATATCTGTTAGCGGATTTGTCATTGGAATCAATGGAAGGTGTTGAGAAGAGTGTTCTTCTGAAAGTTGTGGATCATTTTATGGATGTATTTCCTGATTAATTCTCAGGGTTTCCACCCATAACAGAAGTGGAGTTTACGATTCATATCCTTCTAAGGATCAGTCCTATATCACTTCCTTCTTACCATAAGGAAGAAGCAGAATTGCAGGAATTAAAGGTGCAGTTGAAAGATTTAGAGAACAAAGGGTTCATCTGGCCTCGCACATCTCCCCTGGTAGTGTTGGTTTTGTTTGTTAAAAAGGTGGATAGAACTCTGCGACTCTGTATTGATTATCGTAGACTTAATGAGGTTACGATAAAGAAACAATATCCACTACCATACATTGATTATTTTTTTGACTAGTTGAGGGGATCTTAGTGGTTCTACAAGATTTAATTGAGGTTAGGATTTCATAAATTGAGGGAGAAGAAGGAGGATATTCCCAAAATAGCTTTCAGAAGTAGATATGGCCATTACGAGTATGTAGTAATTCCCTTTGGTCTAACGAATGCACCAGAAGTGCTCATATCATTGATGAATCATATATTTCAGAGATATCTGGATTATTTTGTTGTGGTATTTGTTGATTATATACTAGTGTATTAGGGGAAAAGGGTAGAGAATGAGAATCACTTGAAGATAGTGTTGGGTATTATGAGGGATCATCAGTTGTATGCCAAATTGTTAAAGTGTGACTTTTGGATACATGAGGTTTGTTTCCTTGTCCATGTTATTTTTGAGAGAGGTATTTCAGTTGATCCGAAAAAGATAGAGGATTTTATCTCAAAGAAACTGCCAAGGAATGTTTTTGAGATACAGAGCTTCCTTGGTCTATCTGGTTATTATCAATGTTTTGTTCATGATTTCTCACAATTGACTTTGCTAATGAAAACTTTGACAAGGACGAATATCCCATTTCAATGCGATGAGTAGTGCAAGATACGTTTTGAAGAGATAAAGTTTATCCTTAAATTAGCACCAATCTTGGTTTTTCCAGAACTAGAGAAAGTGTATGTAGTGTATTGTGACGCATAGGGATTAGGATTGGGGTGTGTTCTCATGCAAGGAGATCATATGGTTGCATGTGGATCATGAAAATTGAGTTTTCTTGAGAATAAATACCCAACACATGATTTATAATTGGCGATAGTGGTTCATTCATTGAAAATGTGGTGTCATTATCTCTTCTGTGAGAAATTCACAGTGTTTACTAATCACAAGAGTTTAAAGAATATTTTATCACAAATAGATTTAAACTTGAGGCAAAGGAGATGGATAGAATATCTCAAGATGTTTGATTTTGACTTTATGTACACAATAGGTAAGGGAAATTCAGTGGGGGATGCATTAAGTAGGAAATCATATGCTCAGGTGGTGAAATAGGCATCAGATCAGTGGAAGTTGATGTCGATCATAACGGAAACATGGTTGGAATGTGAGGACCAGGGTTCCAGAGTGGTCTTAATTCTAGTTTCCTTGGTTCCTGACATGGATAGTTTGGTTAAAGAGGTACATGAATTTGATTCTGAATGTATTGCGATGGGGTTGAAACTTAATGGTGGGGAGACTATTGAGAGTTGGTAACTGAATGAGAATTCAGTCTTGTGTTTTCAGAATCAAATGGTGGTACTAGTGGATTTTTAGGAGGAACTTTTTAGGGATTATCATAATTCATGGTGGGATGTCCATCCTGGAATTCAGAATATGTTTAAGGAATTGAAAGTGCAGTTTTCATGGGATAGTTTAAAATAGAATGTGGCCGAGTTTGTCTCTAGATGCTTGAATTTTTTACAAGTCAAGACAATGCATCAGTGTCCAGCAGAAATTTTTCAATCTTTGCCTATTCCAATTTTGAAGTGGGAGAAATAATGATGGATTTTTTGACATGTCTTCCGAGAATGGTCAGGAAACATGATGCCATATGGGTGATTTTGGATCAACTCACAAAGTCGACCCATTTCATCCCAATTTGTGAATCTCATATAGTGCAGGATCTATCCAAAATCTATATCTGGGATGTGGTAAAGAGGCATGGTGTTCCAATTTTGAGTATATTAGATAGAGACCTAAGGTTCGCATATCATATCTATAAATCCTTGCAACAATACCTTGGGACACAGTTGACGATGAGAATGGCGTATCATCATCAGATAGATGGCCAATCTAAGAGGACAATACAAAATTTGGAGGATATTCAAAGGGATTGTGTGATGGATTTTGTTGGTTCATGGGAGGATCACTTACCATTGGTGGAGTTCTCCTGTAATAACAGTTATCAGGCTTCAATACATATGGATCCATTTGAGGCATTGTATAGGCATCCATTTCATTCTCCACTATGTTGGGTGGAAATGGGCAAGACTTTGATGATTGGACTGTGCCTTTTCCAAGAGACTATGGAGAAATTCAATTTGATCAGAAAGAGGATGGAGATGGCTCAAAGTCATTAGAAATCATATGTAGACCATTGTCAATGACCGTTGTCATTCGAGGTGGGTGATCATGTGTTTTTGAGGATCTCTCCTAGGTTGGTACATCATCAGTTTAAAAAGCAGTATAAGTTATCTCCAAGGTATATTGGGACTTTTGAGATACTTGAGAGGATTAGAGAGGTGTCTTATCGGTTGGATTTTCCACCACAGTTTAGTGCGGCATACAATGTGTTTCATGTGTCACAATTGAAAAAGTATCAGTCAGATCATGACCATGTGATTCATTGGGATCATGTTGTGCTAGAACCAGATGCTTATTTAGTGCACATGCAAGTGCAGATTGTGGATAGGTAAGAGAAAATCTTTCTAGGTAAAATTATAAGTTTAGTTAGTGTTTTATGGTAGCATGGTCAGATTCAGGAGGAGACATGGGAGCGGGATAATGAGATGGTCGAGCAATGGCTTGAGCTCTTTTGGAAAAGACATGGTTCTCTACTTTTCGAGGACAAAAAGTCCAATGGTGGGGAGAATGTAGAGCCCCTGGTTTGAGTTATGTAGCCTTTTATTATGCCTTTTTATGAGTTTAAAGTGATTAGGATGAGTTGGGAATAGGTTTGGAGTGTTTGTAATGGGTTTGAATAAGTTTGGAGGTTTTTCTAAGGGCACACGGTTTGAGCATGGTCGTGGAAAAACATGTAGGTTCTCTAGGTAACCATGCATGGGGAGACAGTGGGATTCACATAGTTTTAAAAAACATGAAAGATAACCATGAATGACCCTTTTTCTTGAGGCAGTGGCATGCGTACGATTAGCGCATGTTTTTCCAAACCATTCGGGCTAATCGTGTATCCACTTAAAAAGATAATTTTTTTAAATCCAGGTTCACTCAGAATTAACCTATTTCACTCCAAAATTTCTCCCACATGAGTCTCACTAGGTATTTTTGGTTATTAAGGGTTTTAGGGGCCTTCCCACTCATTTTGGAATGCATTTGAAGGGGTTTCTTGGTTGTTTGAAGGCAGTTCATCTCAGGTAAGTCTTATCTCTTGGTTGTTTTTTTGTTTTATCAATATCTACTCTTCCCCCTCTCTCATTTTTCTAGATATAAATATATCACATGTAGATATAGGGTTATTTTAGTTTAATGTGATGATTTTAGGGCTTGTTTATGATAGTGAAAAGGATTTAGAGACGTTTCAGTGGCACGTTCACCAGATTTGTGGTGCAGTTGATTGTGGGTCGATTTCGCTGGAACCCTAAAGGTAGGTGGCTTCTCTCTCAACTACACTTGGTTAAAACTAGTGGATTTGGTTGAAATTAATTTTTTTTATTGAAAGTAATTGTGAATATGATGTGCGAAAACTTGGTGGGATCCCGTTGGGTGAAGATTTAGGGTTTTTTGGAAGAAATGGGATATTGGTGAAAGAGGGGTTTTTTTGTGTGATTTTAAAATGTAGATTTTAAAATTGGTTTCTTGGTTTGGATTATGAAAATGTTTTGTGAAAATGGTTAACAATAAAATGTGATTTTTTTGAAATTTGTTTATAATGGAAAATGGTAGAAGGTGTCTACAATAAATGGGTTATTTATTGAAGTGAATTGACATGTGTTGGAAATAGTTGTGTGATTATTGTGTGGACTTGGTGCTTTATGCTTGTTGGTTGATTAAGTGTTATGGATTTTATTGATGGTGTGGAATTTGGTTTGAAGTATCACTATAAAATTTGATGTATAGTGGACGGAAGAGCCACCATTATGGAGAGTGGTCGGGAAGCACCACTAGTTGGAAATGGGTGAACGGTTTGGACGAAAGCTCCACTATTTTTGGTTGAATTGTTTTGTGCTGCTTTCCAAGATGGATTTTTTTGGGTAAATGTGTGATGGTTCTATGGCTTATGTCATAGTTGTGGCTTTCCTTTGTTTTACATGGCTTGGTAAGGGTATGTTTGTCTTGTGGTAATGGTTTCACTATTTAATGTTTTATAAAATATGTTTTATATAAATGATCTAATGGTTTTATCCTAGTGGCAGGTGTAGGGAAGTCATTTGGGAAAATCATACTAAGTATTATTACTTACCCCTACTTTGGCACTTGGGTGCTTTTGTAGATGTTGTATTCTAGGACACAGGTAAGTGTAAAGCAACTCATTTTGCTAGCAGTTCGACATGATGCTTTGGTGATGTTATAGTGCTCAGATCATGGATCTTGGTGTGGAGATATGGATGGTGTCCTAATTCTTTGGGGTCTTGTTGTGTATTCTTATTCTTGGTACTCTGATATTTCGATTGGTTGTATCGGTATTTGGGAATTATTATGGAATGGTTTTGTTGTATTTTGGAAATGCAGGGGTTGGGTTGTTTTGTTGTTATGCCTTATGTAGTTTTTTGATAATGGATTGTTTGGTTGGTTGATTTTATCTTAAGGTAAAATCATTCCCCAATGATTCTTGAAGCCCTTGGAATTTATTTCCATCCTTTGGAACCTTAGGAACATTGCTTAAGGCCTAGTATCATTCCTCTACCCTCTGAATACAATTGGATGGGGTGGGATGTTATAGTTTACTTAATAATTTGTTAATTTTCTTTGATTATCTTTTATTTACTCATATTATTATTATTTTATTTATTCTAGTGATGATATATTTTATAAATTTTTTTAATTTTTAGAAAACTATTTTACTCTTACATAGTTCAAGAGTCTCAAAATATTTATAAGTGTTTTACTTGTACATAGAGTCAAATGACCCATATGTAGAGTCAAATGACTCATACATAGCATCAAATGATTCATATGAAAATTATAATGAATCATATAGATAACTTATAATACTCATACCTAGAACATAAATAACTTATATGAATTTTAAAATGACTCATGTATAGATCAGAATGACTCATATGTATAACTTAAAAGACTCATACACACAATTTAAAAGACTCATACATAGAAAAAAAATGACATATTGAAAGATCAATTGAATCATACACTTAAACAAAATGACTTGTACACTAATATTGGATAAATCTTACACTATTAGCTTAATATATTATGCAACAATAGAAGTATTATGTGATTTATAACACTTTAAATATTTTTATTAAGTTGAATTTCTTATGAAAAAATTAAATCTTGAAATATATTTGTTCTATTTATTTATTAATTTAATTATGGAAATAAGTATGTTATAGGTTTTGAATATTAGTGTTTTTTTATAGATGTAGATGAATGATATTTTTTATGCTTAAAATATAATTACATGTGCATTAAATAGAGAAAATTATTTAAAATACTCATTTGAGAAATCAATGAGAAATCACTATGAAGATTTAAATAACTTTTAAATAGTTCATTTTATTCCAAATAAATCTATGACTACTGCTTTAGGAAAGAAGAACTCTAAAATCTAGAATATTTGAATTATTATGTGTGGTTGGAATATCTATAAATAATATTTCAGACAAAACCATAAAAATAAGAATGGGAGAGGTACTACATGTCATGATGAGTTTAGAGGAGCACACTACACACATAAGCTATCACTACTACTGCAATATTTTTTTCTCAACTTCAAAATGTTATAATCTACCATGCTTAAAATTATCAAGGCTTCTTATACTTTCCAAAAATAACTATTTAAAACTATTTTTGGTTCTTCATTCTTCCCATAAATTTTCTATGTTCATTTAGAGCCAATTTATGTTTTTTCATTCCAAAGAATGATTATTTTGTTATACCTCTATTAAAAGGTATGTTGGGTAGTGCCTCTAGAGTCAAAAATGAAGGTTTATTGGGATGTGACTCTAGGTTAAAAAATCATCTATAATAGGTTGTGACTCCCTATTAAAAGTAGTTCTTGTGTTGGTTGTGACTCCACTAGAAAAATAAATTTTTAATTGGGTTATAAATCCCCTAAAAAATTTAGTTTATTAGTGGACTCCATTTATAAACAGGATAGAGATAAGTGAAAAGTATACAGTGGGTCTATTTAATTCAAAATACTATAAAAATCCTTGTTCTCATATTTTTATTTTCTACTAATTAAATTATTTTAATGTTGATATAATTTTTAAAATTTAATAAACTGGTCAATTTACCCCCTTCTTGACCATTTAACCATGTCTCAATCTAGAAAAATAGATGTAATTTAGGTTCTTATTATTTTTATACACTATAAACTTATCATTATATATGTAGTGAAACCATGTTTTTAATACATGCATGGCTGATACAATCTCAAGGTCACGTGTAGCCTAATTCCTTTCCGACACACTAAACTAAAATGATCTATATACAACCACATGATTACTTGGTTTTAGTAATGCAAGTGACACTCGGTATATAGATGAAGTAATAATAAAACCTATCCATGATTATAAAAAATACATGAAAATAGAATAATAAAACAATAAAATAAAAATAAAATTTTAAAAATGTATTAGAATATTTATCATAAATAGAGACTTTTTTATTTTGAAAATGAAAATATGGTTATAAAATTAGGGTTGGTGAAATAAGTGGATTATGAAGGAATATTCTAAAAAAAGTAGTTATAATTTTTTAATAAACCATTATTCAAAATGGTTAATACCACCTCTAGACCCATTGTAAAGGTAAAAGATGCAGAAAAAATTAATTTATTTCTCTATAAACATGAATAAAGCATCATAGTCCCACATGTAGCAACAATGTAGAGTTAAATATGTGATAAAACATGGTCATATGTTTAGGTTAACAAATATTCCCATGATTAAAATGAGTCCATTTTGATAAAAAATATTTTTAATACTTTTATATAAAAAAGCTATATCTAGGGAAGAGATAACATTACTTCCACTAAAATTGAAGAGCCCTATCCTATCAGAGCTTCATAAAAAAACCACCATAACCTTGTTATGAACAAATTATGCACACAATATAAATCCATTAAGAAAAGATTCATCATTTTAAGTCTCAAACCATAGGCAAGAGAGACCATTTGATCTATCTACCTCGAAGAATCCGTCAATTTGGAATTGAAATTCGCATTGAAACCCATCTGATCTATTTCAAGAATGTATATTTTTATCATCATTGAGGACATTAATATGATACCTATATTTTTTAGTACCCTAAACCATTATGGGAGTTTGATATTAATAAAACTCATTGAATACACAATTATTATGCTTGATATATATCTTCCAAAAAATCAAGGTAAAGAGGATGTGGCCAAGTCATCCCTTTATCAATCTGGTATTGATCATGGAAAACCAATAAAAAAAGAGGTTATCAAATGGCTAGAAGTTAGGGTGAATATCCATGATTTTACCAAATTTAATCCATAATCCCATGGTGGTTAAACTATCAATTAATAGATGAGAAGTAGTTTCCAAACTTGGTTTCTAAAATATCTACACTTAGATTTAAGAGAGATCCCATGTTTTTGAATGTTAAAATATATAGGTAAAGAATTATTCAAGATTCTTCAAATGTAGAATCTATTTTTATAAGAATTTCATTACAGATGTTGTCTTCCAATCAAATCATCAGATAAGAACAATTGAAACATTTTCATTACATCATTGAGGAGAGGGTTTTGTTGGTATTTATTGTAAAAATAACATCATAAAAACTAATAGTGATATAAATAAAATCAAATACTACTTTTAATTGTTCATCAGAACCACCGTTAGGAGAGGTCATTGATACCATGCAAAAAATACATATATATCTAGGAGATGAAATACTGATAAGAACATGGGTGCTCCAAAACCCAATTTTACTTCCAAAAACTAATATTTCCTTTGACCATAAACTGTTTATATTTTTTAATAATACTTGATAGAGCATAAATAAACTATTTACAAATCAAAGATGATCGAGTAATAGGGAATGATGGAACCTATTTAATATAGTGCTTATATTTGTAATGCAATGTCACAACCCACCTACTTCAAGATGAGGGTAGGGATGGAAAGATGACTAGACCTTCCTTCTTGAAGATGAAGGAGAGATAATGACCCCTGATTCCCACCTCTAATAGGACTTAGGGTGGCCACTAGCACCAAGGGTACGTAAAAATTCATACAAGATGGGATACATTACCATTTTTAACGAAAACAATATCAGGAGATAAGATGCATCAAACTCAAAGAACTCCAAGACCCACACATATATAAACCAAAATCAATCCCACATGCATGTTTAAAGCACAAATACTATAAATATAAGAAAAATCCAAAGTAAGTACCAAAATAAAACTAAGTAGTGATATAGAAACCATCCCCAATGTAAAACCTAGTAAGGTCCATCATGGTTTGCGTAATATCCCTAGAGACCTAAAAATAGTTTTATATATGTTGGGTGAGGATACAAGTATACTCAGTAGGGAAAAACCAAATTAACCCATGCACAAGAGGAGAAATCATACTAATGCCTTGTGAGAAAATAGTAGAAACTCAAAAGCACCTAACAAGGTATACTATCCACCCCAATCTCACCGAGTCACGCTCACCAAATAAGGAAAGTAAAGTAAATTAAAGTAAAGTAAAGTAAAGTATTAAGAACACCTATATCTGGGTACCCCATACCACTTCCCACTAGTTAACTGGTCATATCTAATGAAAAATGTCCTAACGCTACCACACATTTCCACAAGCCCCATTATCACTAATTACCCGCACACTCTAGGTCCACATACCACATCACATATCTCCTGCAAACACTTAGTCCACAAACTATAACCTCATCCCTAAGACACCTTGGAATCACCACCCAACTCTTCCCGAAGACACCTGGGAAGCACAACTCACCCGCAGACACCTGGGCCTCATAACCACACCACAACCTACCCGAAGAGTCTAGGGATACCAATGCCTAGAAGAGGGAGTAGAGAAGAAACAATAACCAGCCATCCATCCACCCATCGAGATGTTTGGAAAGGACACCCTCCCCTATAAAAATGGGGGTGTTTGGATAATAGTTCTCAACATAGATGGAGTGCATATAGAAATCACAAGGAGCTACATGTATATATATAGGTACCAAACACTCATCCCAACCTATGGGTTTTCAAAACAATAACCATCCCACACTAAAACTGAACTTGCTGCCAATCCTAAATGCATGTATCAAAATGAATGACAGTCACTTCCCAATAAATGAACACTTCTTCACTATAAGCCATAACTCGAAACATACCCCCAACCAATTCATTTAACCAATTGTCACTCTACATTATCAATTCATTTATTTATTATATTCCTAACCGGGAAACTACCAAAATCAGCATACCGCAAGTAACATCATAACCCACACCCACTTCACAAAAGTCTAGAAACTCAGAGCTAAGATCCCTCGCAAGGTAACAATATTATTCTTAAAAAATTATCCCTCCTAAACCATCCTCGGTAGCCTCACCACACAAGAAGCACCACATTCAAAAAAAAAAACTCACCCAGATTGCCATCCCATTATACACTCACCTCTATTGAACACCCATTCTACCACTGTCACCATCATTATTCAAAGTCGTTATTCCCTTTCCTTACTCTCAACAAGTAAACCCCCCAACACACCTCCTCACAAACCCACTCGGTATCCCCGCTGCATAACAACACCATGCCCAGAACACCCATAAACATGAATATGACACAACCCAGTCCTACATCCCTACTGCCCAACCACAACCCCTACCCATATTCAATCCCACTACATAAAAAAGTTCATCCATTCCAAAATAAATAAATCTCTGAACCTAAGATACCATTACACCACCCATACCATCCCATACTCACAAACACTCTCCTAGTCACAACACCACACAAACAGCACAGACACATGGATGAATAGAACCACACACATCACAGAGCCACACCAACATGGAAAGGTTTTATTCATATTTAACAGAACTTTTTCTTTAATTCAACTTGATAAAATAGGGGTTATCACAAAAAAATTTCAATCACAGGGTATCCATTTATTTAACTAAATATACATGATTAACCAGATCCCAATCCTTATAGTAGTGATTCACCAATCATACAGGTTCACAAACAGAGACCACCAACAACCATTATTTTCAGAAGAATACAACCCATACAATTCAAAACATAGATAAAATATAACATATAAAACAAAATGATCATCATACTTATACTCCCAAACCCTAATTTATTACCTCTTATTATCTTATTGGTTTTAATAGTATTCACAAGAGAGCATAAGTACACCCACCCTGCAAGATGCAAAAAATAAAGAGAGATGAAGAAACCCCTACTTGGAACAAAAGGCGATCAATAATTTTTTCCTTATTCCAAAAAATAGGGGGTAACATGAGCAGCATGAAAGACTCTAGGGGAAATCAAAAAATACTGCTACACTATGGAAACATGACTCCTCAGGGGAAGAAAGGTTCTCAGCACACCATGAGAAAATGGAAGTCTTCAAAGGAAGAGGAGATTCAGCTTTAGAAATCCCAGATCATAAATCTACAAGGAAAAGGTTTAAAAGGCCATTAAAGTTGGATCACGACCAATACCACACAGTTTAAGTGTCAAAGGAAGCTTTAGGTTTTTAGAAGATAAATACAATTTGAAACGGCCCAAAAACCCATTAAATATGACATTTAAATTATTTAACATAAAAAATATATTGAACTGGAAAAAATCAAAAAGGATGGAAAATGAATCATCGATGGGTGAGTCACCGATACATGAGACAAAAACACCATGAGCCACTGATGGCCTAACTTATCGACTTCCTGAGTCACTGACATGATGACCCACAAACGCCCTAATCCAAAGATTCCCTGACCTACCGACACCCTGACCTACTGATACCCTAATTCACTGACACCCTGAGCCACTGACGTGATGAATTACTGACACCTTGAGTCACTGATTCCCTGACCTACTGACACCCTGACCTACATGCTCCTTGAGTCACAAATTCCCTAAGTCCCTGATGCAACAACCTACTAACACCTTGAGTCACCGACACTAAGCTATCGAAACTAACAAATTGATGTGAGATACCGATGATGAGATACCAGTGCCAACCTATCGATACAGAGATATCAACGTGACTCACCGAATCCTGACTCACTGATAGATGATCATGTTGTCGAGCGCGTCAAATTAGATGCTTATTTTAAACTAAAATTTCTACAATATAGAAGCAACCTTAGGTCATCTCTTGAAGGAGCTTTAGATAATTAATTAAAAAATGAGGTTCGGTTTAAGAAACTAAAAGGGGAATTAGGTTTTATAAAATGTTGGTTTTGTTTCTTTAAGAACAAAAATTGAAAGTATATTACTTTTGAGAGAAACCAGTTAGAGAAATCATGATCAACCCAGGTAAGTTCCCCTTGATGCTCAATATGTCATCGCTCTCAAGGGAAAGAGAAGGATCATTGATTACATGATTTTATACATACTGAAACTAGTAATGGTATGTGATTTATTAATAGGTTACCACCTAGGATTTCATTGATCAATGATATTGATTATCGGCAACTGCTCAAAATCAACAAACATGAATCGATGTAAAAATGAAACTCAATCAAGGCATCACATCAACAACGTGATGAGATGATCAGATTTGTGTCAATGATAAAAATATTCTACAAGAAAAGAATAATCATATTCATAGGTTCAAGCTCCTAGATTTTATCAACCAATGCAATATATTTTCACACTCATGAAAGGGAGAGGTGAGAAAAGAGGCAACCACACTCAAATCATCACAAGATCTGAGTTATGCATGAAAGCATGTGGATTCTTTTTTCCTTTGATTTTTATTTGATCATACCATAATAAAAAAAAATTTAGAAGGTATAAATGAAGAACAATTGACAAAAAACCTAGAAATAAATTACCTTAGGAATATTACAAGTGTGTATTTTGGGATTACAATAATGGACACTCCCCGAATTGATCCCTAAGAGGTTTATAAGTACATGAGGGAGAAGAGAAAAAAAATGGGTGAAGAGAGATCTACAATTAGACTAACCTTCACCCCTATTAGTTCTACATAGATAATGATGGGGAGGAGTGATTTTATGGGAAATTACATCCATATTTTCACATAATGTGGTCAAGTATCTAAAGGTCTAGGTAACTATTCAAGGAGGAATTTTTTACTCCATATTTATCCGGCTGTTTCACTGACCAAAACAAGTAAAAATGACTTGAAATTATATGGAGAGTCCGGGCTTCGAGTTAGCTATCCAAGGGAGGTGTAATAAGACCAATTGAATCTCTGAGGCCCAAGTTATGGCCCAAATACAGAATGGTGGTATAATCTGGCCCGCCTAAAATTTCTTCACATTATGAGCCTATTTTGGGCCTCCTAATGGACTAATTAGGCTTTATGATCTTCTAGATAAATGTATCCTATATTTTTTTTACTCATAAAACCATTTTTAGCCCAATTGGTTGCACATCTTATCCACAATACAAATAATTGTCCACATGCATGCTAGGGATCTCGCACAGTTTGGCCCATTTTGCTTGAATTCCATCACGGGCTCTCCAAATCACCTCCTCCTACAATGTGAACACCAAAACAAGTAAAATTTCCCTATAAAACAGTGATAAAAATTAATTTAATGATTCAAAAATAAATTGAAATTTATTATTATATTTTTAATATTCATTACAAAATGAGTTTAAAACAACGGTGTAAGGGTGTATTTGAATAGTGAATCGCTATGCAATCACACCCACACACCTAAAATTTTTCAATCTTGGGAAAAGTAACATATCCAAAAAAATGAGGCATGTATATATTCCCAACATCATAAAGTTTTAACATTTGAGGAAATTTAAATTCATTAAAGTAATGCGATCAATGCACAAACCACACCAAGGCATTCTTTCTAGTGAAAATGTAAAAAGATGTCGCATAAATCATATCACAATGAAATTCAAAGATATTAATGATACCAAATTGAGAAAAGAATTAAAAATTTAACCATGCCAGTAAATCTCTTTGTGTGTGTGTGTGAAAACAATTCCATGCTATTCTTTCCACTTTCTATTCAATAAATATAGGTTATTTTAACATTTTTAGCTTAAAAGATTTTGTCCACCGAACCTTCCCTACATCCTTTGCAATAATATTTCAAGAGTCACTCACTTAAAAATTCCTGAAAGTCAAACCATAATCTCCCAACCAATATATCCCCATATTTTGCACATTTCATCACTCCCCTCATTTATTACTTTTGTTTTTTAGAAGTTGCATTTGGAACAAATTTCACACTTATCTCTCAACCCTTCTTTAATCTCCTCATGAAACTAATTGTAGTAGTTATAACAAGATCAAAGGTTGAGGAGGAGTGGTTTTTGAACTGCCCAAGACACAACCCATTTTTTAGGGTGTGCAACAGTTAGATATCAGGTACACATGCATAGGTCAATACAATACTGTAATGAAATAGATCAGATAAGGAACAAACATATGTAAATATCATTTTAAGCTGAAAAATATTAACATAAATTATATTTACCTTCTTGTAAGTAAGAAATATTTACACTTTGTGGTTTGGAGAAAAAATGTGTTGAGATATTAGTGACATTATTTTCCCAAAAACTACTCACACAAGGGGAATCAACCATCTCAAAGGTTTCACATAGATACAACCATTTATATCATTGATCAAAAACTAATTCAATATAAAACACTCCCTGATGTTAAATTCATTCAAATATTTATTCCATGATAGAGATAGGTTTTATCTAATGTTAAAACAACATGGAATAAAATATTTTAACATGAATTATTAGTAAGTTCCATGATTTGGTGACCATAGGGGGTAGTAAAAATACCATAAAGAAGGCGAAAAATTGAAGAAAGAAGAAAGGAAATGAAAATACTAATGAACCTAGAAATATGGGAAAAAGTGAAAATACCATAAATAAGGAAAAAAAAGAGAAGAAATAAGAAAGACAATGAAAACACTAATGAAACCAGAAAAATGGGGAAAAGTGAAAATACCATAAAGAAGAAGAAAATAAGAAGAGAGAAGAAATACGATGAAAATCCTAATGAACCCAAGAATGTATCCACCCCCACACCTAGAATGTACAGTGTCCTCACTGTAATAATTGAAAATGTGAGAAGGAAGGATAAAACCTGGTGTGTTTAAATGTTATGTTGCTTCTATAAGGTGGATTTCATCCACCAGATTATTTGGAAAATCCTCAGAGAAGTGTTTAAGTCACTGCCCATTTCCGGTAAGACTTTGTCCACTCTGCTCATGAAAAATATGTGTTGCACCAAATGGGTAAACATTAGTAACAGTATAAGGACTGAGCCATCGGGAACGAAGCTTACTTGGGTAGAGCTTTATCCTGGAATTGTACATGAGTACCTTCTCACCAATATGGAACTTCTGCTGATGAATCATGCTATCATGTATATCCTTTGTCTTATCTTTATAAATTCGGGAGTTTTCATAAGTATAATGTCTAATTTATTCTAACTCATGAATCTGAAACTTCCTTTTCTCACCTACATCTGAATGATTCATATTACATTATTTAACAACACAATATGTATGGTGTTCTACCTCCATTGGGAGGTGAAAATCATTTCTAAACATAATTCCATATGGTAAAATTTCAATTGGGAGTTTAAAATATGTACGATATGCCCAAAGTGCATCATCCAAGAGAAAACTCCAATCTTTCCTATTGGGTTGTACCATTTTTTCCAAGATTCTATTAACTTTATGATTTGATATTTCTTCTTGTCTGTTATTTTGGGGGTGATATTCAGTGGAGACTTTATGATCAACCCCATACTTACGAAGAAATTTTTTCATTTTTTGATTGCAAAAAATGGGAACCCCGATCACTAATGATGAATCTCGGAAAACCAAACCGACTAAAAATTTGGGACCTCACAAAATCAACAAAAACTCTGAGTCATCAGTCCTAGTAGCCTTTGATTCCACCCATTTAGAAACATAGTCCATAGCTAACTAGATGTACATGATGCCAAATGAATTTTGAAAAGGCACCATGAAATCAATGCCCCACACAACAAAGATTTTACAGAATAACATGGGATGTTGGGGAATTTCATTCCTCTTGGAGATATTCCCTATGAATTGACAACAACTACATGTCTTGAAAAATCTATGGGCATCCCTATACAATGTTGGACAATAAAGTCATGAGTCAAGGAACTTTTGAGCTATTCGTTGAGAGCCAAAGTGGACCCCACAAGCCAAAGTGTGATAGAAGGTCAAAACAGAGTTGAACTCATGGTTAGGGATACACTGACGAACTACTTGTTCACCACAAATTCTCCAAAAATATGGGTCATCCCAAATATACCATCAAGAATCATGTTTAAGTCTCTGTGAATGGGAAGTGTTGAAATCTGTGGGAAACCTTGAAGTTTCTAGAAAATTCACAATGTCTGCATACCATGGGGTAAGGTCCACAACATCTCAAAGGTTCTCATGGGGGAATAATTATCCAATGGGGAGGGATGAGTCAATGTTGTGGTCTAGTGGTGGATAAATCCTACTAATGTGGTAAGCTACCACACATTTCACTCCTCTCTTATCTCTAATATCAAGGTCAAACTCCTGGAGGAGGATCATCCACCAAATGAGGTGGGGCTAAGATTCAAGTTTCTTTAGGTGGAAACGAAGGGCATCATGATCAGAAAAGACAATGATTTTTGACCCGATAAGATATGAATGGAATTTTTCCATGGAAAACACAATAGAAAGAAGTAATTTTTTAGTGGTTGTGTAGTTTTCTTAGGCAGGGTCAAGGGTCCGTGAGGCATACACAATGACATAAGGAGCCTTCTCAACACTTTGTGATAAAACTGAACCAACTGCAAAATTAGAGGCATCACACATAAGCTCAAAGGGGAGACCCCACCTTGGTGGTTGGATGATGAGAGGTTATGTCAGACTTCTTTTTAGTGAATTGAAAGCATCCTCACAATTTTTATCAAACACAAACTCATACTATTATTCTAATAACCAAGACAATGTAAGTGAGATCCTACCGATGTCTTTAATGAATTGACAGTAAAAACCAACATGAACCAAGAAATATTGCACCTCACAAACACATTTTGGATATTGAAGGGTTGAAATTAATTTAATTTTTGATTTATCCACTTGAATTCCCTATTTTGAAAAAACATGTTCAAGAAATATCCCCCGTTCAACCATGAAATGACATTTCTTTTAATTTAATACAAGATATTTTTCTATGCAATGATGGAGGATAGAACCTAGGTGAGCCAAAAAATCATCAAATGAAGTTCCATAAACTGTGAAATCGTCCATAAAAACTTCCATGAAATTCTATAGATACTCTTTGAATATACTCAACATACAATAATGAAAAGTACCAAGAGCATTACAAAGACCAAAATGAATCCTTCTGTATGAAAATGTGCTAAATAGATAGGTAAATGTTGTCTTTTCTTGATCCTCATAGGCTATATGGATTTGAAAATAACCCGAATAGCCATGAAGGAAATAGTAGTGGGACTTACTAGCCTATCGTTCTAGAATTTGGTCAATTAAAGGAAGAGGAAAGTGGTATTTATGTGTGGCTTGATTCAGTCGAAGAAGTCAATACAGACTCACCAACTATTTTACACACATGTTGGAACCAATTAATTCATTTTATCTGACACAACATTTATTCCTATTTTTTAAGCACAATTTGAACCGAGCTAACCCATTTACTATCATATAGAGGATAAATGATCACCGCAACAAGTTATTTACTGAATTCCAATTTTACCACTTCAAGGATAGTGGGATTCAATTGGTTTTTCAATTGTCTCATGGGATTATCCTCATCATCTAAAATTATATGGTGCATACAAATAGATGAGATAATCCTAGGAATATCATCCAATGTCCATCCTATTTCCTTTTTACACTATCTCAAAAGGTTGAGCAGTTTTGATTCCTATTTTTGAGAGAGGTTATTGGAAATAATGATGGGCAATTGGTCAATAACCTAAAGATAGGAATATTTTAAATTAGATGAAATTGGTTTTAATTCCAACACCGGGGGTTTTTGGACTAAGGGAGGGGATTTAGGGGGAGTGAGGTCCATGAAACTGTCTATCTGCTCATGATTATTCTCTAAGGATAGAAATCTATTGAAATGAGATTTGTAGAATCATCGTCGATCATGGGTACCTTAGAATGAACACACTCATCAATTAAAGCAAAAAATTTACACATTTTAGAACCCACACAACACTCAAAACATGAATCAAAACTTAAATCATTCAAGGGTGAAGAAGAGGAAAATGAATCAGAGTATGGGTTGAGGAGAGAAGTGTGTGTGTGTGAATTGTTTGATATCACTTCCATCGAATAGATAAGAAGAGTGCATTTCTATTCTATAGGGTGTTTCATAGCCTCAAGGATGTAAAAACTTACCTTTTATCCTCCAAACTCCATGGAAAATGTACCATTGTAAAAATTTATGATCATTTTTTCTATTTTGAGGAATGGACTTCCAAGTATAAGAGGAGAATTTCCTTGGGTTCAGGTATCTTCCATACCAAGAATATAGAAATCAGTGGGGAAGATGAGATTCTTCACTCTTACAAGGACATCCTCAATCACTCCTGTTGGATGCGTAGTACTTTGGTGGGAAAGTTCCATGATAATTCCTGTTGATTGAAGTTATCCAACTTGAAGATAAGTATACACAGAGTGAGGCATTACATTAATGGAAGCACCTAAATCTAGCATATAATCATAAAAGAATGTCTCCCCTATGGTACACGGTATCGTGAATGTTCCTGGATCCTTTCATTTGGTTGGAATTGCTGGTTGAATCATGGTCGAGACATTCCTTCCCAAGTTGACTCTCTCATTCCCCTTCATCCTTCATCTATGGGTGCAAGGTTCTTTTAGAAATTTGGAATAATAGGGAATTTTATTGACTGCATTCAATAAAGGAATATTAACTTGAACGTTTTTAAATGTATCCATTATTTCATTATCAATTACATTATCAGAATTTTTATTAGATTTAGAGAGTCTTTGGGGGAAAGTAAGAGGAATGGGTTGTTCATTTGAATCATCATTGATAATTTGATTTCCCTTTTTATTTAGTTTTTCTTCATTAGAATATTTTATTTGTGGAGAATGAGTGTTTTCAAGAGGGGACATACCTGTTGCATAGAATTTGTGGAAGGAGTAATTTATTTACCACTATGAAGTGTAATAGCACATAAATTACCTTTTCTCCTTCAGATTGGTAATGGGTCGGGATGGTAGATGTCCAGAACCTTTCATCTTAATCTCACTGATGGTGTTCTCCAATTTTCCTACTTAATTTCATAGGTCTTGAATTGCCGATTGTGTGGTTTGTTGGAACTGGGGGTTATGGGTTTATATTATTTTCACTATATCCTAGAGGCTTGGTTCTTATTTGTGAGGAGGAGGATGATTTTTTAGAGATGTTGATGGATAATAAAGTTACATATCGTGGCCTTGTGGATACCAATTCTGCTTGGGGTAGCTTGAGTTTCCTCCTTGACAGTACTGGGGTTCTGCTTGCCAGCCATGGTTTAGATTTGGCATGAATTGTTCTTGCATGAAGGGAGGTGCTTGTTGGAATGGATGCCCTGGGAACACAACTGCACAAGACTCAGGTGAATCTTGAAGTAATGAGCACCGGTCAGAAAAATGAGTATTTTTAGAACAAATACCACAATGTAATGGAATAGGAGGAGATTGTTACTTACCTTGTGCTTGAGATAATTTCCTTAGAAGGGTATGCTCTCATTAAGTTTATTATCTACCTTTTTTTTAGGGATGAATAAATTACCTCATGAACTCCTCAGGTTGGTGAAATAGCTTGTGTACCAAATTTTTGTGCATTTTGATCCATAATGTCTATTAAGTCACGAGTGAAAGAAGGAGTTTTATCAACCAAGGCATCACCATCTGCTATATCAATCATTCCATGATCCATGGGGATAAGTCCCTCATAGAAGTATTGAATTAATAGTTGTCCAGTAATATGGTTTTGGGGATAGCTTGAGAAAAGTCATTGGAATCTCTCTTAATATTCATTAAGGGTCTCTCATTGTGATTGCCTAATGCCACAAATTTATTTCCTAATTGATGCAGTTTGGGAGGAAAGGAAGAACTTATCTAAAAAAGTCAGTTCTGGTCATTCAATCCCCCGATTTTGGTGGGAAAATAGTACATCTAATCTTTGGCTACACCATCAAGGGGGAAAGGGAAGGCCCTAAATTTAATTAGGTCCTTAGACACATTTTGGGGTTTCATGGTGGAGCAGACTATGTAAAACTCCTTAAGGTGTTTATGAGGGTATTCACCAAAAAGACCATGGAATTTAGGAAGAAGGTGGATGTGGCCTGATCTCAACTCAAAGTTGGCTGCTTCCTCAGGATATTGGATGTACATAGGTTGGTACTCCACATTCAGGGTGGTCAGTTCTTGTAAGGTTCGATTATTTGCATCCATGATTCCTAGGGTTTTATTGGGTTGAAATTTTTAGTGGTTTAAGAACACTTGACATTCCACAAGAGGTTCCTTAATTTTACTTGATTTACCTACTCAATATTCCCTAATTTGTGAGTGAATTGTTTTTTCAATTTCATATTCAAATTCAAGAAGTTTTTCTTTTTCTGATCGGGTCGTGCAAATATGTTGTGAAGATGTTTTTATGATTGAATATGGATAAAATCACTTAATAAGGGTTAAAGTAGAATATAATGTTATACTATATAATTTTATATAGAGATGTGAATAATAATAATAAGAGATATAGAGATATAGAGAAAAAAAATAACACACAAAAAAACCAAAAATAGAAACAGAAAACCAAAACAAAAACAATCAAATGGGGGTGGGGTATTGAAAGAAGTAATAATTTAGAAGTAAAATAAATAAATAAATAAATAATAAATAAATGAGGGAAAAAATGATCTTGGCTCCCTAGAAATAGCTCCAAAATTTGATCGTGTTGTTGAGCACATCAAATTAGATGTTTATTTTTAACTATAATTTCTACAGTATAGTAGCAACCCTAGGTCATCTATCGAAAGAGATTTAGATCATTAATTACAAGATTATGTTCTATTTAAGAAACTAAAATGGGAATAGTGTTTTATAAAACTTGGGTTTTGTTTCTTAAAGAACAAAAATTGAAAGTATATGACTACTGAAAGAAACTGGTTGCAGAAATTGTGATCAACCCGGGTAAGTGTCCGTTGATGCTCAATCCATCGTCACTCTCAAGGAAAAAGGGATGATCGTTGATTCCCTGATTTTATATGTACTAAAACCAGTAATGGTATGTGATTTATTACTAGGTTTACACCTAATATTTGATCGTCAACGATATTGATTATCGGTAACCGCTCAAAATCAACAAACATGAATCAATGTAAAAACAAAACTCAATCAAGGAATCACATCAACAACGTGATGAGATGACCAGATTTGTGTCAATGATAAAAATATTCCACAAGACAAGAAAATGAATATTCATAGGTTCAAGATCCTAGATTTTATCAACTCACACAATCCATTTGCACACTCATGAAAGGGAGGGGTGAGAAAAGAGGCAACCACACTCAAATCATCACAAGATCCGTGTTATGCATGGAAGCTTGTGGATTCTTGTTCCTTTGATTTGTATTTGATCATACCATAATTAACAAAAATTTAGAAGTTAGAAATGAATAACAATTTACAAAAAACCTTTAAATCAATTACCTTATGAAGATTACAAGTGTGGAGCTCGGGATTACAACAAAGAACACTCCCCAAATTGATCACTAAGAGGTTTAGAAGTACATGAGGGAGAAGAGAAAGAAAATGGGTGAAGAGAGATCTAAAATTTGAATAAAATTCACCCTTGATCGTGATACACAGATAAGGAGGGAGAAGAGTGATTTTATAGGCAATTACATCCATATTTCAACATTAAGTGTTCAAGTATCTAAAGGGCTAGGTGACTATTAAAGGAATATTTTTTATTCCATATTTATCCAACTGGTTGACTAACCAAAACACGTGAAAATGACTTAAAATTTGGTGGAGAGTTGGGTATTAGAGTTATATGTCTAAGGGAGGTGTAATCAGCCCAATTGGATATCTGATGCCTGAGTTATATCCTAAATATAGAAGGGTGGTCTAATCTAGCATGCCTATAATTTCTTCACATTATGGTCCTATTTTAGGGCTCAAAATGGACGAATTGGGATTCATGATATTATATAGAAATTTATCCCACATTTTTTTCACTCATACACCCATTTTTATCCCAATTGGATGCACTTATTATCCGTAGTAAAAATATTTGTCCACATGCATGCTTGTGCTCTCTTGCAGTTTAGCCCATTTTGCTTGAATTCCATCACGAGCTCTCCAAATCACCTCCTCCTACAATGTGAACACCAAAACAAGTAAAATTACCCTATTAAATAGTGATAAAAATTAATTTATTGATTCAAACATAAAGTGAAATTTATTATTATATTGGTAATATTAATTACAAAACTAGTTTAAAATAATGGTGTAAGGGTGGATTTGAATAGTGAATCGCTATGTGATCACACCCCCACACCTAAAATTTTGCACTCCTGGGAAAAGTCACAGATCAAAATAAATGATGCATGTTTATATTCCCAACATCATGAAGTTTTAATATTTGAAGATATTTAAATTCATTAAAGTAGTGTGATCAATGAACAAACAACACCAAGGTGTTCTTCCTAGTGACAATAGAGAAAAATGTCTCATAAATCATATCACTATGAAATTCAAAGAGATTAATGATACCAAATTGGGAAAGGAAATAAAAATTTAACCATGCCACTAACTCTCTGTGTGTGTGTGTGAAAACTATTCCATGCTATTTTTCCCACATTCTATCCAATAAAGATAGGTTATTTTAACAATTTTAGCTTAAAAGATTTGGTCCACCGAACATTCCCAACATCCTTTCTAATCATATTTCAAGACCCATTCACTTAAGATTTCCTTGAAGTCAAACTATAATATCCTAACCTAGATATCCCCATATGTTTCACATTTCATTACTCCCCTCATTTATTATTTATGTTTTTTTTTCAGAAGTTGCATTTGGAACAAATCTCACACTTATCTCTCAACCCTTCATTGATCTCATCACGAAACTAATTATAATAGTTATAACAAGATCAAAGGTTTAGGAGGAGTGGTTTTTGAAATTCCAAAGACACAACCCAGTTTTTAGGGTGTGCAACAGTCAAATATCAGGTACACATGCATAGTTTAATCTAGTACAGTAATGAAACAAATCAGATAAGGAACAAACATATGTAAATATCATTTAAGATGAAAAATATTAACCTAAATTTTATTTACCTTCTAGTAAGTAATAAATATTGTCACTTTGTGGTTTGGTGAAAAAATATGTTGAGATATTAGTGACATTATTTTCCCAAAAAATACTCACACAAGGGGCATTAATCATCTCAAAGGTTTCACATAGATACAACCATTTATATCATTGACAGAAAACCAATTCACTAAAAATCACTCCCTAATGTTAAATTCATACAAATATTCATTCCATGATAGAGAAAAGTTTCATCAAATGTTAAAACAACATGGAATCAAAAATTTCAACATGTATTTTTAGTAAGTTCTATGATTTGGTGACCATAAGGGGGGGGGATTAAAAATACTGTAAAGAAGGTGAAAAGTGAAGAAAGACAATGGAAATCCTAATGAACCCAGAAAGATGGGGAAAAGTTAAAATACCATAAAGAAGGAGAGAAAGAGAATAAAGAAGAAAGACAATGAAAATCCTAATGAACCCATAAAGATGGGGAAAAGTGAAAATACCATAAGGAAGGTGAAAAAGAGAAGAGAGAAGAAAGACGATGAAAATCCTAATGAACCTAAGAATGTATCCACCACCACACCTAGAGTGTGTAGTTTCCTCACTGTAATAATTGATAATGTGAGAAGGAAGGATAAAACCTGGTGTTTTTCATTGGTAGGTTGCTTCTATAAGGTGTATTTCCTCTACCGAATTCTTTGTAAAATCATCATATAAGTGTTTAAGTCACTTCCCATTGATGGTAATAATACATCCACTCTGCTCATGAAAAATCTATATTGCACCAAAAGGGAAAACATTAGTAACAATATAAGGACCAAGCCATTAGGAACGAAACTTACCTGGGTGAAGCTTTAGCCTAGAATTGTATATGAGGACCTTCTAACCAATATGGAACTTCCACTGATGAATCATGCAACCATGCATAGCCTTTGTCTTCTCTTTATAAATCTAGGAGTTCTCATATCCATCACGTAGAATTTCTTCCAACTCTTGAATTTGCAGCTTCCTTTTCCCACCTGCCTCGAAAAGATTCATATTACATTGTTTAACAGCCCAACATGCATGGTGTTCTACCTCCAATGGGAGGTGAAAAGCCTTTCTAAACCCAATTCTGTATGGTGACATTATGATTTCGGTTTTAAAAGTTGCATGGTATGCCTGAAGTGCATCATCCAAACACAAAATCCAATCTCTCCTATTGGATTGTACCATTTTTTCCAAGATTCTCTTAACTTTTTGATTTGATATTTTTTCTTGTCCGTTAGTTTGGGGGTTATATGAAGTAGATAATTTATGATCCACCCCACACTTACGAAGCAAATTTTTCATGTTACCAGTGCAAAAATGGGAACCCTGATCACTAATGATGAATCTCGACAAACCAAACTGACTAAAAATTTGGGACCTCACAAAATCAACAACAAATCGAGAGTCATAGGTCCTAATAGACATTTCTTCCACCCATTTAGAAATGTATTCCATAGATAACAAGATATACATAACTCAAAATGAATTTAGAAAAGGCCCCATGATGTCAATGCCCCATGCATTAATGATTTCACAGAATAACATGGGCTATTGGGGCATTTCATTCCTCTTAGAGATATTTCCTGCGAATTGAAAATGACTACATGACTTGAAAAATCGATGGGCATCCCTATACAATTTTGGCCAATAAAGTCCTAATTCAAGGACCTTTCAAGATATTCGTTGAGAGCCAAAGTGTCCCCCATAAGCCAAAGTGTGACAAAAGGTCAAAACAGAGGTGAAGTCATGGTTAGGGGCACACCGACGAACTACTTGGTCACCAAAAATTCTCCACAAATATGGGTTATCCCAAATGTACCATCAAGAATCAGGTTTAAGTCTTTGGGATTGGGAAGTTCTGAAATCTATGGGAACCCTAGAAGTTTCTATAAAAATCACAATGTCTATATACCATGGGGTAAGATCAACAATATCACAAAGGTTCTCATGAAGGAATAATTTTCCAATGGGGAGGGATGAGTCACCATGGTGGTCTAGTGGGGTATAAATCCTACTAATGTGGTCAGATACCAAATTTTATACTTTTCTTTTATCTCTAATCTCAAGGTCAAACTTCTAGAGGATGATAATCCACCGAATGAGGTGGGGCTTAGCTTCAGGTTTCTATAGGAGGAAATGAAGGGAATCATGATTAGAAAAGACAATTATTTTTGACCTAATAAGATATGAATGGAATTTTTCAAGGAAAAAAAAATAGAAAGAATTTATTTTTCAGTGGTTATGTAGTTTTCATGCGCAAGATCAAGGGTATGTGAGGCATATGCAATGACATAAGGAGCCTTCTCAACCCTTTGTGATAAAACAACCCCAATGGTAAAGTTAGAGGCATCACACATAAGCTCAAAATGGAGATCCCAACTTGGTGGTTGGATGATGGGAGGTGATGTCATACTCTGTTTCAGTGAATTGAAAGCATCCTCACAATTTTTATCAAACACAAACACATACTCTTTTTATAATAACCAGGACAAGGGAAGTGCAATCCTACTGAAGTCTTTAATGAATCAGCAGTAAAAAATAGCATGAACCAAGAAATATCTCACCTCACGAACACATTTTGGATATTGAAGGGTTCAAATTAATTCAATTTTTGATTTATCCACTTGAATTACCTCTTTTGAAATAACATGTCCAAGAACTATTACCCATTCAACCATGAAATGACATTTCATGTAATTTAATACAAGATCTTTATTTATGAAATGATGGAGGATAGAACCTAGGTGAGCCAACAAATCATCAAATGAACTTCCATAAACTGTAAAATCATCTATAAAAACTTCCATGCAATTCTCTAGGTACTCTAAAAATATACTCAACATACAACACTGAAAAGTACCAGGAGCATTACAAAGACTAAAAGGCATCCTTCTATATGAAAATGTGCCAAATTGATAGGTAAATGTTGTATTTTCTTGATCCTAAAGGGCTATATGGATTTAAAAATAACCTAAATATCCATCAAGGAAACAATAATGGGACTTAACAACCAATTTTTCTAGCATTTAGTCAATGAATGATAGAGGAAAGTGGTCCTTCCGCATGGCTTGATTCAGTCGACGGTAGTCAATACAGACTTTCCAACTATTTTGAACATGTTTTGGAACCAATTCATTCCTTTCATTTGACACAAATGTTATTCCTATTTTTTAGGCACAATTTTCACTGGGCTATCCCATTTACTATCAGATATAGGATAAATTATCCCCACAAAAAGTAATTTACAGACTTCCAATTTTACCACTTCGAGGAGAGTGGGATTCAACTGGCATTGAGATTGTCTCATGGGATTATTCTCATCATCCAAAAGTATATGATGCATACAAATAGATGTGATAATCCCAGGAATATTAGCCAATGTCCGTCCTATTTCCTTTTTTACACTCTCTCAAAAGGTTGATTAGCTTTGATTCCTATTTTTGAGAGAGGTTATTGGCAATAATGACGGAAAATTGGTCAATACCCTCAAGATAGACATTTTTTTTAATTAGATGGAAGTGGATTTAATTCCAACGCAAGGGGTTTTTGGATTGAGGGAGGGGATTTAGGGGGAATGTGGTCCATGAAACTATCTATATACTCATGTTTATTCTCTAAGTATAGAGAATCTATTGAAATGAGATTTGCAGAATCATCGACGGTCATGGGTACCTTAGAATGAACACACTCAAAAATTAAAGAAAAAAATTTACACATTTCATAACCCACACAACACTCAAAACATGAATCAAAAATCAAATCATCTAAGGGTGAAGAAGAGGAAACTGAATGAGAGTATGGGTTAAGGAGAGAAGTGTGTGTGTGTGCATCGTTTGAGAGAACTTCCATCGATAAGACAGGAAGAGTGGGGTGCTCTTCAATGGGGTGCTTCATAGCCTCAAGGATGTTAAAACTTACCTTTTCTCCTCCGAACTCCATGTACATCATACCATTTTGAACATGGATTATCATATTTTTTTGTTTTGAGGAATGGACTACCACGTTTGAGAGGGGAATTTCCTTGGGTTTAGGTATCTTTCATCTTAATAATGTAGAAATCAGTAATAAAGATGAGATTCTTCACTCTTACAAGGACATCCTCAATCACTCCTGTTGGATGCATAGTACTCCGGTTGGAAAGTTGCACAATAATTCCTGTTGGTTGAAGTTATCCAACCATCAAGGAAGTATACATGGAGCGATGCATTACATTAATGGAAGAACCTAAATCCAACATAGCATCAGAACAGAAGGTATCCCCTATGGTACATGGTATCTTGAATGTGCCCATATCCTTTAATTTTGTTGGCATTTTTGGTTGAATCAAAGCCAAGACATTTTTTCCCAATTTGACTCTCTCATTCCCCTTCATTCTGCATCTACAGGTGCAAATTTCTATAAGAAATTTGGCATAACGGGGAATTTTCTTGACTGAATCCAATAAAGGAATATTAACTTGAACTATTTTAAATGTATCCATTATTTCATTATCAATATCATTATCAAAAGTTTTCATATATTTAGAGACTCTTTGTGGGAAAGGAAGAGGAATGGATTGTTCATTTAAATCATTATTGATAATTTTATTGCCCTTTTTATTTTGTTTTTCTTCATTGAAATCTTTTATGGGTGGAGAAAGAGTGTTTTTAGAGGGGGACATACTTGTTGCATAGAATTAGTAGAAGGAGTAATTTATTTACCACTATGAAGTGTAATTTCACATACATTACCTTTTTTACTTTGGATTGGAAATTGGTTGGGATGGTAGATGTCCAGAACCTTTCATCTTAAGATCACCGATAGTGTTCACCAGTTGTCCCACTTGAGTTCATAGGTCATGAATTGCTGATTGTGTGGTCTATTTGAACTGGAGGTTCTGGGTTTCCATTTGATTCCCATATCCTCAAGGCTTGGTTCAAATTTGGGAGAATGAGGATAATTGTTTTTAGAAGTTGAAGGATAATAAGGGTGCATACCTTGGCCTTGTGGATACCAATTATTCTTGGGGTAGCTTGAGTTTCCTCTTTGTCAGTATTGGGGTTGTTCTTGCCACCCATGGTTTGGATTTGGATTAAATTGTTCTGGATTTAAGGGAGGTTCTTGTTGGAATGGAGGCCCTGGGAACATGACTGCACAAAACTTAGATGAATCATGAAATTGTGGGCACTGGTCAGACAAATGAGTATTATCAGAACAAATACCATAATGTAACGGAACATGAGGAGCTTGTGAGTTACCTTTTTCTTGAGATAATTAAATTATAAGTGTATGAATATAATCATGTTTATTATCTACCTTTTTTTAGGGATGAATAAATGACCTCATGAACTCCTCAGGTCGGTGAAATATATTTTGTACCAAATTTTTGTGCATTTTGAGCCATATTGGCTATTAAGTCATGAGTGGTAGAAGGAGTTTTATCAACCAAGGCACCACCAGCTACTACATCAATCATTCCATGATCCATGGGGATAAGTCCCTCATAGAAGTATTGAATTAATAGTTGTTCACTAATATGGTTTTGGGGGAAACTTGAGAAAATTCGTTTGAATCTCTCCTAATATTCATGAAGGGTCTCTCCTTGTGATTGCATAATGCCACAAATTTCTTTCCTAATTGATGCAGTTTGGGAGGTAGGGAGGAAATTCTCTAAAAAGATTATTTTCTGGTCATTCCATCCCCTGATTGTGGTAGGAAAATAGTACATCCAATCTTTTCCTACACCATCAAGGGAGAAAGGGAAGGCCCTAAATTTAATTAGGTCCTTAGACACATTTTGGGGTTTCATGGTGGAGCATACTATGTGAAACTCATTAAGGTGTTTATGAGGGTATTCACCAAAAAGACCATGGAATTTAGGAAGAAGGTGGATGTGGCCTGATCTCAACTCAAAGTTGGCTTCTTCCTCAGGATATTGGATGTACACAGGTTGGTACTCCACATTCAGGGTGGTCAGTTCTTTTAAGGTTCGAATATTTTCAACCTTGATTCCTAGGGCTTGATTGGGTTGAAATTTTTAGTGGTTTAAGAACAATTTAGGTTCCACAAGAGGTTCCTTAATGTTACTTGATTGACCTACTCAAGATTCCCTAATTTGTGAGTGAAGTGTCTTTTAAATTTCACAGTCAAATTCAAGCAGTTTTTCTTTTTCTGATCGGGTCGTGCAAATATGTTGTGAAGTTGTTTTTATGATTGAATATAGATAAAATAACTTAAGTAGGGTTAAAGTAGAATATAATTTTATACTACGTAATTTTAGAGATATATATGGATAATAATAAGAAATATATATATATATATATAGAGAGAGAGAGAGAGAGAGTGAAATAACACACAAAAACAACAAAAAATAGAAACAGAAAACCAAAACAAAAACAATCAAATGAGGGTGGGGTATTGAAAAAAGTAATAATTAAGAAGTAAAATAAATAAATAAATAGGAAATAAAGGATAAAAAATTATCTTGTCTCCCCATCAATGGCACCAAAATTTTATCGCGTTGTCGAGCGCGTCAAATTAGATGTTTATTTCTAACAAGAATTTCTGTAGTATAGAAACAACCCTAGGTCGTCTCTCAAAGGAGATTTAGATAATTAATTAAAAAAAAAGGTTATGTTTAAGAAAATAAAAGGGTAATATGGTTTTATAAAACTTGGGTTTTTTGGCTTTAAGAATAGAAATTGAAATTATATTACTACTGAGAGAAACCGATTGGAGAAATCGTGATCAACCCGGGTTAGTGTCCCTTGATGCTCAATATGTCATTGCTCTCAAAGGAAAGAGAAATATCATTGATTCATTGATTTTATAAGAACTAACAATATTAATGTTATGTGAGTTCTTAATAGGTTACAACCTAGGATTTGATCGATAAATGATATTGGTTATCGACAACTGGTCAAAATCAACAAACATGAATCGATGTAAAAACAGAACTCAATCAAGGTATCATATCAACAACGTGATGAGATGACCAGATTTTTATCAATTATAAAAATATTTCACAAGACAAGAACATTAATATTCATAGGTTCAAGCTTCTAGATTGTATCAACTGACACAATCCATTTTCACACTCATGAAAGGGAGGTGTGAGAAAAGAGGCAACCACACTCAAATAATCACAAGATCCAGGTTATGCATGGAAGCATGTGGAATCTTGTTCCTTGGATTTTTATTTTATCATATCAGAATAAAAAAAGTATAAGGTATAAATAAAGAAAAATTGACAACAAACCTTTAAATTAATTACCTTATGAATATTACAAGTGTGGAGCTTGAGATTACAACAAAGGACACTCCCCAAATTGATCACTAAGAGGTTTAGAAGTACATGAGGGATAAGATAAATAAAATGGGTGCAGAAAGCTCTCTAATTATACTAACCTTCAACCCTTGTTTTTCTACATAGATAAGGATGAAGAGGGATGATTTTATATGCAATTATATCCATATTTCCACATAAAGCGGTCAAGTATCTAAAGGGCTAGGTGACTATTCAAGGAATATTTTTTTAATCCATATTTATCCGGCGGGGTGACTCACCAAAATGCGTGAAAATGACTTGAAATTTGGTGTAGATTCGGGGATTAGAGTTAGCTGTCCAAGGGAGGTGGAATCGGCCAAATTCAATCTCTGAGGCCCAAGTTATGGCCTAAATACAAAAGGATGGTCTAATCTAGCCCACCCAGAATTTCTTCACATTATGGGCCTATTTTGGGCCTCTAAATGAATCAATTTGGATTCATGTTATTCTTGAGAAATGTAGCCCACATTTTTTTCAATAATAAACCTATTTTTAGACTAATTGGATGCATAAATTATCTATAGTAAAAATAATTATCCACATGCATGCTTGGGCTCTTGCACGGTTTGGCCCATTTTGCTTGAATTCCATCACGGGCTCTCCAAATCACCTCCTCCTACAATGTGAATCCCAAAACAAGTAAAATTGACCTATTAAAAAGTGATAAAAATTAATTTATTGATTCAAATATAAAGTGAAATTTATTATTATATTTTTAATATTCATTACAAAACCAGATTAAAGCAACGATGTAAGGGTGGATTTAAATAGTGAATCACTATGCCATCAATAGAAAAACTAGAAATTTTGGAAACTCTTGAAATGATCTATCGTTGCCTCTTAGAACACTCCAAACACTTTATTTTGACAATTTAATAGACCACGGAGGTCTGGTACATTACATGAAGGGAAGATGGACATAATGTTTTAACTTCCATAAGCTCCCATGAAATCCTACCATTCATCACTTCCATGGTTTTAGATAGGTTGTGAATATTGAGCATGACCTCCTTAATAGGTCCAAATAAGTTATTCCATATCACCCAGTGATATCTCAACTCTGTACTAGAATTACTAAGGAATTTCATGGGGATATTCTCAATGGAGTGAAGAATAGTTTTTGGGAACTTCATTATAGATAAAACATGCATTTTGATAGATGCAAGAATGAATTCTATAAGTGTGACATTTCCTTTTAAAGAGATGAATCAATTCTTATAGCTACAAATTAACATGATGATATTCCCCACTAAATATTAAATATGATAGACCCTAAAAAATCTCAAGATAATGGGGAAAATAATACAAACCAATGTAAAACTTTCCCATTTGAAATTTGGACCACTTCTCTAAGAGGTTGTCCCTAAGTAACAATGCATGGGGAAAATTATATAGGCTACTCTTTAAAGGGTTATCTGATAATACACTCTAGAATTTATAGTATAAAATAAGGTTTTAAATTCCAAGACCAAGCCTCTAAAACCACTGATGAATACAAGTATGTCAACAGTGGAAAAGATACATGAGATGCCTGAGTTCCCAAAGATACTCTTATATTTTCAAACATAGCCCATTCCTATTAGATAATTTAAACTTATAATAAAGCAGTCCTATGAAGTAATGAAGATACTGGGTGAGAGGGGGTCTCCCTACTAGAGTATACAATGAGACTTGAAAAACTAATAGATATATCTAAGATCAAGATAAAGAACCAAGGGGAAGAGATACACCTAAAAATTATATCACATAAAAGTTATAAGAACCTAAAACTCATAAGAAATCTAAGAATGAACTATCATTCCATATTTTCATATTTCTTCTCTATGAAAAATTTAATCATAATATTTTATCTATAAATATTAAGATCAACATCCAACACCATTTCTTGGGAAAGACTCACTGAACCATGAATGCTTCTTTAGTTATGAAACCATCTTGTTTTCATGAAATAAGTTGCGGGATAAATGATATGATATGGTTATAAATAATATTAGATTCAAATTTATATGATAAATTACAAAGTGTTATAGGCCAAAAATTTTGGAACATAATGGGATTGTTAATATTTTTGATTAGGACCAAGGAAGTGTTGGTGATAGATCTAAGAAATTGGCCCCCAAAATAATCTATTAATATTTATAGTGATATAATATATGGAAATTTTCTATGAATTAATAAAAGAATAATTTCAGGAGAAATTTAGGATTTGGGGAAATATCTGAGATTAGACCTTTACCTGCTTTCTAAAATTCATCTTCATTAAGAAATTTAAAAAGACTAGTATTAATATGCAGGGTAATAATAAATGGTATTTTACTGAAAAATTCCTAGTTTCTAGGATCACTAGGTGGATATTTACAAAGATAATGGTCTTAAATAACTATTGTGAGAAGAGATGAAAAGTAATAAGAGGCCATTAGTCCCACTTCTAAAATGTTATTAGTGATTATTACATATTCATATTTTATATTGAGATTTCCAAACTACATTTTTTACATTATACATTCCTAGAAGATAATTGTTTTATTATCAACCCCAAGGAGCCAAATTTAATGATATCTTTCCCTTTAACTTGTTTCATCTTTTAGTAGAAGATCAACCTGAAGTCCATATTTTTTAAAAAATAATCTCAGAAACATGATCGTCCCATTGAGATTAACATGTTTGATCAAGATCTTGAATCTCCTGGTTGAGATCCACACATATTAATGCTAAGATATCAATGTCTCTAGCCCACTTCTTTTGTACTAGTCTCTATTTCATTAGTATTGGTTATAGTATCACCCAAGGAGTTCCACTAATTCGTGTATCTTTTAAAGATGGTACTGTAGATAAAAAATATGGGTGACAGACAAATATGGGATAAAAAATGATTCTTCCTTTTTCTCGATGATTTCCATGGTTAAATATAAAGGAAAAATGATTAGATAATGAGAATGGAAGGTGAATGAATTGAATATTGTTTAATTTTTGGATGCATTGAATATCACCAAGGAGCCTATCTAGATTACACCATGCCCAAAGACTAGGTTTCTAGTTATTCCATAAAGTGAATAGTTCAATAAATAATCCTAGAAAAAAAATTTGTGAGTCCGCTATAAATATATTGAAATAATCAATATATTTATTATATAATTCACTTCCAAAATGATTATCCTTGAGTTCCAAAAAATTATTCAAGTCACCCCTCACTATCTATGAAATAAGATTGTGGTTGACAGAGTAAATGGAATTCAATTGTTCAATTCGAACTATTTTATCATATTTTTTATAAAAAAAGTGAGATATAAAATATAGTTATAAAAATAAACCTTCATAGTGATGTATTGTTATGAATCCTCAATGAGATCCAATTCAATATTTTTATTCCATATAATACAGATGTGGTTTTTAATGGGGGAAATATGAAGGTTTTTTGGAAAGTGAATGTTTCTGAAAAAATCCATGAGATATGAAGAGTTTGGTTTACTTTATGGTATTTAAATCAAATATATATTAGAGTTATGAGTTTCCGTTTCACTTATTTCTACATTGGATGGGGAACCTTCCCCATGTATTTTTGAAGATAGAAAAAAATAAAACAAAAGGGAGGAGGGGAGAATCATGAAAATCATACCACATTTTCTAACTTCATGAAAAAATCTTCCATTATCAATGATATTGAGTTAGTGAGAGATAAATTTAAACATCATCTAATCAGGCCAGGAGTTGAGTAGTTCTTATTGGGGGGATGGAACAATTTGACTTTTTCTTTTATTTGAGATAGAGAAGGTTGGTCAAGATCAGTCCCACTGGTAATAGAAGGAGAAATAGGAAATATCTATTCGGACTATATATATTTAAGTGATGGGGAAATTATAGAGATATCCCTGTCATGAATAGAATACAATGTCACAAATGGAGATAGGTTCAACTACAAAGCAGCACGATACCCCTTTGAATAATCTTATCTAATAACAAGCTTGTTTTTTATACCACCACTATAAGAGAAAGGTTAGCATAATTTTGAAACATTGGGGATAAAGAGGAATAACATCTATAAATATTTTTAGTTAGAGTGGAAAACCATGGAAACTTCTTAGAACAAATATCCAAAACATCAAAAAATATATATAAAATCCCTACAGACACCCAATTATGAGTGATTCAAAGTAATATAAGGGTGAGATAACTTGAATTTGTGATAGAAATCATGGATACAGACCTATAGATGAAAAAGAGATAAAAAATATTAGATTCAAAATAGAACCTTTTCTATCCAAACACTTCATCACTTATCTTAAATTGGATTTGATAAGTATGGCCCATAAAGATGTCAATTTTGCAAGAAATATAAGGTGAAATAGGGTTAATGAAATATATTTTTTGGTTATTGACTTGAAGAAAGTTACCCAAATAATCACTAATCCATTATAAAATGGTTAGATTCTCAAATGGTAAGGAGATACCTGAGGGGTGAATAAAAAATACTCTTATTTTAAGATATTGAACCCAATGTAAATCCATTGACTATCTAAACCATAGGAATCAACTTTCATAAAAGAACCACATTTCATATGAATAGGATTATGTAAAATAATTTTCAGATCTAACGTGGATACAAAAAAATGTTATCATCCAAGCACTGATAGTTATAGGAAACAAAAAACACCATGAGGATTTGGTCCATCACATAATGGAATCGAAAGGAAGATAGATAGTACCATACAATGAAATAAGGATGAGAAAATGGAAATATAAAGGATTGATGAGTTTAGATAGAGATAGTTTAAAAATTAGATACCCATTTGTGTTAGAATTATCATTATAAGTGATATGAATTTGTGGGGAATAGAGGGTTTCATTCAAAGGATGGTATGTTAAGTAGTTGGTAAGGGAATATTTAAAGGATAAAAGTGATCCTAGAATACCTGTGGTAGATGAGAAAGTATAGAGTACCTCCACACTGGATAGTGAGGAGATTAAAAGACTATCCCTAGTGAGATGAGGGTTACTAGGGAAAGAGATACATTGATATAATTAAAAACCCTTGGATATTTAGTGAAAATAAAATAACATTTTTAAGAAAATACAATTTTTTGGTTTTTATTTTTTTAGATCAAACTTGAATTATCATATATAAGACTCCTCTAGTACCCATAGATAAAAATAATTACCAAAATCTTGGCAGGATCCCCTTAAGTGATGATAGTCACTCCAAAGGTAAAGGATAAAATAAGTAATGGGGAAAACACTATAATTCCTCTAATATGAGGAAAACTAGAGAATTATTTTGGATGAGGAAAACTAGATAACTATAAGCATCATCTTTAATTCCTCTCAATGTAATGAGTACCACACCCCCTCCTCCTTTTGATTTATATAAATTGGGGGTATTAAATAGCCTCCAAGGAAGGTAATCATGTAGAAAACCTAAGTATTTGAAATAATGATCTTCTAAAGTACATTTAGGGCATTAAATATCCTCTAAAATATTTATAAGTCCTAAACCACCTTAGATGGGTGGGATACATTAATGATCCTGTAAATATCTTAAAAATAGAAAATAAGGTCATTAAATATTTTATTTAAGATGGAAAATGATATTATATCATGTTATGGGCCATGGAAGTGTCATATTTATATACCAAATCATAAAATGAGATGTGGTGAGATTCACCACAATGTGGTTTGTGTTCGATTATAGTTATAGAAACCATATCATGGTGCATATTATGAATGACATAAAATATCATTTGGATAAATTTCCTAATATGATTATCACGTTGATTTGGATTTTTAACACATCATGTGATTATGTGTAGATAGAATATTGAATGTTAAAAAAGTATAACAATAACTTAATTAATAAAGTCAACATTATATGAGTTACAACACAAAATGCCAAAGGTTAGAAATTTTCAAAATATTTCAAACTTCTTGAATCCAAGAGACTCCTTCATTCAATGAATGAGGCCTATAAATTGAAATTAATGGAACTAATTCAATCACACCATAGTTCATTATCTATAATCCAAATATTTGTACATTTCTCTTCTCTTAATATATCTTAGATGAGGTGTTTACATACCTTTTTAGAGAAGTGTTCCAACCAAAGAGTTTAGCGATTCCATTGACTAGTGGATACATTTAGTGGAAGGAACCCATTGGTTTCTATTGAGGTAACTAAATTTAACTCATTGTTGGAAACAGAACTCCATGAATAGCGAGTGGAAACTATTTTATGGGTTTTCATTTTTTTCTTGGTGATTCCTCTCCTGATAGATCATTTCCATGATTCTTGTTTTTATTTCTACCAATTATGTGTATAAATATTTCTCAAGAAACCCTTGAATGGTATCATATCCATTACCAATGAATAACCAAAAAGAAAAAAATTACAAACATGAGAATAGTTAGGAATTTTTATAGCAATATGACATAGGTTATAAAACCACTTCTTGGTTTACAAAATTTTTCAAAAAAATGACATTGTTTATAATGTAATAACCTAGGCCTATGTTCCCAAAAACCACATAAAATGGGCTATAATAACACCTTAGGCACACCTCTCGATTTATAAAGGTTGGAGTAATCATAGAGGGATGATTAGAGTAATTTGGAAGGTGATTTTCCATCTTCAAGACTTACCAAACATGTATTGAACCTATTAAAAATTTAAAACATCATTCACAGAAGATGGAAAAAATGAAAAATGAAAACCTTTCCATCAAGGGTACTTATATTACATGGATAATTATCTCACCTGGATAGTGGTATATGCAGAAAAAATTTGTATATGTGATTTCATACAATCATAATAAAAAAACACCCATACAAATTGTTAACCAAGTGAAACTTGTTATAAAAGGAATATACATAACCTATATATAATAATTTACTAAAAAATCTGCTAAGTGTATCCTATAAAAGTAATAAATCATCACATAACTCCATTGGTTGACCTGGTGTACTCACTTGAGCTATTAAATAAATGCCCAAAAAGGCCCTACACAACTCCACAATCTAAGCCTTAATAATATCCATGCTCTAGTACTTTTCCCTTCTATAGATCAAGAAAAACCATGTTTACACACATCCTAGAAAGACACATGTAGGGTTTGAATACATTTGACATAGTAAGAGGTGACAACCAAACCCCTAAAAATATATCAAAAATCCACATGCATGCAATAGAAATATATGGAGGGTGAATAAGAAAAGAACAGAGTTAATATGGTTTTCCGTAAATGATGAACAAAATTAACATGTATAATTTATAAATTCCTATACCAAGAGGGTTAAAATCTATATATACCAAATTTTATCAAAGCTCAGAATCTAAAATCAACACTACCTTCTATTTGTCAAACCAAAGAGGTAAAATTCACTTATATTCTACCTACATCCTCTCACAAGAGGATAAATATTATTGTTAAGAAGACTACATTCACTTGGTCAATACCAAAGAGGTAAAATATATATTAGATAGAGTTATATATATATATATATAATATTTTCTTAATAATGTCCATCAACTCTCTGATGTACAGCCATTAACATGTAAATAGTATACACAATATACATTCCCTTCCACCTTCTTAAAGTGAAAAAGTATAATTATATATAAATATGTTTATCCATAAACTCAATACAATATAATACAATCCATGATTCTATGCCAAGGGGTCTAGATAAATAATTTCATAAGGAATAATATATATTAGGTGAATTAACCATGTCATGATAATCATATAGTTATAAATCATTTATCAAAACTATGACCAATAATAAATTTAATTTTATAAAAAATATTTAGTTTATATAAATGTATTATTTAGATTATATTTCACTTATCCACATTCCATCAACGGATAATACACTATAGAAATTATGGATGATAGGATGGGTGACTTACCGAAGCCTATGTTGAACCAAATCCCTATTCCTAGAGGAAGGATACATGCCACTTCTTCTAAGATTATACCGACCTAGAATAAAGCTATTTATGGACTTAGTCAATACTAAAAAAATAAGAAAAATATGAAAAGTAGAATAAATTTATTACCTTTTATTCACTAGATATTAAATACCATGATATTTTGGATAAAGAAATTATAAAAGAAGCTATGAATTTACCAAAGTTAGAGAAATAGAAATATGAGGGTTATTTAATTTATAGCAAGGTATTTTGGAAACCTTGAAGAAGAATAATGACCCAACCTCAAGTTCATGAATATAAGGAACTTAGAAAAATTTCATGAATCCCAGATCTATCTATATTGGAGGCATCACTTGATAGTGAGGGATAATGGGAGGAGAGGTTTTATTAATGAGTGAAATATATAGAATGAGAAATATGACAATACAAATGGTTTGAGGGGTTTTAATTTAAGGTTAAAAATTTAAAATTACTCTTCTATTTAAAATTAATCCACTATTATTCTAGGTACTCGATACGAGGCCACTAGATACCCAGTGAATACACTGGTAGCCACTAAAATCACACTAGGAACCACTGGGTACCAGTTACCCTACCACTAGTTACTCAATGATTACACTACACCAACATAAAAATCATTTTACTCATCCTTCCTTCTATTAACCGTATATATTGTTTACAATTAAATCAATATTAGATTAAACCATAATAGAAATAAAATATAGTAACTAACTTGAAAGATACAAGTTATTATAGAATCTCCACCGTTAAGAATCTCATCCTTGTAAATATTTAAAAATATCTTAAGGAAATAATATTGGTCATTGAACTTTCATTTTAGCTTCCTATTACTAGGTTTAGTATTGAACATTTCCATGTTTCCATCGAATAGAAACATGATGAATGACCTTCCCTTATAATGAATTTTGATTTAAATTGATGATACATATAGGTTGTTCCAGATATGAACTAACCCCATTTATCTCAATATTATCTAATTTGATTACATGTGTATAATTAGGTATATATTTCTTTAGTTATAAAACATGGAAACAATTATTCATAACACTAAATTTTGGTAGTAAATAAAGTACATATTTCACTTTTCTAAATTTATATGAGATCTTGAATTAAATAAAAAACCTAAGAGTCAACTTCCACTAATTTTCCATGAATATAAAGACCAATAGAGTAGAAAATCAATAAAAAATATGATTACTGATCTTAAATTTAGAGGGTCATCTCATATGATAAACATACAAATTTTGGTAGCTTCGAGCAATGGTTAGCAATTTTCATATCAAAATTACATGATCGGTTGTTTCCTAAATGATACATATTAAAAATACTAAGATGGAAAAACCTTCTACATAAGTGGTATTATTTTATAACTTCCTTTCTCATAGTAGTAGGCACCGCAATTCTATCATGAACATATAGAAAGGAATGAAAATCCTAGATAAAACCATGAAGAATATCCCCACCATCATATATTTCTTTAATAATGATATAGTCATGATTATATATTTGAGAGTATTTAAATTTATCTATAAAAGATAATTTTTTATTAATATGATATAGATTCATTATGTTCTAATTCTCATAAACATTCAAATTAAATTTAGTTAGCAAATACATCAACCTATAATCTTTCTTCACCTCTTTCACCTTATTAGGTGGAGAATTTTAGCTTAGGGAATATGTGACAACTTTTTCTTTTCTAGGTGTGCATAAAATCTCAAAATAAAATAATTTTAGGTATTCCACCCACTAACAAAAAATCATGTTTAGAAATAACTATAAAAAGACATTTTTTCTATGATTTCTGCTAAGAATTCTATCATCAGACCACACCATGGATGGTCATTATCTAGGTCTCAAATTACCACTTTCTAAAGGTAGATGACTTGTTACCATCGAGGGTGATGACGATGTCACCTTGATCAAAAATGGATAATTGTATGTTAACCCTTCCCTCTATGTATTTCTCCACATAGTTTTTTACTCATTCAGGGTTCCCTTACAGATTAAATACATTATTGTAAATCCCATTCCCAACTACATATTTATTTAAATATATATTAATTACATCAGTGGATGCATTAACAATGTGAACACCTTCAGTTGGATAGGATGATCCTTCATTCATCATTAGAAATTAGTGTACATACTGTGAATATGTTTTATCTTCCCTATAATATTCCATGAGGGAATCTTATATTTATCACAAAGGTAATATTTGGATTAAAACCTAATTAATCTAGTGCTTGAGACATAAGGCTACATAGTCTCATCACCTAAGGTATCATAGGATCTTTGCCTATGGAATCCTATGATCATTACACAAGAAAACTTAGGATTGTCACCTAAGGAATCATTTGTTTGTTTCATGATGAAACATATACATGTCATATAAGGCATCCTAGGATTATCACCTAAGGCATCCCTTGATCATCACATAGGGCATCCTATGATCATCACACATGGAAGGGTAGAATATTAGGCACTTCACCTAAGGAAAGGCTGGAGAGATCCTATACTCATAACATAAGATTCTTATTCTCATCACATAGGAAAAATTAGGTTCATCAATAAGGTATGTCATGATTGTCACATTAGGGATCCTATTCTCATCATATATGACTCCTAGGTTTATTTCCTAGGAAGGAAAGGATGAATGATGCATTAGAAATGGGGTTTCCTTATGCTCATCACATAGGGTGTTCCATATGCTCACTATATAAAGAAAATAATTCACTTAGTCTTATAACCTAAGGGATGCATTATGCTTGTCACATGGTCCATCTAATGATCATCACATGAAGAAGGAACCCACTTACATTCTTCAATTATGGTAAGACATGATTTAACATCATATGGGGATGCTTTCAGTTTAAAGTTTTGTGGAGACCTTATGGAGTTTTATGATAGGTTTATTATACTCCATAATGATAATCAGGCTTTGGGGATACCACCTCCAAAGGGGGATATGGAATGGTGATAATGTTTGGATTGAATCTTAGATTGTTTTCCAACATATCCTATTAGATCATGATTCAAAACCCATACCATATGATTTGTATAGTTTAAGGTCATGTGACCGAGTTGGTCCATGTAGTTTAACATTATGTGGTAAGGAAACTTGTTTCATGGAAGGGAGAACATATAGAGAAGGAATGGGGATACACATCAGGAAACCCAAATACTACTTAGGAGTAGGATGAGTATGAGTGGGGCCTACACATGAGAATTTAACACTCAAGATATGCTTGGGAGATATAATTTATACCTATCCTTTCACTTAAGAGAAACTTGCATGGAGGATACCCAATATATTATTGGTTATATGGAATTAGGAATGAGAGATCTCATGCTTATTACAAAAAGGTAATGACATTTCCCACCTCATGCTTGGTGTATGCATTCTAGGGATTTAATTCAATGATACTGGTTGTATAGATGGAATATTCACAAATGAAACTAGATCGATCAGGTGTAAGACCCATGATACCTTTTCTTAATGAAAGTGAGTTTCACAAAAGAACAACTTTATGTGGGTCATCGGGGTATGGGGTTCACACAAGTTTGGTGTTTCGTAAAACCACAAATTATGTGAAAGTTTTGGTATTTATATAAAGTATTTTATTCATGGAGGGGGTTTTATGAAAATTATTCAAGAAAAAAACAATGCATTTAATACTTTTGTTGGGTAAATTTCATAATTTTCTCACATAAAAGGATCCACGGGGTTGTTAAAATCATGAAAATTCAAGTTGTTGAGGCCAAGATGCTTTGTGTTATTGTTTATTTTTTCAAAGATATGAAGAAGCCAGTAAGAAGGAAATGGGATTAATTATGATACTATATTTTTGTTTCAACAATTATATGAAGTTTTCCAGGATGATACAATTAGGGTGTTACCATTGAGGTGCTACCTATAGGGTGCTATCATTGAGGTGATACCATTTATATACTATCATTGGAGTGCTATTGTTGAGGTGCTACCATTGGAGTGATACCATTAGGTTTTACTATTTTGTGATATCAACATGTGCTACTATTAGGTTCTACAATTAGGTGATACCATGAGGTGATACTACTAGGTGCTATCATGGGCGTGCTACCATCAGGTGCTACCATGGGTGTGCTATCATCAAGTGCTACCATGGGAGATGCAACTGCTTGATAAAAAAGTAGAGAAACTAAAGGATAGTTGGATGAGTTTGACATGAATTTCAACTTTATGATGATATGTATGAATCTATTTTAATGAAATATGAATGAAGAAATCATGAAAATATTTGTACCACGTTTGAAGGATGTTTCACCAAATTGCATGCATGCATAAATTCATGATTATTGCATATGATGGATTATACTATTATCATTGAATTGAAGTGATTAAGTTATTGATTTTATTTAAGAGGCATAATACCCTTCTTAAATAATACATGATCTTTTCTCTGTATCATGCATGTAATGATACATACATGTGGATTTAATGTTTAAGAATTGTAGTTTTTTAAAAAAGTGTGAAGAGGCTGTGTTATTTCTATATGACCCGATGCAATTTCAAATAATTATGGAAGAATTTTCCCATGGATGTTATTATGATAAACATATTCGATATTTTATGGGTGTTTTAATTCAAATTTATTAACAAAGAATCATAATTATTTTAACTAAGATTTAAGAGAAAATCTTAAACATAATTTCTCATGAAATGGGTTTTTTATGTTTTCATACTACGTGTAAAAATATTAAATGTGAAGTTGTTTTTGAGTAATGGTTTCATGAAATACTGTAGATGTAAATTTAAGTGACATATTTCTTTTGTATAAGAAAAGATAATAAGAATAAGAAGAATATATTAGCACATTAGACAACTAGATTCTTATATATAGGAGGAAGAAATATATTTTGATTATTTATCATTGGAATTTTGTATTAGTTCAAGAAGCACTTTATGTATGGGATACAAAAAATAGTTGAGATACTTGTATGTGAGTTCAAATTATTTTCCATACTCTCCATGATTAACAATATTTTATTAGTTAATCATATGATCAAGAGTTTTACCAGATCATGCCAGGGACTAGCTACTCACATTGACTAGTGAACCTTTTAAATTTATTATTCTCTCTCTATGTTATTGTGTTTTAATTATCAACATATTAGATCACTCTAATTAGAAATAGATTTCATTTTAAAGGAAAAAACATAAAATTTATATATCACTGATTCGCCCCTCTTAGCAATTCTTTTATTTTGTGTTTCTATATAAGTTGTGCGAGATGATAGATATAATATTAGAATAAAAAAGGATAAATCCTAAAAAAGGTGAGTTAATGGGGTATTTATATTCTTTATACTTATAGAATATGGCATGTTTATAAATATTACATGTGCACAGAATATGGATTTTTACCCATTCTTCCTCCAGTAGCCTTAGAGACGATATAAACCCTCTTATACTTCCCAAGGGTCAATCTCCTTCGTTTCGAAGAAATTTAGAGAATCGTTGGGTGAAGATCAAATATCTGGGTTAGTTTAACACTCCTATTCATTATATTTTTCATAATATGGATTTTGTATACTTTCTTATTCTTTTTAAGACTTAAAACCCTCTTTTTTTACCAGTGGATCTTAGGTTGGGGCTTTAAAGGGCACCTGAATCCGAGCCAAGAGAGAAGGTTAAGTGAGCGTTCATCTTAAAAATTGAAGTAGGTGGTCTACAAGTTATATCACATATAATTATGGTTATATTTATGTGTATTTCATTGTGAGATTTTGTCTTTGGGATGTCAACTTGGTTTTCCATGATCAAAAGGATGAATTAATTGGTTAGTGGAATAATTGAACCCCTCATGATCCCCATGGGATGTATTGAGGTTGAATAGACCAAAATAGTAGCTACCCATGGGGTGTTCCATATTTATGAATTTGGGATTGGGTTATTAAATATTAAATATAAGGTTTTAACAGACTAAACCTATCTCTATTGTGTTTAGTATGTTAACATGGGTCGATAAAGAAAATATACGGGACTGTGTTTAGTTGGGTAACATGGATTTTGAAATGAAATTGATTTTAATTGTGTTTAATTGATATTATGGAATAAGTTGGAGTTTGGTATAATGTTATTGGGTTAGTGATTCATGAATTGTAAATGGTTAATGGGTTAATGGGTTAAGGCATGAAGATGATTTATGTGTTGAATGAATTATGAATTGTGAAATTTATGTGTGTTAATTGAGTTTGTTTTAATAAAAAGGTATCTGTGGTAAATGGTTAAGGAAGAATGTGAACATGGATCGATGGTATGTGTGGGGTATTGGACTTTAGGATCTATGCCCATGGATTGGGTTAGACCGAGGCTTTAAACCTCACCGCTACAATGCATGGGTTAGGGAGTCGGACTGAGGATCTATGCCCCTAATAGATGTATGTGATGAGACTACCTGGACCGTGGCTCCAAGGTATGTTTTATGAAATGATTGTGTAATATAATTACCTTGAGATGTATTGAACTTGATTCATCCCCTTCTTCATTGGTTATATTACTGACATAGGCTTAATTGAAATTGAGGAAAATTACTAATCCATGAAATAAATGATGAAAATGGTTTAAGTGAATATTGTTAACTAATGGAACTTGAGTTATATTTTGTTTATATTTTCATTCATTTAATACAGACAAACAATATCTGTTTAGACTATATATTTTATAGACACCAATTTTGGTGGCCTAATGAGTTGTACTCACACCTTTCTCGGGCTGCCATTGGGCAACAAAGCATATTTCATGGTTGTAGGTCAGGAAAAGGGAATAGTCCCTATGCTAGATGGTTGAGCTGGGTGTGAGACATGCATAGAGGAGGGATTTAGAAATGGAGTCAGGGATTATTTTTTGGATTCTTATGTTTTTCTTTATTTTTGGTTTTCCACATAATTAGCACTGTATGACATGACATATCATATTTACCATTTGGCTATGGGCTAGTTCCCAGTTTTGGGAAATGTTTCATAATACATGTTCATTGGATATACTATTTAATTTATTTAATATTGTTATATTTTGTAACTTACTCTAATAATGAGGGTATTGTCTTCCCATATATTACATTAGACCCTTTCTTCTAGTCGACATCCTCTGGCGTGCGGGGATGCGTGCTTGAATTATAAGGAAATACCACCACAATGAGTTATTCATGGATAACAGAGAGACTTATTTTGTGAAAACTATGGATGTTTTATGTTATGTGTTGATATTTGTGTGTTTATAATTATAAGGAAATACCACCACAATGATGTGTTCTAGTTTTGTTTCATGAGGATATCACCAACAACGCTCCCCCTATAGTGGAGCAGGAAAACCTGTTGGTCCAGGGTAACCAATGGGAGGAAAAGTTATATGAGAACATTTCTTGTTTTATACAGATGATGGAATGGGACACATGAAGGGTTTCACTGAGTATATAATACTTTCCCATAGATTTTTAGTTATAGCATCCTCCAACGTTTATTGGAGAGGGTGGACTTAAGGCATCCGAGTTCTGGGTAGAGTCCATCCAAATGATTTTGGACCACTAGGAGACTTCTATTGAGAAGAGTGTCAAGTTGGAAACTTATATGTTATGGGGGCTAGTGAAGAACTGGTGGGATATTATGGTTGAGACTTAGTAGGATGATAGTATGTTATGTAAATACTTTCACATATTTTTTTGGAACATTTATATCCTAATACCTTGAGACTAGAGAAGGATGTGGAGTTTATAAAGTTGACCCATGGGACTATTTCAGTTATGGATTATGCTAGGTTCTTTACAAACTTTCAATGATTTGTCCTAGTATTGGAAGGGGATATGGATTATACAAAAATAAATTTCCAAGATGAACTTAGACATGAGATCAAATACCAAGTGAATATCTTTCGTTTAAAGAGGTTTGCTAAGGTGGTGGATCATGCCCTTATTTCATAAGGGAAATTAAAGGAGTATTATGGTGGTGGTCATGTAGTTCCATTTGGATGGTCAAGTGGTGAGATTTTTGAGGGTAAGAAGAATATTTTTGAGAATATTCACCCGGGCGGTGGGGTATATAAGAGTCAGAGAAGTGGACCAACCACTCAGGGTGGTGACTATGTGTTTTGATATTAGTGTGGTAGGACACAACATATGCATGAATAGTGCCCCCAAAAACCAGTTGAGTGCCGAGCATGTGAATGGATGGGGAATGTGTAGAGGTTATATAGGAACCCTTGATAACTAGGCATATATGTAGGATGAAGGCTGATGTAGAGTGTGTGCAGGGGGTCAGTTACCCCATACCAGGCAGGCAGTTGGATCTCTACTGGTCCTACTAGTCAAGGTGGTGTATGTGGTACTTTGGGATGAGATCATCTGTATCATAAGGGTACTATAGTACTGGGAACCCATAACGGGGCCCAGGGTAGAGGGGTAGGTCATCTTCATGTAGTTCAACCTACACATGGAGGTGGCGAGTCTGGATCGTCGACAGTTCAAGGTATGATTCTTGTGCCTTGTACTATTTCTAGTGATTTTATTGATACATGTGCCAAAAATTATTTTATATATGATTAGTTTTTGAGTGTGTTGGGACTAGAGATAGAGAATATGTGTGCGTTCATGTTGATTAATTCGCCATTAGGGATACGAGAAAAAAAATATCTGGCAATGTAAGGAGTGTGTTCCTGAGTTTAGTGGGCACTATTTTTATGGGACTTGTTTGTGCTCTAGATGTTAGGATTTGACCTAATTCTAGGAATGGATTGGTTAGTGTTGTTCCAAGACCATATTTACTTTTACCATCATAAGGTAATTTTCATAGCTCTAGAGGGTAATAATTACGTTCATCATGGGGAATGGGACATCCGAGCAGGCCGTGCAAGGCCAGTCTATCAGGAGTTTGGTAAACTCTTAGCCCAGTGGCTGCCTTATGATTTATGACTGGAGAGTAGATCAAATTGCGTTTCCTCTTGTGGTGTATCATTTCTAGGATTTTTTTCATAAGGAATTCTCATGGATACCACCTAGATAGATGTTTAGTTCATGATAGAGTTACCACCAAGAGCATAAGTAGTTTCCATTCCATAATATTGAATGACATTGGTAGAACCCCATGAGCTTAAAACTCATTTGGATGAACTAGAGATCAAGGGGTTGGTACATAAAATTACATATCCTTGGGGATATCTATTTTTTTCAATAAGGGTGATGGGATGTTGTAGTTATGTGTCAATTACAAGAAGTTGAATCAGATGATAGTTAAGAATTGATACCCTTTTCCATGAATTGATGATCATTTTTACCAATTGAGAGGTGGTTTAGTGTTCTAAAAAACATGATTGGGATTGGGGTATCATTAGCTAAGAGTGATACCTTATGATATACTTTGGAATACCTTCATAAGCAGATATGTGTTGTATGAGTTTTTTGTGTTGTCATTCAGGTTGACCAATGCACCAGCAATGTTTTATGGCTTAAATGAATTGAATCTTTCACCCATACCTAGATTAGTTTGTTGTTTTCTTTTTGGATCAAATATTTCTGTACTCCAAGACTCATGAAAATCATGACAAACATCTTGACATCATCCTGAGTAAAATATGAGAGAATAGTGTATACACCAAGCTATCCAAGTTTCATTTCTAGATCAACAAGGTACATTTCTAAGGTTAAATAATTTATGGGGAAGGTATTTATGTAGACCCAGAGAAAGTGAAAGATTTTTTATCTTGAGAGAAACCCATGAATGTTTTTTATGTCTAAATTTTTCTAGGTTTGGCATGTTATTATCGAAGGTTTGTCAAATATTTTTTTTATTTGGTAACACCGCTTTTTGGTTTAACCAATAAGGGAATCAATTTTGAATAGTCTAGAGAAAGTGAGAATTATTTCTAGGAATTACAGAAACAGTTGAAAACTGCACCAGTTTTGATCCTAACTAATTCGAGTAAGGAGTATACCTTATTTTGTGATGTGTCTAGTATTAGTATTGGGTAAGTTTTAATTCAGGATGATCAGGATGTGGCACATTGGTCATGAAAATTGAGTCTTAATGACCAAAATTACCCAACACATGGTCTAGAATTGGCCGTGGTGGTTTATACCATAATGTGTTGGCATAATTACTTATTGGGAGAGAGTTTTACTATGTATAATGATTATAAAAGTCATAAGTACATATTCTTCCATTGTTATTTGAATCATCTGCAGTGAAGATGGGTTGAGTACATGAAGTACATTGATTTTGAACTGGTATACACACCAGGAAAGGGAAACAGTGTTGTGGATGCCTTGATCCAAAAGACTCAAAACTAGGAAATTCAGGAATCTAGCTTCAAGTAGAGGATGATGGAGTTTTTTTCTAAGATTCACCCAGAGGTTCAGGATACAAAAAGGTTGATGAGCCTTTCATCCTTAGTAGTGGAGTCCAATCTTTTGTTTCAAATCAAGGAGAGGTAGTATGAGGATCCTAAATGTTTATCCCTAAGGAAAATTATTGAAGGTGGGGAGTCATATTTTAGTTCGATCATTAGTGATGATGATATTATTTATGTTTGTAGGAATTTTATTGTACCTACTTGTATGTGGGAAGAGTTTATGCATAAATTAAATTCGTCAAAATGGGCGGTTCATCCTAGTTTGAGAAAAATTTATAATGATATTCATATACAATATTGTTTTCCATAGATGAAGAAGGAATTTGTTGGTTTTGTGATGAGATTCTATACCTGTCAGTAGGTGAAGGTAGAGCATCAGTGACTGGTTGGTTTGTTACAGCCTTTTCCCATTCCAGAATAGAAATGGTATGATGTGTTGATGGATATTTCGACTGGTCTTCTGAGGATTCCTCAGAAGAATGATGTGATCTTTGTATTTGTGGATCAGTTTACCAAGGTGGCACATTTCTTATTTATTCAAGGGACCTTCACTATTGATCAGTTGGGTGAGTTGTATGTTCAAGAATTAGTATGGTTTCATGGCCTACCATGAACTATAGTTTCAGATATTGATCCATGGTTTACTTCACGCTTCTAGAAGGGATTACATAAGGTGCTTGGTACCCAAATTTTTTTGATCATGGATTTCCACCCATAGATGGATAGGTAGTCAGAGCATATTATTCAGTTGTTGGGGGACATGTTGATGGCATATGTACACGATTTTTGTGGATCTTGGTAGAATCACTTAGAGTTTTTTGGGTTTTCCTATAACTATAGTTACTAAGAGATGATTCATATGGAACCATATGAGGCACTCTATTATAGATCATTTAGATCACCATTGTGTTGGATGGAGGTAACAGAATCAGAGTTATTAGGACTAAGCCTCATGCATGAGATTTCAAAACATGTTTAGTTGATTCAGAAGTGTATGAATATGGCTTAGAGTAGGTAGAAGTTTTATGCAGATCAGCAAAATACACAACTTGAGTTTATGGTGGGTGATCATGTTTTTCTTTAGGTGTCACCAAGGTTAGGTCACCGTCATATTTAGAAGAAGGGTAAGTAGGCACCCAGGTACATGGGACCATTTGAGATTCTAGATAGTATTGGACCCATGGAATACCGATTGACTTTTCCACAGTGTTATAGTGGCATGCATGTGGTTTTTCATGTATCACAGCTTCAACAGTATCACCCTAAACCATCTCATGTGATTGATGTTGATGACGTTGAGCTTAAGGATGGTGTTTCCTTTGAGAAGCATCCAATTCATTTTGTAGATCGTAGTGATAAAGTCTTGTGGGGAAAGACTATGCCTTCGGTTTGAGTTTTTTGTTAGCATTGTAATGTTTAGGAAGAGAGCATGAGATATGGAGATGGATATGTAGGCATGGTGGACCAATATTTTTAGCTGGGAAGCTTAGTGATGATTGGGGAGTGGCCCAAGGAAAAACCATTATAAGGTTGGAAGGCTGTAAGATCATGGACTTCTGGATAGGTACATTCTTCTTTAAATTATTGTTTAAATTCCTTTTAATTGGTTAATTAGACGTTTACTAGGTGTATGAGGAGTCTCAAATGTGTTCTAGGGGTTTGTGAAATGAATGAAGGGAGGATAGGTCCATCCAATTGACGTTTCATGGTTGGAACTTGGCTAGTTGTAACGGTTTACCCAAACTGTGCATGCCTGGAGGAGGGGTACATGGTTTGAAGGAAACATTGTAAGGGGGAAAAGAAAAATAATGTGGGATTGGACAGAGCCGTACCACATGATCATCACATAGTTTGTTAAACCATGTTGGATTCCTAGGTAACTGTATAGTCTAGACCCCTCTTAAATAGAGGGTGGAACATAGTCAGCACATAGTTTGGCCAACTGTGCAGCCAAATTGTTCCCCCCTTTAAAAGTGGGTTTTTACATTTTTCCCTCTCTGGGATTAAGTTTTCTAACTCAATATTTTTCTTCATTATTCCTCAAGCAAACTTAGTGATGAGACAAACCCTTATAGACTTCCCATGGTTTGATATCCTTCATTTCTTAGCCATTTGGAGCACTATTGGTTGTGGATCAAAGCTCCAGGTGAGTCTAAAACACTTCTTCATACTCTTTTTTGGATTAGGGATTGTGAAGATATCCCACTTTTTTAGAATCCCTAAACCCTCTTTTTTTCAGTGGATCTTAGGTTGGGTCTTCAAAGGGTGTCTCAATCCAAGACAAGGGCTAAGGTTAAGTTAGCATTCATCTTTATAATTGAGGTAGGTGGTCTACAAGTTATATCCCACGTTTTTATGGTTAAATTTATTTGTATGTGATGTATTCTTGTGCTGTTGGAATATCCACTTCGTTTTCCATTATTGGAATGATGAATTAATTGGTTAACAGAATAATAGAACCCCTCATGATCCCCATGTGATGGGATGATGTTAGATAGACTAGGATAGAGGATACCCATGGGGTTTTCTATATTCATGAACTTGGGATTGGGTTATTAAATATTAAATAGAAGGTTTTAATAGACCGAACCTATTTTTGTGTGTTAATCATGTTAACATGGGTAGATAAAAGAAGTATATAAGATTATGTTAGGTTTGTTAACATGGATTGTGAAATTAAAATTTTCTTAATTGTGTTTAATTGATAACATAGAATACATGTGTGTTTGGTATAATTCTAATGAGTCAGTGAGTCATGAATTGTAAATGGTGAATGGGTTAATGTGTTAAGGCATGAAGATGATTTATGTGTTGAATGAATTATGAATTGTGAAAGTTATGTATGTTAATTGATCTTAGTTTATTGAAATGGTATATGTGTTAAATGTTTAAAGATTCATGTGCCCATGGATTTATGTTATAAGTGGTGTATTTGACTTGAGGTTCTACGTCCAAGGGTTGGGTTATACTGAGGCTCTAAACTCCACCCCTATAATGCATGGGTTAGGGATTAAGACTAAGGATCTATGCCCCTAATGGATGCATGTGATGAGACTACCTGGCCTGATGATACAAGGTATGTGTTATGAAATGATTGTGTAATGTATTTTCCTAGTGATGTAGGGAACTTTATTCTTCCCCTTCTGCATTGGTTATATTTCTGGCACATGCTGATGTAAAATTAGAAAAAATGCCTAACCCATTAAATAAATGATGAAAATGGGTTAAGTGAATATTGTTAACTAATGGAACATGGGTTATCTTTTGTTTATATTTTCATTAATCTAGTACATGCATACAATATATGTTTGGACTAGATATTTTTTATACACCATTGGTGGTGGCTTAATGAGTTGTACTCGCACCCTACTTGGACCGCCATTGAGAACATGAGCAGATTTTATGGTTATAGATTAGGACAAGGGAAAAGGACCAATGCTAGATGGTTGAGTTTCGTGTAGGATTTTCATTGATGAGGGATCCAAACATGGATTCAGGACCCATTTTGGGGATTCTTCTATTTGTCTATATTTTTTGTTTTCCTCTAACTTGGAACTATATGACATGACACAACATATATAACATTTGGTTTTGGGATGGTACCTAGTTTTGGGATATATTTGATAATGCATGTTCATTGGTTATAATATTTCCTTTATTTCATATTGTTATCTATTGTGTCTTACTTTGATAATGAGGGTATAGTCTCCCCACATATTACATTAGACCCTCGCTCCTGGTGACCCAGCTCAGAGCACCATGTATAGTGGATATCAGGTTGGGGACATTAAAAAAGAGAAATCAAAGTAAACCTCAAAACCCTCATCTAAATGAGTAAAACCTATATAATACCAATATTCATCCTGTTATTCATCTCTTGAAGTGTATCTTCAAATTAATCTAACCCTGAAAATTGAACTTCCTTATTTTTTAGTTTTTTAATGGGAGAAACTAATCAAGATATTTATTGGATGAAATGGTGATAATATCTTTTATGTACTAGAAATTAAAGATAATTTTAAGGAAATTTGAAAAAAATTCATGGCATAATCACCTACACCTTATAGTGGATAAAAAAAAATTCTTCCTTTAGAGACCACTTGACTCAAAAAAATTTATTATCAAATCTAGAAATTACACTTGAAAATTTTAGCATAAAGTTAATGTTCTCTCAAAATATCCAAGAAAATTTAAATTTTTATCCCATGCTTGTATGGAGATTTTGAATACACAAGGATGTCATCGACAAATATTACCATGGATGATCCCTAGAATAGATGAAATATCCTATCCATTAGAGCTACAAAAAATCTAAGAGAAATAGTAAATCCAAAAGACATAAAAAAGTAATTATAATGACTATATTGACTTTAAAAAGACTTAATAGGTATATCATCTATCCTTACCATAAGATGGTGATATCTAAAGAATATGACTAACTTCAAAAACAACCTAGCCCCTTTCACCTGATAAAAAAACATAGATTTCGGATAATAGATTAAAATATTTGGTCATCACCTCATTTAATTTTTTGTTAGACTACATATAAACATAGATACTTCTATTATTATTCTTAACAAAGAGAATTGGAGTTCCCCATGGGGAAGTTCTGGGTCCAATAAAACCCTTTTCCTCAAGATATTCTAGTTGATTTTTTAATCCTAAAAACTTAGTTAGACCTGTAAAATATAAGGGAAATTGAATCTGGCTCTATTATAAGTAGTAAATCATTGGAGAAATTCACATCCCATTTAGGAGGTATTTTTGAAAATCCTTTAATAAATATGTATAGAAAGATATCCACAACTATAGGAGAAATTATTTTTTATTTCACCTCATCTACTTTGAGTGCTAAGATGTCCATCTTTATAGTAATAGATAACCCTTATCTTTGTTTATGTCCTACCCTTCCTTCTATGAATTTCTATTGTATGATAATAATATATTAAATACCCATTGGAGATGAAAATAAGACTTTCCATCAAAAGAAATCAATATGAGATTGGTACCAAAATAACCAATGTTGGAGGATTTCATGTACCACCGCAGGTAAATAAAGAATATGACATTTTCATATTTAACCATATTTGGGAATAAAATATTAATATGACTTTAAAGGGGACTCTATGCTCGATGGCGTACCCAACACGCAACAACGAGTTTCTTGGGAATCTTACGTTGCACTCTAATAATAAAATAATATTATTTTAAATGGTAGTTAACATGTAGCCGTTGTATTGGCGGGAATGGATAGAAATAACTAAAATATGATTATATATGTTTTTAAATGTTTTTAAATTTATCTAATAAAAGATAAAGGCTTAAAATATGGAAAGAATTCAATTTTAGGCGTATATGCCCTAGTTTTCACTAAAGGTTCACTTATCACCTTTTGATGGCGAACCGTCATTAAATATAGTTTTGTTCACTCTTATACATTTTATTAGACCAAATAAAACTCTTCTTAATAATTGGGACATCAAAATTTACTTTGTGTAAATTTTTGGTATCTCTCCGATAAAGTTCATTTTTTAATGAATAGTGTAAAATGTTGTATTTTAATTCAAAACCTCTTTTTAATCTAATTTATATGATTAGATTATCTTTTGAATTGGTTTTAAAGTGAAATTAGAATATATTTTTACCATTAAATCCAATAGTGGTTGTTGGAATTAATTTCACTTTAAAATCAGACTTAAACTAGTGTCAATCTTTTGATACTTATTGTTTCATAAAAACACGCTATTTGCTCTGACAGTGGAAATTAATTATTAAATTAATTAATGTGACTTATATGTTTTGAATTTTGTAAAATAGACTTCATTTTTTAATTCAGAATATCAAATATAGCTTAGGGTGAACTTTTGGTAATTTTCTGAAAAACTTAAATTTTTGATGAATAGTGAAACCACTAAGTGGTACTAATAAAAAATGATTTTTTGTTTAAATGAAATTTTTCCATCATTGTGTTTTGAATTTCAAAAATTTGACATACATGGTCTTCAATAAGAAGTAAAATGTGGTTCAATGGGATAAAAATAATTTTTTGGTGAATAGTAACTTATTAAGTTTTTAATCGCGATTAGAGGTAATTAGTGTAGTTTAAGGTAAGAATAATGTTTTAATAAAATGAAATGACCTAGACACATGTCCTAACCTCATTGGATGTGTCATGGAAGACCAAGAAAATCCATGGGTCAACTTGGGGACACCATGGAGCCACTTTGGTTGGAACATGACATAAATATCTTTTTATTTAATGATAAAGTAAAAATGGCACAAACATGAGATTTTTTACTAAAACAATTATTACATGGGGTTATACAAGTCATATTTTTGACTATAAATAGTCATTAGAAAGCTATGAAGATTTCCTACATCATAGTATTTTTTTATAATTTTTATACCTTATATAAATTAAATTATTTATGACATCATTATGGTGCAACGATGACCTCATTATTTAACGATTTAAATAAAATGGAAAGATAATGTAATATCTAAGACCTAAACATGTCCAAAACATATTGTATGAGTGTATTTAGAACCCTTATCACCTTATCCTCGAAATAAATCAATTTGGGACCTTTAAAATCCGAAACGCTTTTGAAAATAAAGTAACATTTTGTAACTTTACAAGAGTACCCCTCCTCTCCTCTTATAAAAGGCCCCCACCTCTACCTCCTTACCCACACTCCCAAAGCCTTTGGATCGGCCAACCCCAGCCCATTTTGTCTCTCCAATTCCCTCTATTACTCCTTGAAGCCTCACTTTGGGAAGAAGTATTCCCAAGGAAGCCTTTGAGCTCAAACCAAAGGGAGTTACCCGATTCTAAGGTAATGTCTTCACTTGTGTCCTTTTGTTTTATTTTGCTTCTCCAACCCACTAAACTCTTTTTATTCATTTCTTTTGTAACAACTCCAGTATATTCAATATACTAGGATGTTTTTATAAGAATGATTAGAGCTACACTTACACACACCTACATCTAATTGTTAAAGAACATACTGTTTTCGTGAATGGCGAATTTCTGCCTCACGAAACGATGATTGTTCAACACTCATATAACACCTTCAAAGGTGTCCATTAAGATGTCACTATATTTATATATGATATATAATATGTTTATGGTTTACTTAAGCTTCTTTATTTTTCATTTATGGCATACCTTTATGGTTTCCATTATGGGTAAACGCGATATCTTCATTTAAGGAAGTGCGGACTACCGCCCCCTCAAAGTGATGTGATTCGTTAATGCCATATGTGGGACGTATAAAGGATGGATTTAAAGTTATTATATATGATGTTATACTGTAATTATAATATACCTCTATATCATTATTATTTCTTTCCATTAATGTATGAGATAGAAATGAAAGCAGCGTTCATGCGTACGTACGGCTTACCGTCTCCATGAACGATGCATTTCATTTCTTATCCCCAAATGTAATGTACTATTATAAGTACATATTTATAATGGATATATATAATGTATGTTACATATAAATGATGAATATAATTCTAGAATTAAAATATACATACCTCTCATTTAGTTTTAATTCCATTAATATGACAAAGAAATGAAAGTAGCGTTCATGCGTACGTACGGCTCACCATCTCCATGAACGGTGCATTTCATTTATTACTTCTAAATGATTAGGTAATATTATAAATACATGTATATTCTGGATATATATGATATATATGATATCCAAATCATGAATATCATTCTGGATATAATGAACCTTTGACCACGCGAACAACATGTAATTGTAAGAAGTTCACTTTCGACTTAAGAACCAAATATCGACAAAACAAACATTATTAACTTAAATGATTACATAATGTTTATAAAATGGAAATAATAACTTGAAAAAGGTTCTTAAGAAAATATAAATTAACTCAAGTTTATTATTCAGGACGTTGAAAAATGATCGAGTCAAGTCGGACCCGAGGTAAGGGATCCTACACCTCTCTTTCTTTTTAAGTACACTCTTTTATGTCATTCCTTTTAAAGATCATATTTCTTGTTATTGGGATGTTCTTTTATATTAATCTTACTGTAATTTTTATTTTCATGTGATTATATACCCTATTCTCTCTCATCAATCCATTTTGGAAGTTTTGAGTGGCGCCGTTAGGCTGCCGAATTTTCGTAAGAGATCTAACCTCTCTCTTTCTTTTTAAGTACTCTCCTTTATGTCACTTCTTTTAAGCTCCTATTTGTTATGTTTGGGGATGTTCTTTTATATTCCTATTTATATAAACTTTATGTTAATATGATGATATACCCTATTTGATCTCATCAATCCATTTTTGTATGTTTTATGTGGCACTGTTAGGCTTCCGAGTTTTCATAAGGGATTTTTCATCTCACTTTTATTCCTGTGAGATTTATGCTACATTTTCCACAATTTACTTTGAGTGGTGTATGTACTGCCCATTATTTTACTCATTGTGTAATATACTTTCTTTTATGAGTATTTACATCAATGTTGTATTGTCCTTCTTTCACGAGGTGTATGTTTCGAAAGATACCCATGTCGGTAAAGGAACCTTTCACCCTCCTCTTTTTAAAAGACTTATTTTGTTGGGTATTTTAATTTACATATTGTTATGTTGGGATATGTTCTCATATATCCTTATTGATGTAAATTTTATGTCCAAGTGATGAGATACCCTTTTTTTATCTCTCATCAACTCATTTTTATGTGACGCCGTTAGGCTGTCAAGGGAACTTCTTAACCCAATTTCGATTTCTTTGGGTTCAACATGTAGTTATTGAATATGTCATCCTTTGAATATGTGTGAATGACCTTTGATTATTTTAAACTTAATATCCACTTGGTGTATTCATTTTTCACACATAATTATGTAATTTATTTATCCTTAAACCAAGGATACCGTTTTTGTAAGGGACTTCGTATCAATCTCCATTCATTGAGGCATATTTTGTTTTATACACAACCTTATTTTATACGGTGTATAAACACCTTTGACTTTTATGTTTATCCAAAAAGGAATCTTTTTTTATAGTAAGCATTTTACTAAATGACAAAAGGGAATGTTTTTTTCATACGTATGCGGTGACAAAAACTTCTCCACCTCCGTGACCATTATTTGAGTTTCGGCTTATTCTACAAGCCATTCCTTCTTTTTAAAAGAAAAATAAATACCATGTTTTAATTTTCTTATATTTTGGTATTGAAAATGGTTTTCATAATGTTTTTATATCAATGTGTTGTATTGATATCTTGTTATTGAAAGGTGGAAATGTTATGTTTCCTTTATGCATGTTTTATGTGATAAGATTATGTTATGGTTCTTGGGCATTGTTATGAAGACGGGTGGTTCCGTGATAAACTAAGGGAGGGTGATCTCGATATAGCTCTCCAATGCATTGGGTAATGCGAAGGAGTGAAACGTTAAGGTTTCTCCGAAGAGATTTAGAGAATATACTGTGGTGGGTATTCCAAACGTAACCAAGAGGGTTACTCCCTATGTAAGAATGTTATGAATGCCTCAAGTTACCTTTTATGTCTTATGATTTCTATGATTTATTCATGATTTTATGAGGTATGTTAAAGTGCTTATGTTTTATGGGTAAAGTATGATTTCATTCTTATGTATACATGTACTCATGTTTCCTTTCCATATTTTTATATCCCTTACTGAGATTTTTATGCTCATCCCAAATTTTTGAAATGTTTTTCACAGGTCAAGGGAAGGGTACATGATGTGATGATAGCGTCAAGGATGTGTCAAGAAAGAATCCATGTTTTATTTTAAATATGTTTCTGTTGATGGGAACAACAAATACTGTCTTTTATGTAACCACTTTGTTTAAATGTGGAATGTAATGCAAGTTTCATGATCTAATTCTCTAAAACTCTAAACCTAAAAAGATCCTAAATGTGTAATCTTGTAATAACTCAAGATTAAGTAAGGTTTAAGGCTGGGGCCTTATAGTTGGTATCAAAGGTCGGTTTAGATAACTTTAGAGGTTAGTGTATTCTTTAAGCATAACTGACATTACCATAATGGTTAAGATTTCAGAAATAGTCCTAGTTTTAGATAAAGTGAATGAGTAAGTATATCTTAGTGTTTATCTTCCTCATTAGTACATGATGGTTTTGTTGATATACTCACACTGACCTTTTTGGTTTTAGTAAATGGCTGGATCTAGCAGGAACCAAAGTAACAGTGGATGTGAAGGAAACTATGACAGTTTTTTGAGCAAGCAACTGAATGATATGGGAGCTACAATGAAAACTCTTGTGATTATCCTCAACCAACTATCTAGAGTCATGATTGACCACCTAAACCTTGGTGATTTCTCTAAGTCATCATATATGAGAGAAACAAATCCCTATGGAAGTACAGGTAATAATCATAAAGGCAAGTGTGTTCAAAAACCTATGTGTCAAAGATGTGGAAAGAAACACCTATGAAAATGTTTCAAATGGACATAAATATGCTATAGATGTGGAAATGAAGGTCATAAAGCAAGAACCTGCCATGGAAAAAGGAAGCATCCATTTGACTCGAGGAAAGGGAAAGAAGTTCTTTCTGAGGGATCAATTGAATGTTTTAAATGTGGTGTGCATGGTCATTATTCAAACACATGTCCTATGAAGAAGTTTCGTGAATGGGATCACCAAGAGCGTACAAATGTTCGTTTACCAATACCTAATGCCATTCCAATTGAGGATGAAGAAACTGACAATGTCCAATCAAAGGTATGTATTATTTCATGACTATTGTTTTCCTATTTTGGAATCTTAGGATATGATTCATGATTTTGTTTATAGGAAAGAGGTATTTCGGAATAAGTTGGAAAGGAATGGTTAATGGATCATGAAGAATGTTGAATGAGTAAGATGTCAACATATAAGGGCTTCAAGAGTCATGGTGAAATTCTTAAGAGTATTAAGTCTCTTTTGATGATGGGGTTACATTAGAAGACTTTTTATATTATGTGTAACCCTGATGTTTAATATATGCAAATTTTATTCAAGGTATAGTTATATTTTCTTTTGTGGACATAGTTATAAAGAACCAGTTGGGTTTATATGATCCTTACTTTTGAGGTAATTATGGGTTACTATATGTTATGATTGAAGCGAAAGGCATGAGATAAAATTGAGGTTAAATTATGTTATGGTTATTTTTTATGATTTTATCCCTTTTTGGGGAATGATTTGAGAATTATATAGTTTTGGAAAAAGGACAACATGTAGACTGTGTGACTACCCGTCGCGTCAGACAAAGCTGCGGGAATCGAACCCACAACCAAAGTGCGACTAGTATTTATCGCCTACCACTGGACTACGTAAAGTCCCTGGTTAGTTTAACTGATTATTTTTAGTTAAGAGTAAGTTGATTTTGGGTTATTTATGAAAATGATTAACCTATCATGGAGGATATGTGATTAGGTTAATTACTTTTCAATATGAGACTTTAGGAGCAACTGATGTTGTTTGGAGATAAATGTTATGATTTAATTTGGAAGACTATGTGACTAAATCCTTCAAATATTTGGGTTTCAATATTAGTTTGGTTTACTTTGAATAATTTTATGGACAAATTTATTATAGAATGGTCCTCATTGAACTTTGGGTTTTGTTGGACAAATTTTGGAGATTAAGAATAGATTTTCTTTTTATAAAGGGTTATCCTTTTCTGGATTATCTGATCTTGTACTAACCTTTTTGGTTTTGGTTTTGGTTAAAGTCTAAAGACATGGGAAGTATATAGTTATCTTTTGTGGATTAGGTGACTCTCTAGAAGTTGATTATAGTACTCTTAATGCGAACAAGTCTCCCTAAATACTCATCTTTTGGAAAAAATATGAGTTTGATTAAGGAATATTGTAAAAGTTGAAAGTCAACATGATAAGTGATTATATCTCCTTATGAATAAATTCCTCAATAAAAAGTAACTTAAAACAAAAATTTTGTCTATTAACTTTTCCTACTGGGGAATCTAATACCGTTTAACCCATCACATGTTTTTTATTTTCTTATGGTAAACTTTCTCCTAGACATGTTTACTATCACTCTCCCACAAGAACATGACCCTTTCCTTTTTCTTCCATGTCCATGTTTTTCTACAGAGAATCCTAGTATGGGTTAACTCGGGTGAAGCTCTGTACTTATCTTCCTTTATTTTAAAGTGATTGTTTTACCGACTCTTGTTCCGATGTGGGACTTTCAAAGATGTTTCCAAGCTCAATTTTAAAAATTGCGAGGACGCAATTCCCAAAAGGGGGGAAGGATGTAACACCCCAGGTAAATAAAGAATATTACATTTTTATATTTATCCATATTTGTGAATAAAATATTAATATGACTTTAAAGGAGACGCTATGCTCGATGGCGTACCCAACACGCAACAACGAGTTTCTTGGGAATCTTACGTTGCACTCTAATAATAAAATAATATTATTTTAAATGGTAGTTAACATGTAGCCGTTTTATTGGCGGGAATGGATAGAAATAACTAAAATATGATTATTATTGTTTTTAAATGTTTTTACATTTATCCAATAAAAGATAAAGGCTTAAAATACGAAAAGAATTCAATTTTAGGCGTATATGCCCTAGTTTTCACTAAAGGTTCACTTATCACCTTTTGATGGAGAACCGTCATTAAATATAGTTTTGTTCACTCTTATACATTCTATTGGACCAAATAAAACTCTTCTTAAGAATTGGGTCATCAAAATTTACTTTGTGTAAATTTTTTGTATCTTTCCGATAAAGTTCATTTTTTAATGAATATTGTAAAAGGTTGTATTTTAATTCAAAACCTCTTTTTAATCTAATTTATATGATTAGATTATCTTTTGAATTGGTTTTAAAGTAAAATTAGAATAATTTTTACCATTAAATCCAATATTGGTCATTGGAATTAATTTCACTTTAAAATCAGACTTAAACTAGTGTCAATCTTTTGATACTTATTATTTCATAAAAACACGCTATTTGCTCTGACATCGGGAATTAATTATTAAATTAATTAATGTGACTTATTTGTTTTGAATTTTGTAAAATAGACTTCATTTTTGAATTCGGAATATCAAATATAGATTAGGGTGAACTTTTGGTAATTTTCTAAAAAACTTCAATTTTTGATGAATAGTGAAACCACTAAGTGGTACTTATAAAAACTGATTTTTCGTTTAAATGAAATTTTGCCATCATTGTGTTTTGAATTTCAAAAATCCAACATACATGGTTGTCATTAAGAAGTAAAATGTGGTTCAATGGGATAAAAATAATTTTTTGGTGAATAGTAACTTATTAAGTTTTTAATCGTGATTAGAGGTAATTAGTGTAGTTTAAGGTAAGAATAATGTTTTAATAAAATCAAATGACATAGACACATGTCCTACCCTCATTTTATGTGTAATGGCCGACCAAGACAATCCATGGGTCCACTTGGGGACACCATGGAGCCACTTTGGTTGGAAAATGACATAAATATCTTTTTATTTAATGTTAAAGTAAAAATGACACAAACATGAGATGTTTTACTAAAAAAATTTTTAAATTGGGTTATACAAGTCATATTTTTGACTATAAATAGTCATTAGAAATCTAAGAAGATTTCATACATCATAGTATTTTTTTATAATTTTTAGACATTAAATAAATTAAATTATTTATGACATCATGATGATGCAGCGATGACCTCATTATTTAACGATTTAAATAAAATGGTAAGATAATGTAATATCTAAGACCTACACATATCCAAAACCTATTGGATGAGTGGATTTCTAACCATTATCACCTTATCCTCGAAATACATCAATGTGGGACCTTTAAAATCCGAAACCCTTTTGAAAATAAAGTAACATTTTGTAACTTTACAAGAGTGCCCCTCCTCTCCTCTTACAAAAGGCCCCCACCTCTACCTCCTTACCCACACTCCCAAAGCCTTTGGCTCGGCCAAACCCTGCCCATTTTGTCTCTCCACTTCCCTCTCTTACTCTTTGAAGCCTCACTTTGGGAACAAGTCTTCCCAAGGAATCCTTTGATCTCAAACCAATGGGAGTTACCCGATTTTAATGTAATGTATTCACTTGTGTCCTTTTGTTTTATTTTGCTTCTCCAACCCCCTAAAATCTTTTTATTAATTTCTTTTGTAACAACTAAAGTATCTTAAATATACTAGGATGTTGTTATAAGAATGATTCGAGCTACACTTAAACACACCTACATCTAATTGTTAAAGAACATACTGTTTCTGTGAATGGAGAATTTCTGCCTCACGAAACGATGATTGTTCAAACCTCATATAACACCTTAAAAAGTGGCCTTTAAGATGTCACTATATTTATATATTATATATAATATGTTTATGTTTTACTTAAGCTTCTTTATTTTTCATTTATGGCATACCTTTATGGTTTCCATTATGGGTAAACGCGATATCTTCATCTAAAGAAGTGCGGACTACCGCCCCCTCAAAGTGATGTGATTCGTTAATGCCATATGTGGGACGTATAAAGGATTGATTTAAAGTTATTATATATGATGTTATACTGGAATTATAATATACCTCTATATCATTATTATTTCTTTCCATTAATCTATGAGATAGAAATGATAGTAGCGTTCATGCGTACGTATGGCTTACCGTCTCCATGAACGGTGCATTTCATTTCTTATCCCCAAATGTAATGTACTATTATAAGTACATATTTATAATGGATATATATAATGTATGTTACATATAAATGATGAATATAAATCTGGAATTAAAATATACATACCTCTCATTTAGTTTTAATTCCATTAATATGACAAGGAAATTAAAGTAGCGTTTATGCGTACATACGGCTCACCGTCTCCATGAACGGTGCATTTCATTTCGTACCTCTAAATGATTAGGTAATATTAAAAATAAATTTATATGCTGGATATATATGATATATATGATATCCAAATCATGAATATCATTCTGGATATAATGAACCTTTGACCACACGAACAACATGTAATTGTAAGAAGTTCACTTTCGACTTGAGAACCAAATATCGACAAAACAAACATTATTAACTTAAATGATTACATAATGTTTAAAAAATGGAAATAAGAACTTAAAAAGGTTCTTAAGAAAATAAAAATTAACTCAAGTTTATTATTCAGGAAGTTAAAGAACGATTGAGTCAAGTCGGACCCGAGGTAAGGGATCCTACACCTCTCATTCTTTTTAAGTACACTCTTTTATGTCATTCCTTTTAAAGCTCATATTTCTTGTTATTGGGATGTTATTTTATATTAATCTTACTGTAATTTTTATGTTAATGTGATGATAGACCCTATTCTCTCTCATCAATCCATTTTGGAAGTTTTGAGTGGCGCCGTTAGGCTGCCGAATTTTCGTAAGAGATCTAACCTCTCTCTTTCTTTTTAAGTACTCTCCTTTATGTCACTTCTTTTAAGCTTCTCTTTGTTATGTTGGGGGATGTTCTTTTATATTCCTCTTTATATAAACTTTATGTTAATATGATGAGATACCAAATTTGATCTCCTCAATCCATTTTTGTACGTTTTATGTGGCGCCGTTAGGCTGCTGAGTTTTCATAAGGGATTTTTCATCTCACTTTTATTCCCGTGAGATTTATGATACATTTCCCACAATTTCCTTTGATTGGTGTATGTACTACCCATTATTTTAATCATTGTGTAATATACTTTCTTTTATGAGTATTTACATCAATGTTGTATTGTCCTTCTTTCACGAGGTGTATGTTTCGAAAGATACCCATGTCGGTAAGGGAACCTTTCACCCTCCTCTTTTTAAAAGAATTCTTTTGTTGGGTCTTTTAATTTACATATTATTATGTTGGGATATGTTCTCATATATCCTTATTGATGTAAATTTTATGTCCAAGTTATGAGATGCCCTTTTTTTTATCTCTCATCAACTCATTTTGATGTGACGCCGTTAGGCTGTCAAGGGAACTTCTTAACCCAATTTCGATTTCTTTGGGTTCAACATGTAGTTATTGAATATGTCATCCTTGGAATATGTGTGAATGACCTTTGATTATTTTAAACTTAATATCCACTTATATTTGGTTTATTCGTTTGTCACACATAATTATGTAATTGATTTATCCTTAAACCAAGGATACCGTCTTTGTAATGGACTTCGTCTCAATCTCCATTCATTGAGGCATATTTTGTTTTATACACAACCTTCTTTTATATGGTGTATAAACCCCTTTGAATTTTACGTTTATCCAAAAAGGAATCTTTCTTATACGAAGCGTTTTACTAAATGACAAAAGGGAATGTTTTTGTCGTACATATGCGGCGACAACGACTTCTCCGCCTCCGTGACCATTATTTGAGTTTCGTCTTCTTCTACAAGACATACCTTCTTTTTAAAAGAAAAATAAATACCATGTTTTAATTTTCTTTTATTTTGGTATTGAAAATGGATTTCATAATGTTTTTATATCAATGTGTTGTATTGATATCTTGTTATTGAAAGGTGTAAATGTTATGTTTCCTTTATGCATGTTTTATGTGATAAGATTATGTTACGGTTCTTGGGCATTGTTATGAAGATGGGTGGTTCCATGATAAACTAAGGGCAGGTGAGCCCAATATATCTCTCCAATGCATTGGGTAACGTGAATTAGTGAAACGTTAAGGTTTCTCCGAAGAGATTTAGGGAATATACTGTGGTGGGTATTCCAAACGTAACCAAGAGGGTTACTACCTATGTAAGAATGTTATGAATGCCTCAAGTTACCTTTTATGTCTTATTATTTCTATGATTTATTCATGATTTTATGAGGTATGTTAAAGTGCTTATGTATTATGGGTAAAGTGTGATTTCATTCTTATGTATACATGTACTCATGTTTCCTTTCCATATTTTTATATCCCTTACTGAGCTTTTTATGCTCATCCCAAATTTTTGAAATGTTTTTCACAGGTCAAGGGAAGGGTACATGATGTGATGATAATGTCAAGGATGTGTCAAGAAAGAATCCATGTTTTATTTTAAATATGTTTCTATTGATGGGAAGAACTAATACTGTCTTTTATGTAACCACTTTGTTTAAATGTGGAATGTAATGCAAGTTTCATGATCTAATTCTCTAAAAATCTAAACCTGAAAAGATCCTCAATGTGTAATCTTGTAATAACTCAAGATTAAGTAAGGTTTAAGGATGGGGCCTTATATTTCATATCAAGAGTGAATAAGTTCCAAAGTTCTCCATAATTTACTAGTATAATGGCACAATCTAGACACTTCATAAACCTATCTAATTTCATACCCAAGGGTTTATCAATACTCATAAAAGATAAATATTTTTTTACTTAAAATATTAGAAAATATACCAAATACTTAGATATAAAGGAGTCGGAATATCCTGTATCTAGTAAAGTGAATGAAAAAGTTTTTGATACTAAAATAGTACCTTTTACAGTAGAAGTTCCCCCACCAGGGTTTGTCATAGATTTCTTAGTAACAAATATCCTGTGTGTACCTTGATATGAACTTAAAACTAGAGTCCCTATCTAGATGAAGATAAAAATAACTGTTGAATCTGACTTCCTTTACTACTTCTATGGGAAAATCTCACTAAAGGTGTCTAACAACCATGTATCATATTACTCTATGGTTGTGTTGGAAATTTCTTAGCCTGATGATGTTATTTAATGACACTATCTAAGATATTAGTTTGGAAGAATCTCTAAATATGTCCATTATGGTTACATAAGTGATAATGATTCCCTTTTGAACTATAATTTGGTTTAGTATTAATGATATTACCATATTGATATGACTAAAATTGATGTTTTATTGATTCAATAGTTGAAAGTACACTAATAATCTAAACTCCTTGAAAATATCCACCCCTACTCATGCCTTCATGATGCATCTTCTTTCCACTTGATGATCCCTCACTAGTACCGTAACCCACAAATGAACTGATTACTCACAAAATTACTTTGAAACCAGTGTTAGCTAGTAATACATCCTGTATAATATTCTAAAATGTTGAAATATTAAACATCATTACTTAAGTTTTCAATGGATCATTTAGTCAAATCTCAAACTATTAAGTTTTAGATTCTTCAACTCCACTCAGATAGGGAGTAAAATAGAGAAGGTTGGTAAATATAGTGATATATTCTATCACCGATATAAATATCTATAGAATATCTATAAATTAAAATTATTTTACTCATTGGATAATATCTAGATA